>OX453085.1:3388716-3988716 GCA_949699795.1 Spicauda simplicius
GGACGGTCGAGCTCCCACTCTTCCCGCCCGCAATCCCAGAAGCCTTTAGTCGCCTCTTACGACAGGCAGAGGGTACCGTAGCCCTAGTCTGGTCCCGGAACTACAGGGACAAGCGGCGTCAGTACCTAGGTGGACTTCCATATTATAAATAACAACTGCGTAAATAATAATAATAGTCCACCATTTTCATTTCATTCACTCATTAGAATACTAGACTAGATAGAGAGACTAACCTAACCAAAACTAAACTCCTCCAAGTTACTTTAAAAAAACAAGCCTAACCTAACCCAACCTATCCCTCAGTTGTACAAACTTACCCAAAGATTTCCTCCCCTTTCGCTTCTTAACACTTTTAGCGTCACGTGTAACCGGTAAACACAGCAACTGAACCATCAGTTCCCTGTGATGCTCCATCGGAGAACATTCGTTCTCGTTTGGGAAGAGGAAGATGTGACGGTGGGAGAAGCGGGACTTCACGCGCTTCTCCAGAAGCTCCATTACGTCTAGACGATTTGTTATTCCTGAAACAAATTGATGAGTTGTCAACTCATTATTGTCCCACTGTTGGGCACAGGTCTTCTCTCAGAATGAGAGAGTTTTAGGCCCTAGTCCACCGCGCTGGCAAAGTGCGAATTAGTGGACTATTATTTTTATTTACGCAGCGGTTATTTATAACAGACATTGAATTATTGTTTGTATATTTAATTTATTGATGACATTATTTTGAATGAATAGTATAATTTATGATAATAATTTCATTATTTATTGTTATTATTGCAGTATGACATTTAATCAGAATCATTAATTGGAAAATTAGGTGGACTAACGAATTGGGTTTACCTGTGATGTTAGTTTTAAGCCTATGTATAAAATAAATAAATAAATAAATAATATGGAAGTAGCAAACAAGCATGCAGTCCACCTGATGGTACCGACGCCTCTAATTTAATAATTCCTAAAATTGTGTCTCATTTTGCATTTTGCAGCAAACCTTGAAGACCTTATGGACTTAGACCAAGACGGAGACAAAGCCTTAGTCACCGCCTTGCTAATTGGTAGACTTCATACAACTTTACGCTCCAGCGTTCATGAAGTACTGAGCCATTCACTAAGCAATGGCGATGATAAGAATCTGTTATAATTGTACATTGTATTATGTTATCACTGCTCAAGATATGCAGTTTTTGAATTCTTTTTGCCGATTTTTCGACGCAGTTGCATGGATCGTGGTCACGGCGAAACTGCGGTGTCTGGGAGAACAGTTGAGAAGCACTAGTGATAATCTTTTTTTTTTATTCTCCAGGGGGCAACCTTCAAAAGGTACCCGCTGCCGTGGGAGCGACGCAGGGTTATGTGGGATTTTTACCGCACTAAAACCCCCCCGGTGGCCGTCCTCGGCACTATATAGACCGATATCTTGTCCGAAATAGAGCATTATTATTATTATTATTATTATAGAGGACTCCGGGATCTCGAAACGATGCAACCGGAATCCTGTAAGCGCGTTGCCCCATCGGGCTCCTCCCAGATGGGCGGCTGGGCCCACCGCTCCGTCTAGTCTTTACGACGGTATGCGACCACACATACCGCCGTCCTTCCCGGGATCGCCTGACCGAACGGTTCGTCCTCCCACTCTAGCCGCCTGCAACCCAGGAAGGACCGTTAAGTCACAGGCAGGGGATGCCGTAATCCTATTCTGATCCCGGAACTACAGGGACGAGATTAACCTATCTACCCTACGTCTAGTTCGATTTTATTTTTTGAAGTGAAACTTCTTTATCGGGGTTGGAAAAAAATTTAGTGTAACATTTTTTCGTTACGCGCCATCTTTTTCTGTTACGCGCCATCTTTTTCTTATCCCTACCACGCGTGATATTAGATAGATTATTATAGATTAGATTATTAGATAAAGTTTAATAAAAGCCTTTTATTAAACTTTATCTAATTTAACTTTATTTAACCAATTTCTGTAAAGTTTCATATAGTAAATTATTTTTTGAAAAATTACGTCATAAAGAAGTTTCACTTCTTACGAGTGTACGCTAGTACACGCACACATTTTTTTTTATTCACCTAAGTTTTCTCTCACACCTAAAGAAGTCGCACTTGAAAAGAATTTTGAACTCACCTAACACACACATAGGCGCCTGCTGATTATGCGTGATATCAAAGAGATTATACAACAGCGTCTGCGTCCTACCAACATGGCAGAACAGGTCGAACTCCTCAAGAACGAAGACCATACTCTTGCAACGCCTGTCCACGCCGCTAGTCAAGCAGCTTAGTAAGAAGGAGAGGTTCTCAGCGAAGGTACCGAATACTTTGTCGCCCACTGCGTTCTCCAGCTGCATCTGTTTGATAAACAAAGTATTGTGAAACTAGTCGACCCGGCGAACTTCGTTCCACCTAAATGTCATTTTTTTTTATCTGACTGAAGTAGCAAAGTGGATTTGAAAAAAATCACAAAAATTGTTGAATTAAAGATTTTTTTTATTTATTACTCACTAGCTTTTAAACTGCACGGTTAAAGGGAATTAACATTAGCATTTGAGAGTGTGATTCGAACTTGCAAACAAATTTTACTAACACCAACTTTTAATAACGTTTGGAACTACTAAATATGTATCAACTAACAAAACATCATTATTCTCATGGGAATGAGAGAGTGCCGTAAAAGTAGTCTATGTCACTCTCCGTCCTCCTAACTATCTCTCAACATATGAACCTTATCATATAATAGCTATGTGGCGACGTGAAAGAGGAACAATCAAACACACTTTCACATTTCTCATCAACCCATTGGCCCACTGCTGAGCACGGGTCTTTTCTCAGAATGAGAGAGTTTAGGCCATAGTCCACCTACTTCCACATTTTATTTAAATTATATTATATTATATTATATTAATATTAACTATTACTAATATTATATTATACTTTCACATCACATTTATAATATTAGTATGGATAGTATGAATGTCATATTACCTGAGCTGTGATAGATTTGAGGGCAATTTTATCATCGTGATGAATTAGTCCGTTGAGTTTGATGATAATAGCATCACTAGCTATGTCTGTTTCCCTTGATATCTGGTGTAGCACAGAGTTTAGAAGCTGGAATAGACATAGTATATAATTTCACCAGGTGATAGAACCTATGTAATTCAACTGGGATGGTACTCAGATGGCTCGGGACTGGTCAAAGTGACGCAGATTAGGGGAGACCTATGTCCAGCAGTGAACTTTCAAAGGCTGATGGATGTTGGCAGGAAGGTTTTACTTTTGATTTTGTTTTATTTAAAGTTGCTTACAAATGTCCATGTTCGGCAATGATCACTTGGCGAGCATTCAGTCCACCATCAGGTGGACTGAATGCTCGCTTGCTATGTTATATATTTTATATAAAAAAGTCATAAGACTTGCTAGATTTTTTTTATCCGATTTAAGTAGCCAACAAGCATGCAAGTCCACCTGATGGTAAGTGGACGGTATGGTATGGTACGAACGGGAAGTTCACATAGAAAAAGCTTTTAACATGGCTTCTATGTGAAGTCAATCCCAGATGCTTTGCTACTCCCGAGGACTAAGATGGTCGCCTTACAAAAGAGATTTACTTACAGTGGTCTTCCCACACCCTCTAGGGCCGATAATCAAAGCCGAGTGGGACTCTCCATGCACGACAGCCCTATTAATTAGATCATAAACATGTTCCCGCTCTTTCGTATGATTCCTAAAACGAACGGTATCCTCCAATATTTTTATCTTCAAATACTTCCTTATCACTTTTATTTGTGCGGACAGCGAGTTATTTAGATCTAAATCGTACATTTTAAATGAAATTTTCCAGTTTATGTATGAAGAGATAAATAAACAATCAGTTGGTTTGTATTCGTTTTTTGACCGAGTTGAACAGTGACATTAGAAATAGAAATCAAACTGACATATTTCTTCCCGCGTTCTACAGATAAATAAAAGATTTTAAAATAAACAGATGTTATAATTTAATTTTCACAAGTAGAAACGATAAATTTATTAAAAGCATTGTATGATGATAAAAATAACAAAAGAAGTTAGGAAAATGTCAAGGCAACTATACTTTATTAAATATATATGTTTATATATTTATAATCTGCATTAATTCAAGGAAAATTAAAAAAATGTTTTTTTTTTTTAGTTTTTAAAATCACTAGGGATGTACAATTGATTTGTTTAACAAATACCAAAATATTAAGTCTTGCATCAACAAAATAATTGGATATAAAGGGATGTAACAGTTCGAAACAATCATGTTCTAAACATAGCACGTAAAGGTAACAAAATGTTGTAACATTGTGCGCATGTGTTGACACTCCCACGGCGCATTGCGTGAGCTTAAATAATCGATAAAAGCACGGCTACACATCAGATAATATCCTAAGATACTAGTTAATACGTTCAATGTTTCTGAATATTTTTTAATAAACGTTTATACAATAATCATATTAATTTACCTTACCATCTATGTGTTTAATATCTGTTCAAACATTTTTATGAATAAATTAAAGATTTTTTGTTTTTTCAAATATTATTTGACATTTAATATTTAGCAGAAGAAACAATATTATTGCTCCAGTACAAAATATTACATTTACCTCTTTAGTATTAAACACTAATTAGAAATAGTAAAATTCTATGCACGAAAGAATTCTAATATTTTTATCCGACGATATTTAATATCGTTTATATTTATACCCTAACGCTTAACATTACCTTGATCTTTTGTATACATCTCGTTCTAGTCTATATTTGTAACAGTGTTCGTCCCTTTCTTGACCTTAAACTCAACTGATTTTAATATACTTTACATGTGATAAATTTAACACCGGGTGTGATCCATTTTCACTGATATAACTTCAGTGTATTTTTATTTAAATATAGTATGCAAAATTGACATTATTTTTAAGTACAGGCTTACTATGATTTATTAACAAAAACAATAATCCTAGTTTTTCGCGACGCAGTATATAAATAGATTTGTTTAAAATTTGTATGTGTTTGTGAGTGTATAATACAAATGAGCGTTGTATTCAGTGTTGTGTAAATCGGTTAATGTTCCGTAAAATGTATTTTAAAGAATATTTTGGTTTATGATATGATTTCAAATAAAATGAAAGTGTTGTTTTAAGATTTTAAAGTGTCGCGATGTGTTTTTGTAAAACGTGCAGCAGGTTTTAAACAATTCAATAATATTTTTGCAAAATTTGCACCTAACACGAGCGATAAATAATCACAATGTAATTTGTAAAATATATTTTCAATATTAGACACCAGTTTAGGCTTGCTTTCGGTGTTACGTAAGAGAAGTTCAAAATAAAATATATTCCCAATTGCTTTATGCTTTGAAATAGTAAGTTAAAACCTTATTTGTTTTTTTACTTTTTTACGCACACACCTAATTAATATTTTTAAATTTTTGTAAAACGCTTATCTGAGTCTTTATGCATATTGATAGTAGTGTATTAATTATTTAGAAAACGGAATAATCTATAACATTATTATTTTTTTATTTGCACAAATTACATATTTAGCGCACTAATTGATCACTTGCTTCAATGCCATAATTACTGGTATTAAAATCGATTTTTTTTATCTACCTACATTATAATCTGCCGGTTAGTAACTAATCGATATGTATGTACTATGTACATCCCTAGTCGCAGTAGCTGTGCTTTGTCCTGATACATGCATGTTTATTTTGTTTTCCGCATATTCGATTAATTATTGCAATTTTGTATAGATTTTGTAAATATGAGTGTGTGATTTGTCTTTTGTGATTAGTACTGTGATATCGAAACGTAAGTGTTGTGTTTAAGCCGGTGATGGCGTAATAATTTGATGTTAAAATTTCAGTTGATAACTTATTTGCTTTAAGAACAATGACTTCGTGTTAATAATAGTTCATATCCTTATCGCAATTAGATTTTATTGTGTGTTCGATCATATTCTCCTGAAGTTTATTATTTGGTTATGTGTAATAATTTATATTGAGTGGCCGCCCGCGTTTAAAGTGGCACCCGCATTTTTGCGAATTACTTGGCTTATTGTTACCTACCATCTTTTTAGTCCCACTGCTGGGCATGAGTCAACAACTGGAGGCATGGAGTGTACTTCACCAAGGTCCAAAGTGGATTGGTATAGGACTGTACTAGCTATTTTAATATCAAAGCACAATTGAATTTCGCGTAATATTTTTTGTTTTTCTGTGGGGTAGTGTTGATTTAAATATCAAGTATATTATAGCATTTATAGCGTAGCATCGTGGTTTAATACGGTTTAATTAACACTCAAATTTTCCCCACAAATCTACAAATTTTGCATTGCAATCGTGTATATTACAGGACATGTAATAATAAAACCAAAATTATTAAATTCCTGCTAAATCTGTTATTAATAAAAGTAATAATAATAACATTTATTTATTTAAGTTACTAGACTCATAAATTCATTTAGCTCACATACAATGTTATATCATACTAGCTGACCCAGCAAATGTTGTTTCGCCATATAAAAATAAAAAAAAATGTCAAGGGTGGACAACCCTTATCACTAAGAGTATGAAAAATAGATGTTGGCCGATTCTCAGACCTACTCAATATGCCCACAAAATTTCATGAGAATCGGTCAAGCCGTTTCGGAGGAGTATGGCAACAAAAACTGAGACACGAAAATTTTATATATTAGATGAACACTTATACATGGATTAATATAAGTATCTACAATCAAGTCATTCATTGATCATAGGATACTGTTGCAGCTCTCCTGGACACGGTGCATCAGAGAGCTGCATTTCTTGCGTATAATAGTGTAAAAACAGTTGATGTGTGCTTCTGCAAACATCCCTGATGCACTGCAGTATCTTGGCAGCCCCATCAGCATACTAAATCCATTGTTAAATTTATTTATTAATGAAGAGCATACAATAAATCCTTGTTTTCTGAATGCTACAAATCTACTTAAATAATTATTTGTAAAGTTTGTAACTATTGCATGCCTCTTGGCATAGGCCTCCTCCAGGTCTCTCCATTGAACTCTGTCCTGCACTCTAGTCCAGTATAGTCCCAAGGTTAGGCCGATGTTGTCACTCCATCTAACTCTTGGACGTCTATGTGGGTACCATAGAGTTACTTGCTTGGTTGCATATCCTTATGCAACCCTTACAGCTTAACACACTCCAAACAATATAGATTAATGTTTTTTAGATGCATCACATACAACAAGTCCTAAGAAATAGCGGTGACAATGGAGGAGCAGGCGTGCTTGGTGCGCGCGCGGTCCGACTCTGAGAGCTCGTCCAAGCTCAGCTTCGGGTCCATCGCGCGCGTGGACGACGAACGACGACCCGGTGAGACCCACAGCTTATGATTCCCTAGTACCTTGAGATGTCGTCCTCGGGGTTAGAATAGGGCTACGGTATCCCCTGCCTGTCGTAAGAGACGACTAAAAGGGGCTTCCGGGGTTGCAGACGGCTAGAGTGGGAGCTCGAACCGTTCGGTCAGGCAATCCCGGGAAGGACGGCGGTATGTGTGGTCGCATACCGTCGTAAAGACTAGACGGAGCGGTGGGCCCAGCCGCCCATCTGGGAAGAGCCCGATGGGGCAACGCGCTCGGAGGATTCCGGTTGAAGTCGTTTCGAGATCCCGGAGTCCTCCTTTTCAGCGCCGAGGACGGCCACCGGGGGGTTTTAGTGCGGTAAAAATCCCACAACCCTGCGTCGCTCCCACGGCGTCGGGTACCTTTGGAAGGTTTCCCCCTCGAAAACAAAAAAAAAAAAAGTACCTTGAGATGTGCTTGAAGTAGCAAACAATGCCGTCCAGGTAGTGCTTCCACTCTGAGAGCTCGTCGAAACTCAGCGTCGGGTCCATCGCGCGCGTGGACGACGAACGACGACCCGGTGAGGCCTACTGCTTATGAGGACTCTACAGCTTATGATGCCCTAGTACCTTGGAATGCAATGTGGGGAAACTTTCGCTTTGTTCAAGACACCTTGGTTTTGTTTTATAGTTGGACCTGACGATAAGGTAGATGGGCCACCTGATGGAAAGCAGTTACCGTCGCCTATGGACATTTGCAACGCCACTGCATCGCCGGCTTTAAAGGAGAGCTCTTACACCTTTCTTGAAGAGCCCCATTTCTAATGGTAGTTGTTGCACATGGACATCTGTAATCAACTTCATATAGAACATAGGTTTTATCTAAAGTCAATCACAGATGTGTTGCTACTCCCAAGGACTAGGATGGTCGCCTCATACAAAAGTGTGCCGGCAACCACACCCATCCCTCGAAACACAATGAATGCTTCACGTTAGAAATAGGTGTGGCGGTGGTACCTCCCCGGTCGAACTACACTGGTTCTACCACCTTCAAGTAACTCGTAAACTAAGATGGTCACCGCATATGAATGTGTCAATGGAGGAGCATGAAACTCTGAGAGCTCGTCCAAGCTCAGCTTCGGGTCCATCGCGCGCGTGGACGACGAACGACGACCTGGTGAGGCCTACTGCTTATGATGCCCTAGTACTCTGGGCTGTGATTGATGTAGCAAACGATTCATGCAGTGCTTCCACTCTGAGAGCTCGTCCAAGCTCAGCTTCGAGCCATCGCGCGGGTTGACGACGAACGTCGACCCGGTGAGGATCCTTATTACTGAAAATATTGTGGCTTGCCTAAAGTAACGTCTCATGCCAATGCTACGCAATGTGTGGTGTTGTTGCGGACTCAGTTGTAATGAGGCGATCATCTTAGTCCTCGAAAGTAGCATGTGATTGACTTTAAAACTGTCTTCTGTATGAACTTAAGGATGTCTATGAGCGGCAGTTGCTACCTGCTCAGGTGGATTGCATGATCGTTCGCTACTTTTGTTTACACACAAAATACATGTAATTGTTTATTTATTTATTTATTTATTTAAAATGATCACCAACATAATGTACACCGAATTAGGCCAAACAACATAAATTATGGATAAAAGAACATAATAAGTGACATTACAATTATAGGTGAAGACAGATAGCATACAACAATAGCAAATAATACAAAGAAGAATAGAATAATCAGAGCATTAATTCGAAAAATAAATTACAAATACTTCAAAAAGTCAAATAATAATAATATTAATGTAAAAAAAAAGAATAGGTACAATATTAATAATAGATTATTGAAAATGTCAAAAAATATTATACATTAAATAGGTCTTCATTAAATATAATAAGTAAGGATTACATTCATGTTTCATAAGATTTATAATGGAATTTTTAAACTTGCGAATGGTATCAATATAATTGTTATTGATGTTTATCTTCCCAGGAGCAGAATCAGGTGCAGGTGAGCCCGGCAACGCAGCCAACATGGGCACGGTGGTGCAGGACAACGCGGACGGCAACGAGAGCGGCGAGCTGCTGGACTACAACGACTCCAGCGTGTTGGAGCAGTTCCACGAGGACGCGCTGAGACAGGTGGGACTCAGTCGTCAACCCATTATTGTCCCACTGCTGGGCACGGGTCTTCTCTCAGAATGAGAGAGTTTAGGCCATAGTCCACCGCGCGGGCCAAGTGCGTTGGTGGACTTCACACACCTCTGAGAACATTTTCTTTTTTAATAAGCTCTGGAGTGTGTAGGTATCCTTATGATGTTTTCCTTCACCGAAAAGCAATGATAATTAATTTCTAATGCGCACTTAATTTTAGAAAAATCAGTGGTGCGTGATTGGGTTTGAACCTCGGATCTCCTGATCGAGAGGGCAAGTTTCAACCATTAGGCTATCACTGCTCCAATTCAAATGCTTCTTATTAAAGCAAGATATTGGACTTGGCGTTTATCACCTATATAAAAACAAGATGGTAGAAAAATTATGAAGAAAAGAAATCCCCAGTTTCTTGCTGGATCTTCTCAGTCGTTGTTTTCCGATCCGGTGGTAGTGTAAGGAGAAATGTAACCGAGGTTGTCGCCTTTTATAAAAGTAACCACACCCTTCCAGGAAAATACATGAACTGCTTCACGCTAGATATTCTCGGAGCGCTATGAGATGGGGCTCTTCAAAAAAGGTGCGAAAAGAGCTCTCATTCAAAGCTGGCGATAATTTGGCGACTCTTCTGATGTTGCATATGTCCATAGGCCATCTGCCTTATCGTCTGGTTTATGTATAAACAAAACGCATATAGCGTAGATCAAGCTTGTGTCAATTTTGGAACGAAGTTCTTTATCGCGCAATGAGGAAGGAGGCTAGACGGAAAAAAATAAAAAAAATGTGTGCGTGTACTAGCGTACACTCGTAAGAAGTGAAAAACTTATCTAATAATCTAATCTATAATAATCTATCTAATATCACGCGTGGTAGGGATAAGAAAAAGATGGTGCGTAACAGAAAAAAAAAGAAGGCGCGTAACAGAAAAAGATGGCGCGTAACGAAAAAAAAAAGATGGCGCGTAACAGAAAAAGATGGTGCGTAACGAAAAAATGTTACACTAAATTTTTTTCCAACCCCGATAAAGAAGTTTCACTTCAAAAATCTGTCGAAAAGTCGTCACGACACTTTTTGCTATAGTGTAGTAAGCCGCGCGGCGTGCGCTTGTTTCTCTGTCTCTGTCTCTCTCATAAAAAGCAAGCCAATTATTTTCGTTTCGGTCTTCTATTTTGCTTTGAACAGCGTAGTGTCGCGACTATTATTTCCGTTTTGTTAAGTTTATACAGGTTTTTTGTACTATTATACAATACTATTATACAATAAAATAATAGAAAATAATAATTATTATTGTCTATTAGTGTATCGAAATGAACTTCGTTCTCTCCGGGTGTCCCTTGACACCTCTCAACATTTTTTATACCTGTGGCGACCTCCCGCTATCAAGAGATGGCGCTACTAGTATTCAGAAACACGCTATCGAAGCATTCTCAGAATCCTGCATATATATACAAGTTCCGAACATCAACTGTCGGAGCACGGCCGCTCCCCAGGCATGATCACCTAGCCTGGCGGGAGATCTCCCGCCGCCAAATACCTAACAGATTTTCTTTGGTCTTCCAGGCCGGCTGCGGGTGGTCTCAAGCCCGCATCGTCCTAGCGGTGAGCTTGGCGGTAGCGGGGGCTTCCTTGGAGCTCTCTTCGATTCCCTTCATCCTGCCATCAGCCGAGATAGAGCTTTGCATCTTTCCCCATGAGAAGAACTGGCTAGGTAAGTCAAATTTGAAGAGCATTCCATAATTAATTTGTTTTTTTTTTTTATTTTTGTACACCCTACCCTCTTTTTGTACACCCTACCCTCTTTCGTATGTGATATAATTCCTTCTGCGATTTCAAGGTTGTCTGGAAGAGATCGCTTTTTAAGTGATAAGGTCGCCTCTTGTACCTTGCATTTATTTGGTTACAATAAAGAGTTTATGTATTGTATTCTATTGTATTATAGACTAGGTTATGCCCTCGGATTTGTACGTTTCGATCACAGTATCGAGTATTTCATGTTTTCACTTAGGTCATAAACTATGTGTGTGCAAAATTATAGCGAAATACGACGTGTAGATTGTGTCTGAAAGAGTAAGAAACACACATATGCCCACAAAAAAGTTCTCATTTATAATATTACTAGCTTTTATCCGGCGACTTAGAAATGGGTTCTATCTGAAGTATCACAATTTCGTTGCTACTCCCGAGGAGATAGTCGCCTCGTATAAAACTATGCCGACAACCACACTACCATCAAAGCGCAAGGACAGCTTGACGCTAGAAATTAGTGTGACGGTGGTGCATCCCCGATCGATCTTCACTAATTGCTACCTGGTAAAAAGCAGATTAGGGAATGCCTATGTCTAGAAGTGGATAATTACGCATATAAGTTTTAAAAGTCAGAAGGCCTGGGATTTTAACTCGGGAGGCCTCGGTTGAAACTATGAGGCTCAACAGCCAGCCTATAATTTGCTAAGAATACTTTTCGGCCTGGGATTTGAACCGCGGTCCGTCGATTAAGAAACCAGGCGTCAACAGTTAGGAAAATTTGATGACAATTGAAAAATTTCACACAAAGAACTCCTTAATGACGAGAAGTAGGTATGTTTAATGAGATAAAATTAGTTAAGAGATATGAGCAATTTGTTCTGAGAATTGTCCAATTACGAGGGATGTGTATTTGAATGAATTATTAATGACTAATGTGTATGATTAAGTCTGGAATCTAAAGTGACCATGACACAACAGTTACGGTGACAAAAATCACCAGTGTACGCTATCTATTAATTATATTGGTGACATTTTTTTTTATCTGACTCAAGTAGCAAACGAGCATGCAGTCCACCTGATGGTGAGTGGTCACTGCCGCCCATGGATGTCTGTAATCGACGTCATACCGAACATGGGTTCCATCTAAGGTCAATCACAGATGCGTCGCTACTCCCGAGGACTATGATGGTCGCCTCATGAGAAAGTGTGCCGACAACCACACCCTTCCATCGAAACGCAAGAACTGTTTCACGCTAGAAATACCTTTTTTTTTATTGACGTGGAGGAAACCTTCAAAAGGTACACCGGAGCCTTGGGAGAGACTCCGGGGTATGTGGGATTTTTACCCACTAAAACCTCCTCGGTGGCCTTCCTCTGCGCTTGCAGGGGACCCCGGGACCTCCAACGGATACCACCGGTGCCCCCTAGCGCATGCTAGAAATACCTAGGTGTGGCGATGGTGCCTCCCCGTTCGATCTACACTGGTTCTACCTAGCAAAACAATACTAAAACAATCAAATCAATTGCGAAGTTTTCCTGCAAGTGTGCCGGCAACCACACCCTTCCATCGAAACGCAAGAAATGCTTCACGCTAGAAATAGAATAAATGAAAATATAATTTTGACATCCACAGTAATGATAAGCCTGGTGGGCGGTTCCCTCGGCGCGGTGGGCTGGGGCGCGCTGACGGAGAGACTCGGCCGTAGACGGACTCTACTGTCCTGTCTCGCCGTGAACGCTGTGTTCGCCTCAATAGCGGCTTTTATGCCCACTTATGGGACCTTTATGATGGCTAGGTAAGTTACTGTCCTGATCCTGGGACCAGAATAGGGCTACGGTGACCTCTAGATACTAGAGCTAACTTTTGTTACCCATGTAAAAACAAGATGGCAAATAAAAAAATATAAAAAAGATATATAAAGAAAAAAGACAAACCCACTGAGTTTCTTGTCGGATCTTCTCAGTTGAGGTCGTGTTCCGATCCGGTGGTAGTGTAAAAAAAAATATATAAATGTAACTGACAATTTGTAAGCGCACCCGAAGGCCTATGCAAAATAAAGACATTTCATTTCATTTCTGCCTGTCGTACGAGGGGACTAAAAGGGGCTTGTCGACACGTGAAAATTTTGTCAAAATGCATTTGTTTATCTATTTTTTATGTTAACAATTTAGGCCCTTTCATACATAAGGGAACGCGAGTCTCCTTTACTCGACGACTTTAACTCGATGAATTTGTATGGAGATAGTCGCTTGGAGACTAAAACCGACGTATATTAGAGACATTCGTAGTCTTATGTACTATGTGATCTACTTATTAGCGGTTTTTGTTTGAATAATCCAACACCACAAAGCACCTCCACTTGCACAACAGCGTCCCCCACGCAGTAGTGGCAGTATCGCGTCATACCACCAGCTGCACTTACTACACCGACTACAGCGATGACGCCGTAGCTCAGTTCATCCTAAGAGCTATGACCGCCACCGATGAAAGGCTGGAAGACTACAACATCTCCATGGCAATCCGTAGCAGGGACTCAAAAATCATAGATAAGAAAAATTGCACGTTCGAAGTGGCCTCTGGAAAGAATTAAATCGCAACTTACAGTAATAACAATGTAATTAGAGTGTAGTGTCCTTAGAATTATATACAATAGCTTAGCATTATACGTAAAAAAAAAAAACAAAATTACAACACATATACATCTATGTACAGTCAGCAGCATATAGTTAGTGGCGTTCAAAGTGTCCATATTGTTAGATACAATCTAAAGTGTTCAATAATATCGGCACAACCTACGTGTTCTAATTGTTGACAACATCTTAAACTCCCAAATGTCAGGACGTTCATAAACTCATAATGTTAATAACACCCAAATTGTCACAAATGTTCCGGCGTCAGTGGTAACCTAGCAACGAGACTGTTTGTAAATATAGGTACATTTTATAATATTAAACTTTATGTTGCGAATATGTTGTAAGGATCACTTACTGTGCGAGCAATGATAATATTGACATATGTTTATCTCATTTAGGGTTTTAAAATTTAATGAACATACTTTTCATCAGTTTAAAAATGAGAAAACCGTAGAGGTTACAGAAAAACTATTATATTTTAGCTAAAATATATTGTTTGTGAAATATACATAATCCTTAATTTTTTTTTAATATACATCCTTTGAAACCCTTTGAACATCCTTGCTAGTAACGATCGAATAACTTTAAGCTCGTATGTGAAAACGAATTTCTGAGGAACTTCTTTTTTGTACGTCAAATAATTGTGAACAATGTTGTTGTGGTGAATCAGCATCAGATAGTGTCACTGGCAAACGTTGATTTCCGGAGAGAACAGGAAGAAGACTCAATCGATTGAACTTGTTCTTTTTCAAGTGTGTTATGAACCCACTTAGGCCTTCTTTTTCTTGACGAGGGTAGGTTTGTAGAACTTGACGTGGTAAGTATTTCAGGTGCAATATATGTGTATGTTTCCATATACAGAACATTAACAACACTTGACGCAATTGAGCACGGATGAGATACTAACTCTGTCGATGGAATTATTAGAATGCAATATAATGGTGTATGCCATTATGCCCCGTGACATTTACACATTTTGCCCCAATTACTATGTTAAAAGAAAATATGAAATAACGGTAAGACTAAAGCAGTGTTAAAATTGCCCATCAACTTCAAGGAAAACGTAAAATAAAGGAGAACATAATCATCAATTCAATACTATTTCTTGCTTGTTTCTGTAGTTATTAAGGATAAAAAAATATTACATCAATTATAGAAAATAGAATAGAAATAGAAAAATAGTTTATTTCTCATAAAATGGTTACATCTTAGAAACTACAGTTGAGGCATCTTTTTAAGTAAATATTTACCTGTGCCAGGATACCCCGCTCTTCCTTTATATGTATAAGGTAATTATGCATTTAAACTAAATTTGATTGTAAATCAACTGTCATTGTAGTAGTAGAGTATTGTTTGAAAGCAGGTTCTGATGGGCTGCAGCAACATCTCGCAAACGCGTTTCGTTTCCGGTATGTGTGCATGACCCGTCTTACTCGTCCGTCCTCTCGTCTTGTCTTATCATGCCTCTTGTTCCCCTAGACCGATTCTATGACTTTGACAGTCAATGACGTCATTGCAAGATATGAAAAGGATAGTTGTTAATATAAAAAAGAGAGAAGAGAAGAGTCATTGTTAGCATGTCCTATACCGTAAGTGATCAGGAACCTTATATCCGCAACATAAGGTATAATATTATAAAATGTACCTATATTTACGAACAGTCTCGTTGCTAGGTTACCGCTGGTGTCGTAACAGATGCTGAAATTGTGACAATTTGAGTGGTTCATTAAGAATTTATGAATGTTCTGTCATTTGGAAGTTTAAGATGTTGCGAACAATTAGAACACGTAGGTTGTGCCGATATTATTGAACACTTTGATTGTATCTAACAATATGGACACTTTGAACGCCACTAACTATATGCTGCTGACTGTACAATGCACCGAATTATACATACGATGTAAATAAAAATGATAAATGGTCCTATATATATATTAAGCGTAATTGTAAGATTTCTTTAATTGCCAACGTTGTCACCACCGCACATGATGGCCTAACGTGGAGCTAAGAAATAAAGACTTATTGTTAAAAAAAGAAGAACTATTGTGACAAAAGGCACGGACGATCAGTCTGTGGAGTTTTTGTGTTATAATAAAAAAAAATCCAACAATGTTCCAACAACTTATTCCAGGTTCTGCTCAGCAATCGGGTCCGGCGGCGTGGTGCCCGCCGGGTACGCGTACGTGGGGGAGTGCGCGCCGCGCGGCCGCCGCGCGCTCGCGTGCGCGCCGCTGCCGGCCGCAGCTGCGGTGGGCGCGCTGGCCGCCACGCTGCTCGCGGCCGCTGTGCTGCCGCACACGGGGGCGGATGCGCTGGTGGAGAATAAGGAGCACTTTAGTGCGTGGCACAGGTTGGTGAGACTAGAATGCTTTGAGTGTGACTTGACTTTACGTGACGATTTCAGATGTAGATTATTTTTTATTCTTTAACCTAACAATAAGGCAGATGGGCTACCTGATGGAAAATAGTCACTGTCGCCTATTGCCATTTGCAACACCAGAGGAGTCGCCAATGCATCGCCGGCTTTGACATTCGTTTCGCCCCTTTTTTGAGGAACCCCTGTCGAAGAAGAAAGATGTCATAGCGCTCCGGGAATCTCAGGAGGAAACTCATTCTACAACTTGCACGTCCGTGGCAAAAAACGAGCGTGTAAAGCGTGTTCCTTAAGCTACGTATGTATTTCATACTCACCGCCACGCCGCTGGCGGCCGCTGCGTTGCCGCACACGGGGGCAGACGCGTTGGTGGAGAATAAGGAGCACTTTAGTGCGTGGCATAGATGAGTGAAAGTGTCCCGGCAATTACACCCTTCCATCGAAACGTAAGAAAACGAACTACACTGGTTCTAACACTTTGAATAAACAAGGTACAAAGTTTGATGACTGGTATGGAGTGACTCGTGATTCAATTTCAATAGTCAAGGTTTAAGTGACTAAAACGGAATGTTTTGCGTGCCACGGATAAAAAAATATGACAAATACAGAACGTTTCGTCTTTCTAAATAAACGATGTATAGTAACTAATATCGAATGCCTCGTGTGCCGATACTGTGGATTTTAGATACAAATGGTAATTACACCACACGGTTTGTATGTAAAAATCATGGATGGTGTCTAAAGTTAAATGCCTCGTGTGTCAACGTATAGAGCCATGCCATCGATGGTTCTGGAAGGAACTTCTTCCTTAAGCTAAGTAACTATTTCATACTCACCGCCACGCTGCTGGCGGCCGCTGCGTTGCCGCACACGGGGGCGGACGCGCTGGTGGAGAATAAGGAGCACTTCAGTGCGTGGCATAGGTGAGTGAAAGTGTGCCGGCAATTACACCCTTCTATCGAAACAAAAAAAATGCTTCACGCTAGAAATAGGCGTGGCGGTGGTACTTCGCCGGTCGAACTACACTGGTTCTAACACTTTGAATAAACAAGGTACAAAATTTGATAACTGATATGAAATGAAGTCAAGGTTTTACTAACTATAACGGAATGTTTCGTGTGCCAGTGCTGCAGATAAAAAACATGACAAGTAGTAAGTAGTAACTAGTATGGAATGCCTCGTGTGCCAATACCTGGTATTTGAGATACAAAAGGTGATTACACCAGACGGTTCATATGCCACTAAGGATCATGCCATAAGGATATGGTGTCTAAAGTTAAATGCCTCGTGTGCCAACGTAGAGCCATGCCATCGATGGTTCTGGAAGGTATTAGTCCCTGGAGCAAAGCATGTCGCTGCCGGCCGCAGCTGCGGTGGGCGCGCTGGTGGAGAATAAGGAGCACTTCAGTGCGTGGCATAGGTGAGTTTAATGAATGGTACGTAATGTTTCATTTTTAACTTAAAGAATTTGAATATGAATAACTTAAGATACTGGTATGGAATGCCTCGTGATTCAATTTCTAGTGACTAAAACGGAATGTTTTGCGTGCCAGTGCTACGGATAAAAAAAATATGACAAGACAATTCGCACTTGGCCAGCGCGTTGGTCTATGGCCTAAACTCTCTCATTCTGAGAGAAGACCCGTGGCCAGCAGTGGGAAAGCAATGTGTAGACGAGATTCAGTGCCTGTCGTAAGGGGTTACTAAAAAGGCTACTAAACGGGAACTGTCGGGGCGCGGACGGCTAGAGTGGGAGATCGAACCATCAGGTCAGGCGACACCAGAAAGGACGGTAGGATGTGTAATCGCATATGTTCATAAAGACCAAACGGAGCGGTGAGCACAGTCGCTCACCTGGGAGGAGCTCGCTGGGGCAACACGCTCAGTATTGATCACAACAATTAGGCGCATGAAACAAAAGCGGTTCCCTCCCCCCGCACCGCGCTTCTGTCCCCGCGCGTCCCCTAGTCACGTGCAGTCGTGTATCGTCTAGGTCTACATTAAACACGTTAACCAGCACGTGTTTAATGTTATTTCGTTATAATGTTAGTTCAATGTTGAATTTTTAAAGTTATTATTAAATTAGTTGATTATTCGTCAATACACCTCAAAATGGGTAGGAAAAAGACTATTCGTGAAGGAGAAAGGACTCTTACATTAAAAAAAAAAACATTTTTTTAACAAGAGAAGATGCATGGGCTCCGTACTCCTGTCTCCAAAGTCGAAAATAGAATGTGTGCTACAACAGGCATCAGTCTCTTACACACATAAAAAAAGAAAGAAAATATTCCATGTCTACGAATATATGTTTAATATATTGATAAATGAAAGTGCTTTAATAAATACTCGACTATTGAAAATACACCACTATGGTGTATGTTTTAATAATGGTATACCTACATACTTTTGGTATTTGGTAATAGAATATAGTTCGTATCGGGATAGAAAATCTCTAGTTCTAATGACGTTTCAACTGTCGTGCGCCTAATTGTTTTAGTCGAGTAGTATATTAGAATACTTCAGGATAACTCAATCATTTTCATTATTTCATAAATAAATTTGTTTCAGGTACCTCCTGTTATGCACTCTACCAATCCTGGCTTCGCTCATAAGCCTTATCTGGACTCCGGAGTCACCGAGATACCTCTTGGACGTAGGACGGGAGGTGGACGCCATGGTAGTTTACCAGGTAAATTAACAAAATTAAACTATCTTGCAAACATCTTGCTAAAGCAAATAAAATCCGTATTTTTTTATTTTGTAGTTATAGTAATTTATTGTTATGTGCTATTACATTTCAAAGCAATCACACAGAGAAAGACGCGCCACGTAGCGGCGGAAACAACAAATTAATTGAATTGCATTCCATTTCTATTAGTATCCTATTATTTATTTCCTAGGTTATATTAAATCAGCTGCATTTTCATAATACAGAAAACAAAATTAATTAGATTTTATGATGAATATAAACTACAAATTATGTAGTTATTAAGTAATATCCCTGTTTAAATGTGTCAAACAATGAGATCCTCTCAATTATAAAACAGCGAACATTTATAGTTCAGTAAATCCCAAAATAAACAAACATTTGATTGCTCTTTGATGTGATGCTAAAGCCAACCCACGGGCACTCCTAGAAATCAAACAGCTAGAACTTCCAATGTACAACATACGACGTATACCCTCAAGCAATTACCACCCACACTACGTCACTCACCACACCACACACCGTTCCCAGGGTATCCACAGTGGCAACCAGCTGCGGGTGTGCAGCAAGGCGAACGTGGCGGCCGGCGACGGGGAGTACCGGCTGGGCGAGCTAGCCTTACCCGGCAAGCGGCGGCCGCCCGCCCTGCATCATGTACGGCATAGTGTTAAGATGGTGAGATTATGATTCTATTTATTTAGATTACGATCTGATTGGAAACTAGCATGCAGTCCATCTGATGGTTAGTCACTGCTCACACTTGACATCTGCAAGTTTTTTTTATATTTGACGGAAGTAGCAAACGAACATGCAGTCCACCTGAAGGTATGTGACCACTGCCGCCCATGGACATATAAAATCAACTTTATACAGAACAAGAGTTCCATCTGAAGTCAATCACAGATGCGTTGCTAATCCCGAGGACTATGATGGTCGCCTCATGTGAAAGTGTGCCGGCAACCACACCCTTCTATCGATACGCAAGAAATGCTTTACGCTAGAAATAGGTGTGGCGGTAATACTTCCCACTACACTACTTTGTTGAACTACACTGGTTCTACCACCGTGAATCACAGATGCGTTGCTACTTCCTAGGATTACGGTGGTCGGTTATATAAAAAGTGAGCAGGCAATCACACGCTTCCAACGAAATGCAAGAGTTGCTTCACGGTAGAAATAAATGTTGGTGGCTGCTGGCACTTACCATCTTAATCTAATATATAAAATTCTCGTGTCACAGTTTTTGTTGCCATACTCCTCCGAAACGGCTTGGCTGATTCTCATGAAATTTTGTAAGCATATTAAGTAGGTCTGAGAATCGGCCAACATCTATTTTTCATACCCCTTAATGATAAGGGTTGTCCACCCTTAACTTTGTTTTTTTTATATGGCAAAACAATGTTTGTCGGGTCAGCTAGTCTAATATATAAAATTCTCGTGTCACAGTTTTTGTTGCCATACTCCTCCGAAACGGCTCGACCGATTTTTACCAAATTTTATATGCTTATTCAGTAGGTCTGAGAATCGGCCAACATCCATTTTAAGAGTTGTCCACCTTTAACATTTTTTTTTTATATGGCAAGAACGTTTGTCGGGACAGCTAGTGTTATTATAAGATTATATTTTAATAATATTTATAGAAGTTAATCATTTCCCTTCAGTTCTGGCAAGCGTTCTTCCAGCTGTTCTCGAGCACGTACAGGAACATGACGCTGCGTCTCGGCGCCACGCTGCTCTTCTCGATGGCTATACAGGTATGTGGAAACTTTATATATAATAGTATATTTTACCCAATAAAGAGGAAATCGTATTGAAATAAAATATACAACGAAGTGAGTGTGAAATGTGACGTCAGGAAGGCCAGGAAGTCTTGATTACTGTCCATTCTTGAAGATTTCAAGTAAAATGCAGGCGATATTCTTTTTCGATTTATTCACACTTGAGGAGGTCCGATCGCTTCGACGGTTAAACAAGAACCTTTATCTGCCGGTGTTCGCTCGCCTTTTTATAACAATATTTGGTGAGGTGACAATAACAAATTTATGAAGGGTAAACTAAATTACAATTCTAAAAATCATTAAATATTGCTAATTTAATAAACAAACAATTTTCGATTTTTAAACTAACTAAAATAATTATTTTCGGCAACGTGTTTTTCATAAATAAGCGGTGTCGCGCCGACATATACAAGAGACTGTCTTAGTCGCAGTTGTACATGAAAATGGTTTTAGTTTCCTTTAAAAGAATGTTAAAATGCTAAATTCATGTAAGGTTTGTCAAATTGACACCAGCCAATTAACACATTTTTTGTATACAGTATGATGTTACAGTATTATGTTAGATAAATCAAGTTGTGCAGAATGTTAATGTTGTTGTCAAATAAGGCATATATTATACATAAAATCAACTAAAACACATTACACACACTACTGTGCATGTGTCACAAACACAAACATAATAAGCGAAATAGAACATTCAAAAATGTCAGAAGACTTTGTCAAAGTACCGTTATTACTTTTAAATGCCGCTTATCTAATTGAACCTCTTTTTATATTTAACGGGCGCGTTCAAATTTACTTGAAAATTATGGCATTTTATTTGAAATTGAGAAATATTCGTACTACTTTGGACAATATGAAGTGTAGTTTTTTAATTTAAATTACGGTCGAATTTAGACCGATGTGACAGGTGACTAGTAATCATTAAGATCCATGTAATCAACTTCCAGTACTACCTATCAGCGTACATTCCGAACACGGTTGCGCGTATGGAGAGCGAAGCGTTCGAGGCGTCGAAGCGCACGATACGAGGCGAGGCGATAGAGGGCGCGCTTTACAACGAAACGATGTCGAACGTCGAGTACGTCGACGTGGCCTTCCGTGACTGTACATTCCGGTTAGTATCGCTTGGTTGGATACGTTGGATTGTTTTGTGCAACGTCGGCAACCTTTTTTCTTACGTCCCAAGAAGGTTAAGCCCTGCGAGGCGATAGAGGACGCTCTTTACAACGAAAGGTCCAACGTTGAGTGTGTCCCCTTGGTATTCCGTGACTGCACTTTCCGGTTAGTATCACTAGTCCGTCCCTGTAGTTCCGGGACCGGAATAGGGCTACGGTATCCTCTTCGTATCGTAAAAGGCGACTAAAAGGATCTCCTAAGGTTGTGGGTGGCTATAGTGGACGCTCTGTCCAGAAAAGCGACCCCGGGTAGAACGGTGGCATGTGTGGTCGCATACCGTCGTAAAGAACAGAAGTAGAGTCCGGCATCGCGCTCAGAGGATTCCTACTATCTATCACCGTACATTCCAAACACGGTCGCGCGTATGGAGAGCGAAGCGTTCGAGGCGTCCAAGCGCACGATACGAGGCGAGGCGATAGAGTCGAGTACGTCGAAGTGGCCTACCGTGACTGCACTTTTCGGTAAGTATCACTTGATTATATACGTTGGATTGTTAGAAATGTTAGAATAGTCGGCGACGTTTCTACTCGATTACGCCATTCGGTATATACGATAGAGGGCGCTCTTTACAACCAAACGTCAAACGTTGTTTGTGTTGCCATGGCTTTCTGTAATTGCACTTTCCGGTTAGTATCGGTATAGAATTCGGTGAATTATTTGAACAGTCGGCAACTTTTTCTCCTACGTCATAAAGAGAGTAAAAAGGCGATAAATAACACGCATTACAACGAAACGTCGCACGTCGAGTACGTCGCCTTGACCTTCCGTGACTGATGTGGCGTGACGTTGGATTGTTTCAACGGACGGCAACGTTTTGATACGACGGCAACTACATTATGATGTGTTGTTTGAATATGTTAGATTGTTTTAAGCCAAAGATACAGTAGGGGACAAATGTGACTCAAGGTGGTAGAACCAGTCTAGTTCGACCGGGGAAGTACCACGAGTACCGCCACACCTATTTCTAGCGTGAAGCATTTCTTGCGTTTCGATAGAAGGGTGTGGTTGCACACTTTTACATGAGGCGACCATCATAGTTCTCGGGAGTAGCAACGCATCTGTGTTTGACTTCAGATAGAACCCATGTTCTGTATGAAGTTGATTACAGACGTCCAGGAGCGGCAGTGACCACTTACCATCAGGTGGACTGTATGCTCGTTTGCTTCTTCAGTCAAATAAAAAAAAAACCTGCAACCCGTGTCGCCAACGACGTTGGGAGATGCAGTACGACGTTGCCAGACTTTGGTCGACACAGACTTTGGCAACATCGGTCGGCGCTGCGGACACAAGTCGCGCGTTGTATATATGGCGATATGTCAAGCGAATTCGGCCGGCTTTGCTTGACATGTCGCTGCTACATGTAGCGGGACACTTGTCCCTTAGTGTATCCTTGGCTTTTTCTGCCACGGTATTTTGCGTAGCGCAAACATTTTAACTGTATGGACAATTCTGTATGATTGTTGTTTTGTCTCCAGGGATATGTTCCTGGCACACGTGACGTTCCGGAACTGCTCGTTCGAGCGGGTCGCGTTCTGCAACCTACAGACGTCGATGACTGCTTTTCAAGCGTCTGTATTCGTCAATAGCACGTGAGTGTCTTCAATAATACCACTTTTTCTACGGGTATAGTATCGAGTGGGTATCGTACGGGGCGAAGAAGGACAAATTCTAGCTAGACTAGTGATAAGTCCAAGGCCCCGTTTTATTGAACTTTGAAACTCCCAGTCGATTTAAAATATTTATTGTATAAAATGTATTCCAATTACCGAATTCAAAAACAGATTCAAAAACCGCATATCGTGAGTACCCGTTAAGTATTAAAATGATTGCTAATTGTTGACGCTGTAAAACGATCGATGTTGCTCGAGCAAACATTGATTGGCGTGTTGTAGTATATTTGTTAGACCTAAGAGGGTATTTACATAATAAATCAGTGTTAAACCAACTGACGTGTGTTTCACTACATGGTGGCAGCGGTGTGTCTTATTATAGTTATTATTACTAATTATACCGTTAAACATTGCTATAAAGTGGTTTAAAAGTACTTTTGGTGCTGTCAAAAGTTATATTACGTGCCCACAATGGAACACGCGCGTCCTCCGGCGGAATTATCACTCGAAGGTGGTCCGGCCGCGCGGTCGGAATCATGGCGGCAATGGCGTAAACTGTTCGAGGTGTTTTTAAAGGCGTCCGGAGTGAGCAAAGAGCCTAAGGAAGTACAGGCTAGTTTGTTGGTTAACCTCATTGGACCGGCAGGATACGAAGTTTATTCGACATTCACGTTCGGGGAGAATGAAAGCGAGGATGACATCAAGTGCTTACTACAAAAGTTCGAGAAATATTTTGGTGCTAAGTCGAACATCACAGTGAGACGGTACAAATTCTTTACGCGTAACCAGGAAGATCAAGAAAATATCGACCAATACGTTACCGCTCTGCGAATATTGAGTCAACAGTGCGAGTTCGGTGATTTACACGAGAGCTTGTTGCGCGATAAGATCGTATGCGGCATCGCCAACAACACTGTCAGGGACCGCCTGCTTCGCACGGACGAGTTGACCCTATCGAAGGCGATTCAAATATGTCAAGCAGCGGAAATAACCAAAGAAGAGAGTCTTTGCATCGACGGTGGCTTGGGAGAAGTGCAGGTGAATGCAGTGTCAAGGTCACGCGGCGGCGTGCGGCCCGTGGCCCGGCGCGAGCGCGGAAGGCGCGGCGGCACCGCGCGGGCGGGGCCAGCGCGGGACAGCTCGGCGCTCGGCGGCCCGGCGCGGAGCGGCGTGAGCGGCGCGCGAGCCGGCCCAGCCTGTGCCCACTGCGGAAGCGCGCGCTGCTCCTCTGGGAACCGGTGTCCCGCTCGTGATGCGGTGTGTTTTGTGTGTGACAATATCGGACATTTTTCCCGAGTGTGTAAGCGAAAGGAATCCATGCACAAGGTACTGAATCTAAGTGTAGATCCAGCGGAATGTGATAGTGACGAAGTGTTTTACGTTAACACCATAGCCGAGAATGAACGTTTGGGTGAGTCTTTAAGAGAATGGATTGAATATGTAACGTGCAATGGCAATCGTATTGTACTTAAGATAGATACAGGTTCCATGATTAATGTGATTTCAAAATGTAAGTTTTTAGATTTGGGATTATCAGTTAGACAACTTAAACCGTTTAGAAAGAGGGTTCAATCTTTCACCGGAAATCGATTACCTATTATGGGGTCGTGTAATCTGAACGTTACTTACAATAAGAAAACTTACATTTTGCCATTTGTGGTTGCCGATTTAAACTGTCAAAATGTATTAGGTTTAGAGGGATGCATTGAAATGGGACTTGTAAATCGCATAGATGGAATAAATATTGATCAATATTCGGATTTGTTCCAAGGGTTGGGAAAATTACCCGGTAAATATAACATTGTAGTAGATAAAAGTGTACAACCGGTTATGTCTCCTACTAGAAAGATACCACTGGGCCTTAAGGATAAATTATTAGTCGAGTTAAATAGAATGGAGGAGCTCGGGGTAGTAAGAAAAGTTTCGCATCCTACCGATTGGGTTAATGCTATAGTGTTGGTAGCTAAAAAGGACGGCAGCATTCGCGTATGTTTGGATCCTAGGCCTCTGAACAAGGCGGTGCGGCGCGCGCAGTTCACGCTGCCCACGGTAAGCGAGCTGGCGGCGCGGCTGCGCGGCGCGAGCGTCTTTAGCGTGCTGGACGCGCGCTGCGGCTTCTGGATGGTGCAGATCGATGACGCCAGCGCCGATTTGTGCACCTTCGGTACGCCTTTCGGGAGGTATCAATTTTTGCGCTTACCGTACGGTATAAGTTGTGCACCGGAAATATTTCATGCCAAGCTTCGGCAACACTTGGAGGATTTGGAAGGAGTCGAATCGTTTATTGATGACGTCATAGTGTGGGGCAACACTAAGGAGGAACACGATAGTAGACTTAAGTCCTTATTGCAACGAGCGCAACAAATAGGTATTCGTTTTAATCGGGACAAGTGTAAGTTCGGTGTCTCGGAAATAGTTTATTTGGGACATAAATTTGACGCGAACGGGATGAGAGCTGATGATTCTAAGATTAGGGCCATACTAGACATGCCATGTCCCACGGATAGGAAGTCATTGGAACGATTTCTAGGCATGATTAATTATTTATCAAAATTTATTCAAAATTGTTCGGAGTGTGTTAACGTTCTTAGAACATTGCTTAAAAAGGACGTCGAGTGGGTGTGGGATAACCATCATTCTGAAGCGGTGGATACACTTAAGCGTAAAGTGGCGAGCGCCCCCGTCCTGGCGTTGTATTCGGTGGAGGCGCCTGTGGTGGTGTCCGTGGACGCCAGCAGCGTCGCGCTCGGTGCTGTGTTGCTGCAGAATGACCGCCCGGTTGAATTTGCGTCGCTCACTCTCACAGAAACGCAAAAGAGATACGCTCAAATAGAAAAAGAGATGTTAGCCATAGTTTTTGCTGTAGAGCGTTTCAGGCAATACATTTATGGCAGATCTGACGTCATCATTCACTCTGATCATAAGCCATTGGAAGCTCTGTTTGATAAACCGTTAGTGGCTGTGCCGGCCCGCTTGCAGCGCATGATGATGCGAGTGCAAGGTTTCGACGTCAAGGTGAAGTACGTGCCCGGCAAGTACATGTATATCGCAGACACGCTGTCGCGAGCCCCTTTGGAAGACCTAATGCACGATCGGGTGTCCGATGACGTAGGTGTGCAAGCGTGTTTCATTATAGAGAATGTACCATTCAGTGATGAAAAACTCAAATTAATTAAAAATGAGACAATGGTGGACGGCGACTGCAAACAGTTGTTCAGGTACATACAGAATGGTTGGCCGCGAAATAGACGTGACGTAAACGGAAACGTTACCGTGTTTTGGCCCTATCGCGAACAACTTCATTCCATAGATGGAGTCATTTTTAAGGGGGATTGTATATTTATTCCCAAAGCCCTACGCGAGGACATGTTGAAACGTGTGCACGAAGGCCACTTGGGCATCGAGAGGTGCAAAAGGCGTGCGCGCGAGGTGATGTTCTGGCCCGGCCTCAGCGAGGACGTGGAGCGAGTGACGCGGCACTGCGCGGCCTGCGCGCTGCACGCGCCGCGCCCCCGCTGCCAGCCGCTGCTGCAGCACGCCGTGCCGGATTTACCATGGCACAAGCTAGCGTCGGACATTTTTGAGTATCGTAGAAAAAAATATGTTATCCTGGTAGATTATTTTTCAAATTACGTGGAGATTGAAGAGATGACCGGCATGAGTAGTAAACAGGTTATTAATTTTATGAAAGCGCAATTTGCTAGACACGGGATACCGGCCGAGTTAGTGACCGACAATGGACCCGCTTATAGCTCGATGGAATTCAAAAAATTTATGCGGGATTGGGAAGTACGGCACGTAACATCGTCTCCTTATTATCCCCAGTCGAACGGGAAAAGTGAAAGGACCGTACAAACTGTCAAAAATTTATTGAAAAAATGTATCGATTCAGGTGATGATTTCAATATGAGTTTGTTAAATTTTAGATCTACGCCGAGAAATGGCTTGGATTCCCCGGCGCAAATGCTTATGGGTAGAAGGTTAAGGACAAAATTACCGATTAATATGAAGTTATTGCGTGAACCAGTAAATAATATTAGCAATTATCAAGCCCTAATGGTTCAAAGAACTAAGAATAAGCAAAATTATGATAAGACCGCGGAACCATTAAAACCTATTTCTTCAGGTGATAAGGCGACGTTACTGGACAACGGTTGTAGGAAACCGGTTTCTATTGTAGCACGCTCTTCGGAGCCACGTTCATTTATAGTGCAAGATTGTAATGGTAATAGATTGCGGCGTACGCGCGGACATCTGGTAATGCGCATGGCAGAGCCAGCAGGCAATGGAAAGGGCATGTCGGTACAACTACCTATATCTTCGCGATCGCCATCAGTGGGTTTTAGTAATTCTGTAGGAAAAATAATTCCTCGTAGACGTAAAAAAAATGCAAATGTTAGCAACCACGACTTGAGTTTTGATAGAACATCTAAATCAAGTTCTGGAAGCTGTAGTTTAGACAGCTCGTTTAACAGTTTTAAAACGAATAGTGGTAACAGTGCGCCGCCATCTCCGCCTAAATTTATTACTGAGAGGTCTGGAGAACGAACTGCACGAATGCTGAAAACCTTAATTTTTGGAACGTCTGAAGAATAATAAAATCATCCATTACATGACATAGTTAAAATGTTTATACACAGATAGATACTGGTATTATTAGGAACATTTCTATAAACAATAGCACAGTGGTATCTATTTAAAATAGGATATATGAATAACGTATTTCTTAAAGTTATTAATATTAAGTTATTAGTATTTGCTTGTTTAAAGTTTTAGTTAAAAATAAAATAATTTTGTTACCTTATTAAATTTTTATGTACCTATTCTCAAAAGTCCAGGCAATTTTATATTAATGAGAGGTTAGGTAAGGTACTTACATACAATATTTAATTTTAGTTTTTTACATGTGTTTATTTTTTTCTTTAGGAAGGGAAAGATGTAGTATATTTGTTAGACCTAAGAGGGTATTTACATAATAAATCAGTGTTAAACCAACTGACGTGTGTTTCACTACACGTGTGAGTGTTAGAAAGAAAGAAATATTTATTTGTAAAAAAAATACTACAACATAATAAGACATACCTAACAGTATACATTAATTTTAAATTTGACCAGTTACTATATAACATTACAATTGTGTCGTCGTCAGCATAATAGACACGGACATGGAGCTGGGTCGCGAGCTGGAGGACACGTGCGTGCTGCGGGGGACCAGCATCCGGGGCATGCGCGGCGCGTGCTCCCGCCACGCGGACCTCACCGCGCACCTCGGGGGGCTGCACCGCGAGCTGCGCTACACCGCCGGCGCCGCGCTGCTGGGGGCGCCCGCCGCGCTGCTGCCCGCCGGTGAGGGGGACGGGGGGACAGGGGGCCGGCACCCGGGGGGCTGCACCGCGAGCTGCGCTACACCGCCGGCGCCGCGCTGCTGGGGGCGCCCGCCGCGCTGCTGCCCGCCGGTGAGGGGGACGGGGGGACAGGGGGCCGGCACCCGGGGGGCTGCACCGCGAGCTGCGCTACACCGCCGGCGCCGCGCTGCTGGGGGCGCCCGCCGCGCTGCTGCCCGCCGGTGAGGGGGACGGGGGGACAGGGGGCCGGCACCCGGGGGGCTGCACCGCGAGCTGCGCTACACCGCCGGCGCCGCGCTGCTGGGGGCGCCCGCCGCGCTGCTGCCCGCCGGTGAGGGGGACGGGGGGACAGGGGGCCGGCACCCGGGGGGCTGCACCGCGAGCTGCGCTACACCGCCGGCGCCGCGCTGCTGGGGGCGCCCGCCGCGCTGCTGCCCGCCGGTGAGGGGGACGGGGGGACAGGGGGCCGGCACCCGGGGGGCTGCACCGCGAGCTGCGCTACACCGCCGGCGCCGCGCTGCTGGGGGCGCCCGCCGCGCTGCTGCCCGCCGGTGAGGGGGACGGGGGGACAGGGGGCCGGCACCCGGGGGGCTGCACCGCGAGCTGCGCTACACCGCCGGCGCCGCGCTGCTGGGGGCGCCCGCCGCGCTGCTGCCCGCCGGTGAGGGGGACGGGGGGACAGGGGGCCGGCACCCGGGGGGCTGCACCGCGAGCTGCGCTACACCGCCGGCGCCGCGCTGCTGGGGGCGCCCGCCGCGCTGCTGCCCGCCGGTGAGGGGGACGGGGGGACAGGGGGCCGGCACCCGGGGGGCTGCACCGCGAGCTGCGCTACACCGCCGGCGCCGCGCTGCTGGGGGCGCCCGCCGCGCTGCTGCCCGCCGGTGAGGGGGACGGGGGGACAGGGGGCCGGCACCCGGGGGGCTGCACCGCGAGCTGCGCTACACCGCCGGCGCCGCGCTGCTGGGGGCGCCCGCCGCGCTGCTGCCCGCCGGTGAGGGGGACGGGGGGACAGGGGGCCGGCACCCGGGGGGCTGCACCGCGAGCTGCGCTACACCGCCGGCGCCGCGCTGCTGGGGGCGCCCGCCGCGCTGCTGCCCGCCGGTGAGGGGGACGGGGGGACAGGGGGCCGGCACCCGGGGGGCTGCACCGCGAGCTGCGCTACACCGCCGGCGCCGCGCTGCTGGGGGCGCCCGCCGCGCTGCTGCCCGCCGGTGAGGGGGACGGGGGGACAGGGGGCCGGCACCCGGGGGGCTGCACCGCGAGCTGCGCTACACCGCCGATGCCGGATCACTGTGGGGGATTAGAATCCCCGCTATAAATTTAAACACGTTAACTCCATGACATTGGTTTTTTACTTGTCAGAAATAGGATGAACTGGTTGTCGGCACATTTTTATGAGGCGACAGTCTTAGTCCTCAGGAGTAGTAACGCATCTGTGATTTACTTCAGATACAACCTGTATTCAGTATGAAGTTACAGATGTGCATGGACGACAGTGACCACTCACTATCAGGTGAATTGCGTGCTTTGCTACTTTAATCAAATAAAAAGCTGTATTAACCGACGAGCGTATCGACTTATAAAACCTTTTTTTTTTAACGTCAGGAAAATGCTTTTATGCATCCCATCGAACACAGGGGAGTCCGATAGGTACGTAGGACTCCTGAGAAACCAGACTACCTACTAAAAACCTGACATTTGCCCTCTCCGCCTTAATATATGGGGTGCTGTTGGATCAACTTGGGGTCATTCTACTCCAGCACCCCCGATCGACTTATAAAACCTGAACATTTAGTAAACGAATCAAAACGTTTCTTCCAGTGGTACCATGCGTGTTCTGCATACTGCTCTCCCCTGCCCTCTACCTGGCTGAGAGCGAAACAATGCTGTACATCGTCGAGGCGGCGTACCGCGCGTTCGTCTTGGTTATATTCTTCGACGTGTGCCTGAGTATACTGGACTCGTATCCGGCTAATTTGAGGTGAGTTGTGACGTCGTTTTTCTATTTTATGATTTGTGTGAAAGGAGAGAGATAGGGTGAATAAATTTGAGTGGTAGAACGATGTTTTTTTTTAATAACATTGAAGTAGCAAACGAGCATGCACTCCACCTGGTAGTATGTGGTCACTGCCGCTCATGGACATCAGTAAGCAACTTGATACAGAACATGGGTTCCATCTGAAGTCACACAGATGCGTCGCTATTCTCGTGGACTAATATGGTGGCCTCATATAAAAGTGTGCCTGGTTCGATCAGAAAGGTACCATTGCCACACCTATTTCTAGCGTGATGCAAATTTTGTGTTTGATGGAAGATAGTGACTATGAGGTCAATATTACAAGATGCAACCATGTTAATGTTGTGAAGTAAGTTCTTGCATTTCTGTTTAATGTTTGTGTCTGGCACACTTTTATATGAGGCGATAAACTTAGTCCTCGGTAGTAGCATCGCATCTGTGATTGACTTCAGATAGAACTCATGTTCTGTATGAAGTTGCTTACAGATGTCCATTACGGCAGTTATCACTTATCATCAGGTGGATTGCATGCTCGTTTGCTACTTTAATCTTATAAAAAACCGGTATCCTCGGGTGCTCGACGGTGGGCCATTCTCTTAAAACCGATTAGCGAGTCTTATATTCCGATCCTCCTATGTTCATAACATTAATTAAACAATCACCTCTTCTTCAGATGCACGACGCTGGGCACGGTGGTGTCGGCGGCGACGGCGGCGGCGGCCGTGGCGCGCGGCGCGGCGGGCGCCGGCGGCGTCGCGGCGGCCGTCGCGTGCGGCGTCGCGGCCTGCCTCGCCGCCGCCGCCGCGCCCAGGCGATAGGTGCGTACACCACGGTAGGGAGATGTTACCAAGCCACGTGACCTGTTTGCGACGTGTACACCACCGTAGGGAGATGTTACCAAACCACGTGACCTGTTTGTGACGTGTACACCACGGTAGGGAGATGTTACCAAACCACGTGACCTGTTTGTGACGTGTACACCACGGTAGGGAGATGTTACCAAACCACGTGATCTGTTTGTGACGTGTACACCACTGTAGGGGCACTTGTGGGGAGTAACCAAACCACGTGACCTATATGACAAGCCATCGCCCACAGAGTGGCCCCGGCGCTGGGTACACGTTGTGTCGTAGTAACACTTATAGCGCCGCGACACTAAAGGGAAACTTATACGTACTTTATTTTATCAAAACTCTGAGCGCTTTGCCCCATCTGGCTCTACTAAATGAGGGGCTGGACCCACCGCACCGTCTGATCTTTACGATATGCGACCACACATACCATCCTTGCCTGTTTACTACTTTGATTAAAAAATGACAGATTACTAAAAGATTTTCAATTCTACTCTGGGTCTCGGTGTTTGTGTTATACTAGTTATGTAGCGAATGTTATTATTTGAACATTCGCAAATGCGAGAATTATCGACATTCGCGAATGCGAATATGCGATTTTTTTTTATTTTCACGCCAACATGGGCGCCGCTAGATAAATTTTCAGTTTTTGGCATAGGAAGTCGGAGGATAAAAAATTTTTTCGGCGTCAAACTGCAATTTGACAAACTGCAATATTCGCGAAATATTCGCTCAATTTTCGCAAATAATTGAACACGTGCAAATACTCGTTACCTCACTATATGTGAGAGTTATAGTTGCTTGTCGAATTTACACTAATTACAGATTGCCTTACAGGTGCACGCCCCCATCGGTCGCAGTAGCAACGCTGTCGCAAACGAATCGCCGGCGACAGCAGACGACAAACCAAGTAACATTCATTGTGTAATAGTGCATATTACCGACCATAAATTAGGGGTCATTCATGAATTACGTAAGCAGCTAAGGGATCTTTGTTTTGCTTTTTTTTTATAACATAAGGATCACGCAGAGTTGGGGGGGGGGGGGTAAAAGGTTCTTCATTAATACTTATCGTCATTTCTATTATATTTCAATTTAGTAACAACATTTACTAACGTAAGTTTTGTATAGCAACAGGGTAGAGGAGGGCGGGGTTATATATTTCTATGTCTGCTTATATAATACCTGAATGACCCCTAAGTATACCACCTGTGTATGAAGAAATATTAATTTATCATAATAATATTATATCAGCTATGTGTATATAATACAAACCTAAAGAAATCGTGGCTTGACTTCTATCTATAGTGTAATTGACGATTAACAAAGTCTATGAAGACCACGGGAATATATACTGTGACTACACTTAATACAATTTGTCGTCACACTTTATTAAACAGGCTATACAATTATGTGGATTGTGATAGTGACCACGAACATGTCAAATTGATGACTACGAAGATGTCATATTGATGACCACGATCATGGTCAACATTGTAGTGAAATGTTGCATTAGTATTATGTGGAATTGTGATAAAAATAGGCAGCGACAGGACAACTGACAAATATTGCGTCGTATTGATTATATTGTAATACATTATTAAACATAGTATGAGCTATTATGTTAAAGAACAGAAGGACATATTGACGACTACGAACAAGACGTAATGACGATTATGTTTCATATTGATCAGTTCTTGTAGTGTGTCGGATTATGTTGATAATGTCAGAACACACTATGAATATTTTTATCTCACCTTTGTTAGGACAAATAAATAAAATGTAAAAACATAAGCTGTTTTTACGAAAATTTACTAAAGTAAGAGATCTCATTGAAGTACGCATTCGTAACAGAAAACACTTTGTGAATAATACCCTGTCGAGATATGCGTATATGGTATGCATATGCATATTTATGATTACAAGCATATTAAAGTAATGACTGAAGACGATTCATAGAAATTATGATAACAATGAATATCTAGTCCATTAATAACGACTACAGACAAATTAGTATAATGTGCAGATAATTTGTATACACGGCTATGCATAATTATAATGGTACTGAAATATAATTATTAAAATATCATTATCAGTGACCACGGACATGTCATGTTGGTGACTACGAAATATATTGACCACGAACATGTTAAATCAGATAATATTAATAATATAATATGTATTATTTATAATTTTTATCGTTCAAATATTATTATTATAATTAAATGCGTTTTAATCCGCCTTAAATTAATAACCAACAGTGCAATAAAGACATGATCTATTAAATAAATTTATTAATATTTACCTTCATTATTTAAAATTAATATTGATTTATATATTTTTACACGAATATGTTAACTTTTAAAATAATTTTACATTTTATATGAAAATATGTAGCCTTTGGACTGTTAACTTGCCAGATTTTTTATAACCAAAGGAAAATGACTGAATATCTGAAATAAATTTACCTATAATTCAATATTTTAATGATTTGTTTAGTATTTTATGATTTGACGGAAGACTAAATAAATGAGTTTTAGAATTTGCAAGTTCTATCGGAAATTAAGACTTTACGTGCAATGACTATAGAAAAATGTATCAATAATTGACACAGATTATATAGAAATAAAACAGATGGAGCCACAAAATTTATCAACATGGGTTTAGCTTCGAAATTGTGACGACGATCTTTTTTTTTGTTCTCGCGGGGGAAACCTTCAAAAGGTACCCGACGCCGTGGGAGCGACGCAGGGTTATGTGGGATTTTTACCGCACTAAAACTCCGGTGGCCGTCCTCGGCGCTAAAAATTAGGACTCTGGGATCTCGAAACGACTTCAACCGGAATCCTCCGAGCGCGTTGCCCCATCGCCTATATCGTCTAGTCTTTACGACGGTATGCGACCACATATACCGCCGTCCTTCTCGGGATCGCCTGACCGAACGGTTCGAGCTCCCACTCTAGCCGCAACCCCGGAAGCCCCTTTTAGTCGCCTCTTACGACAGGCAGGGGATGCCGTAGCCCTATTCTGACCCCGAGGCTACAGGGGGTGACGACGATCTAGCCAATTGCTGAAGTAATGACAAATGTATATAACGAAGAGGGTGTGACGTCAGGAAGGCCAGGTCTTCATTACTATTCTTGAAGATTTCAATTAAAACGCAGGAGTTATTCTTGTTCGATTTATTCAAAGTTGAGGAGGTCCGATCTATTCGACGGTTAAACAAGAATCTTTTTCTATCGGCAGGCGCTCGCCTTTTTATAATAAAGTTGGGAGACAATAACAAACTTATGGAGGGTAGACTAAATTATCATCTTTAGAAATCACTAAATATTGCTAATTTAATAACAATTTTCGATCTTTAAAGTAACTAAAATAATAATTTTCGTCTACGTGTTTTTCATAAATACGCGGTGTCCCGCCGACATATATAATTGTTATGTCAATATACGAGTATATAAGAGAAACTGAGGCGATGTTTAAAATAAATGTAATGAAGACAAAACTCAAAATTGTAATTGTTTACGATATTTTTGACCGACTTTCAAAATGGAGTCTCAATTCGTCTGTTTTTGTTTAACTTTGCCACACAATTAATATTTCTTACGTTAATTCAGTCAATTACACTGAATCTTCTACTTAAGCCTTCTGTAATCATACATTTTTGTCTCCGCTTTTAATTACTTAATTTCGCTGTTGTCGCTCCATCTGTTTATTTCTATAATCTATATTGATAGAAAACGACTGGACGGTGGCCATTTTACTTTGGGACCGTTCAAGTATTACGTAAGCACTATACGGGGCACTATAAGTTTGAATTGCTTATTTTTTTGATATATGGGTCAGGGGGGGGGTATGTTTATTACGCAAGTTATTTACTTTCTACACATTTGGCGACCCACACATTGTCAAGTTATATAAGGCAAGATACTGGAGCTAACTTTTATAACCAATGTAAAAAACAATATGGCAATGAAAAAAGATACACAAAGAAAATACAAACCCACTGAGTTTCTTGCCGGATCTTCTCAGTCGAGGTCGTGTTCCAATCCGGTGGTAGTGTAGAAAAATATTTATGTAACTGACAATTTGTAAGTGCCTCCGTAGGCCTATTCAAAAATAAAGACATTTCATTTCATTTATGGAGGGGGATATGAGCTTTGCTGACAAGGGGAGCCCCCCCTTGTGCTTGTCAACGATTTCTTACTGCCACCGCAGTGTGGCCGTGACCACGATACGTGGAACTGGGTCGAAATGTCGGCAAAAAAAATCTATAAGTATTCATAAACCGCATATCCTATCATATGAGTACCCGTTAAGTATTAAATATCAATATCCATATCAATATATCCAATATCCAATCAATCAAATCCAATATCAATATATCAATTCCGCTATAATACTAATTTAAAGTCATAAATGCATGCACGTTTGCTACTTCGATCTTATAAAAAAATACTTTTGCTGACAAGGGGGGTAAATGTAATAAATATTCTTACGTACTTGAACGGTCCTTTTGGGCTTACCCGTCCTTCTTAATTACGCTATGTGGTAAGCAGACTATTTGTATATAAGATAGCGGTGTTAGTTAAGGAACATGCATATACAAGATGCATGTATTACGCACGCATGCGTGTGCGGTGTTTATGTACTCGGGGCGGAAGGACAATTAAAAAAATAGGTGGCTACCGCTACTTACTTTATGTTGTGTTATCGGGGCGGAATTAAACTTAAAAAAAGGTGGCTACTTATTCCTTAGGGATGTAACGAATATTCCTACTCGCATCCCAAATATTCGCATGTTCTTAGATATTCGCATCTGCATTCAAATTCGCAAGAATTGTGCGAATAGTTGACGAATATTGAACTGCAGTGCTTAACAAAAGAGATTGCCAATTCTATACAAATATAGGTTGAACAGTAGTTTGTCGAACAAAGTTCGCCAATCTAAATATTTGCCGCCCCCTAAATGTGGCGTTCGGGGCGGCAATTGAATTTCCTAATCAAAAACACAATGGTATCATACTAAACATAAGAGATTGGTTCCCTCCCCTCAAGACGTGCCGTTCGGGTTCCCCCCTTTCTTACCTGGTGAGCGAACACGCCAATGCACCATCTGTTATTTACGGTGGCATGCGATCACACATGCCACCGCCCTTCCTGGAGTTGCTTGGCTGGACGGCTCGAGCTCCCACTCTAGCCGCCCGCAACCCCGGAAGCCCCTTTTAGTCGCCTCGTACGACAGGCAGGGGATACGGTAGCCCTATTCTGGTCCCGGAACTACAGGGACGTCCCCCCCTTCCCCTACGCTACGTCACTGTGCTCGCGACGGTTGGACATATCTAGATTGTAATGGGGTGTTACGGTTGTAATAATTTTCTACTTTAATATTAACTGTAACGATAATATGTTAAAATAAATTATAAATATGACTCAAGTGACGGAGCGGTCATCGTACCGGTCTGTGAATGAATACCAGATTCGATCCCCGGCCAGACAGAGTTTAGATTACTGTTCTAGGTCTGGGTGTTTGTGTATTTGTGTGTGTCCATGGCACCCACGATGTCGGAGATAATCCTAGTGTGGGGTGATAACTGTATAGTTAATTAATTAAAAAATAAATTAATTCATGAAAAAAATATGAATTTTCCATGAGATTTTGATCTCTGCATTTAAATAATATATACAGGGTGTTTTTAATTTATATAAGTGTAGAGTATGCCTGTTTTTTATCAGAAGTGGTAAGAAACTAATCTTCCAGCCAGCGAGATATTACAATATTTCAAATAGAATTGCTAAAAAGACTAATATATACAAGGAAAATTGAGAAAAATCCATTCTTTACTTTAAGGAGCAAAAATGAGGTTATGAAATTGCACAGGAATTAATATTAATAGTTATTCATTCTACTTTACGTTACCTATATTTTAAAGCTCGTTTCAAAATACAATTTTTTTCAATTTCTTAATAACAGTGTATTCTTTTTAGGTCAAAACGTAAAACTGTTTTCACAATCTCAACTTGATGTCAAATGTCAAAGTATTAATTTTTAGAATACATTTCTTCATCTCTAGATACTCATTGATTTATATATGAGGCGACCATCTTATTCCTCAGTGGAAACGCCATATTTTCCATGGATGGCAGTGACCACTTACTGCGTGTTCTACCGGCTTTACAATTGTGAGTGTTCCGAGGAACTTTTTGACCTGGTGCCTTCACCTTTCCTCCACCACTCGCCGAAGGATGAAGTTCCATCCGCATCAACTGGACCCGTTGCGGTCCTCCACGGTTCGGTTTGCGCGCTCGTTTCTGCCACGGACGTGCAAGTTGTGGAATGAGCTTCCTCCTGAGGTATTCCTCAGGCTGACATGGGGTTCTTCAAAAAGGTGCGAAAAGAGCTCTCCTTCAAAGTCGGCGATGCATTGGCGACTCCTCTGGTGTTGCAAATGTCCATTGACGACGGTGACTACTTTCCATCAGGTAGCCCGTCTGCCTTATCGTTGGTTTAAGTATAAAAAAACAGGTGTACTGCATTGTTCGCTACTACTATATTAATGAATATTTATTAAAAACACCCTGTATATAACATGTATATAAAAGAACATTATAAAACATTTTTTTTTTAATTAATTCGTGAAAATATATACTTTTTAGTATAATTATAAATATAAAATAATGATAAATAAATAATAGTGTTGCCATATCCTCTTTATTAAGTGATATTCATATAGACTGCTTATTTTCTTAGTTTTTAATTTGATTTTTATTCGAATTATTAATTGTAAAAGACATTTTTAAACACACGAAGATAACGATTTATTATGCCATATTTTATGTATTTAATAATAATAGGTGTGTGTTGTATTGCTTGATTTTTGTGTTTTTATTTATAAAAATCAAAGATATTATATTGCAAACTTTACCAACTGTTTTCCATTATTTCTCGAGAACTAAAATTAGTCGATACCGATTTCCATTCTTAGAACTACACACAAAATTTTTTTTAACTGTTTTCGTGAGTAGTTAAAGGACTGTCGGTACTGTTTTCCATGGTTAGTCACATAGACTAAAATAAGTTGATGGCGTTTTTCATGATTAGTCTCATGGACTAAATTAGTCGAAACCGTCATTGGTAATAGCCTCCAAATCACAAACAATACAAAATATAGTATTGTAAACGCCTTTAAAAATACAAAAAAAAACTATAGTTAATACTGTGTTTATGCACGTGTATGTGACTAACAATGAATTTTTTGTCGTATTCCTGTAGGATAAAGACAAATAATATAATATCTTTGATATAACTGAACTATGTTATAATTTCGCCATTTTATTTTAATAGCTTGACAATACGTTTATTAATAAAATATAATTTTTCGACTGTAAAAACTAGTAAGGTCATAAAGTCAGGACTTAGCAAAAGGCATCAGATCTATTGTCCTTTTTATAGCATAGAACAATGTGTAATATATATTATGTGATTTTCGGATAATGACGAAAAACTCCGTTGCTTGAATGTTTCAATAGTCTATTTCTAGATTTTGTTTAAATTGACTAATTTAGTCCATCAATCGATGTCATAATAGATTACAGATTGTGACATGAAATATAATATTTTGATATACGAATTATGGTTTTTTCTCAAAATCGATACTATAAAAGAAATGGAAATTAATTGTATCCTAAAAATCGATATAATAATCGATTAATAGCAATCAGTACATCACTAATCCCATCTGTCACCTGTCAAATTGACAGATTCAAATATATCATATTGAACAAAACTCCGATATCCCGAATCACAATAAATAAATAAGTACTAGCGTTTATAATCTATATAATTATGTAATGTATTGTTGATATGTTTGTATAAAGTATATAAGTATATGATTATGATGTACGGAACCTTAATATCTGAATGTAATAATAATATTAAGGTAATTGTAATCAAAATAAATATAGTTTTGCCCTCAATAAATATGTAGACCATTTTTCCCTGTAATTAATTGATGGAAAACAGACAGACAAAATGAACTGACCTAAATAATCCAATATATAAAATTCAATCTATATACTCATCAAATATGTTAGTCAATTTATCTAAAATAATTAAAACATTTATCTAAAAGAAAATCATCACAATAATTTAGTGTATAAGTAATTTTGTATCCTTGTATGGTAATCTTTTTTATTTGTATACGTAGACTTAGTAACCGAACAGATTCCTAATGCGTCAAATAGATTTAAAATAAAATCGGCCAAGTGCGAGTCCGACTTGCGCATGAAGAGTTCCGTATCATTATGGTAGCAAAAACATGTTTGTTGAATGGGAGGCCCCTTTAAATATTTTATTCTGTTTTTAGTATTTTTTGTAGCGGCAACAGAAATACATTATCTGTGAAACTTTCATCTATCTAGCTATCACGGTCCATGAGAATGTAATATGGTTTCCCTTTTTACCCTTTGAGTTCGTACAGGGCCTGATTAACCCTTAGGCTAATTAGGCTGCAGCCTAGGGCGCGAGGATTGAGGGGGCGCGCTCATATCGTGTTTTCGCATGCACTATTAATCTAGCATCATTGCATCTACCCTATATATTTCAACTAGACCGAGACAAAACGCTAACACAACGGCGGATGTAGATTTGGCGACCTTTTGCTCGATAAGCTGTAGTTAATACTTTTAGGCCTGTAACACACCTGGTGGGTGCGCGTTCTTATAATTAGCCTAGAGCGGTCAGAATTTCTGATCAGTCGCTGAGTACGTAACACTAAAAATGACTGGTATTAGGAGTCTATGGCTACTACGTCTACGTATTAAAGTAATTCAATCCTATGAATAGCTAGCTGTAACTACTTGTATCGTATTCAAGTCAATTCCAATGATCGTTTAGAATGTTCAAATAGGCGATTTACCCGTATCATAAGAAACGCGCTCCCGGCAGTGGGATTGCCGGCATGTAATTTTTGCCGCCCCTTATACGATTAGGACGGCAAAAAGTATCGTTCAAATGCCATTGTTCATACAACTCTTGATTTTCAAACCTATGTCACTATCTAAGCACTTGTGTACCACGCATCATACACTAACAATGAGTCTTTAATTATTTTCTACCAGCAAAACAACGTTTGTTGGGTCAGTATAAATATATAGAAAATCGCTCGTGAATCGCCTATTTGGACAAAGCCTTAGGAAGATAATATAATCGTACCTTTTGTAAGAATGACGTTAAGTTTGTATTTACCCTTAAATTATAATTGTCCTGCAATATAATGATGTGTATTTTAGTGAATACTCTGGTTTGTGGCATCTGCTTCTGAGTCCTATTTTTATAATTATTAAAATTACCATCTCCTAGAGGTAATATTGAGCGTAGTTCAGTGGGTTAAAAAATGACGGTGAAAATAAGATCGGTAACCCTGTCTCTGCAAATTGAAGACGAAAAAGGTCACCAAATGAAAATATTTTGCCGCCCCCTAAATGTGGCGTAAATTTCCCTTAAGAAAAACCAATTGGGGGCGGCAAAGATCACCAATTAAAATACGAAAAGTTCGCCGCCCCCCAAATCATGTTTCCCCCTTACGTTACTAAGTTTGACGGTGAAGGTAATCAAGGAAACTTAACATGTCTATATTCAGTACTCATATTAAAGGTTGATTGCGCTACCTGAAAACAATAATTGTTCATGTTTATACCTATCATTGCAAAGGACATTGTAATGTATGGACGCAAACTTAAATAATGACAGTTTGAGGAGAAATAACTCCCTGCCTCCGATACTAATTTCTTATCCAACTTTAAAAACAACTATAACACGAATAATGAAGTCTACTAACCCAACTCGGCAGTTATCTGCGTATGATCTCTGCATTATCTATAGAGATATTATACAAGAGTAGAGGAAAACGGCTAACATAAGCGGAAACGTTCAACGTTTAGAAAGAGTAATAAGAGTTTTTTGTGCTGCATCTGTCTCTCTTGCGATTGCACAACTTTTGACTTTGACAAGTCGTCCCATGCCGCGGCGTGGCGTCGCCGCTTGGCGTAAGGTCTGCGGGCCTCGAGGATCCCCTCCTTACCCGGGCAATTCCCTCAGTGGAAGCACTGTCCACCGGTGATGTGAGCTGCCGTCAGGCAGTGTTGCAGCCTTCGGCCTTCTGTGACCGCGCTATGCTGCTACGCAGATTTAGTCCTCCAGATGGTCGGAGGATACCTGGCCCTCGAGTTCACGAGGGAGCGGACGCCCCTCGGGGGGTCGAGCGTGAAGGGGCGCGAAACCTCGTAGATGGGCATGTGGCCCACTGTCAGCGCGTTCGTACATACGACGCGCCAACTGGGCCACAAACCTGTCCAAGGTTTGCACCTTAAGGTCGCGCTCCAACACGTCGTTCCGAACGAAGCGACCCGCCCCGACGATCGCCCGGAGAGACAGGTTCTGCTGCGCGCGGAGGCGTTTTCTGTTGGACTCTGACACCAACGCGTACCACGCCGGCGCCGCGTAGGTCAATCGGGATCGGACGTACAGCTTGTACACCTTTAGTTTTGTTCGGAGCGGCAGATGAGATGCAAGCACCGGTCGGAGCATCGCACGTGCAACACGGGCCTGTCGGATCACGTGGTCCACCTGAGGCACCATGTGCAGCGTGCGATCGATGTTACATCCCAAGTACCTAACTGTGGGCTGCCAAGCTACCTCCCGATCACGAAGACGTAGCGGCGGCGGCATGCTGCGTTTGCGGCTGAAAAGTGTCGCGACCGTCTTACCGACATTGACAGCCATACGCCACTTATCCAGCCACTCCGGCAGAAGATCCAACAGTCGTTGCATCCTGCGTGTAGCTATTGCGGAATCACGAGAAGACGCGAAGTATGCGCTGTCGTCCGCGAACAGCGCGAGCTCCACGTCCCTTTCCCATTCCTCGAGGTGACCTTCGAGGGTGGGAATGTCGTTCGTGTAGAAGGCGTAGAGTAGTGGCGAAAGGCAGCTACCCTGTGGTACACCAGCACGTATTGGGCGGGGGTCTGAGGTGACGTTCTCGACCGACACATAGAACTGCCGCCCATCTAGAAATGACGCCACTAACCTCACCAATAGCGCCGACAGGGGTGACTCCAACAGCTTGAAAACGAGCCCAGGGTGCCATACGCGGTCGAACGCCTTCTCGATATCGAGGAAGACGCCGACCGTGTGTCTACCGTAATTGGTCTCGCTTGCAAGATGGTGGAGCACTCGTGTCAGCTGCAGCGTAGTCGAGTGACCGGCGCGGAAGCCGAACTGCTCGTCCCTTAAAACAAGTGACGGCCGCAGTCGCTTCAACGCCAGCTTCTCGAAGAGCTTTGCTATGGTGGGCAGCAACGTGATGGGACGGTAGCTGGCCGGGAGACGTCTGTCTTTCCCCGGCTTCGGGAGAACTATCACCTTACCCATCTTCCAGGTGGTCGGGAAGTGGCCGGTGCGTAGTATACCATTGAAGAGCCTTGTCATTACGACTAAGGCCCTCCTCGGGAGCATCGCCAACGCCATGTTAGGGACTCCATCGGGGCCTGGCGCCTTACGCTTCGGTAAACGTAAGGCGGCCTTCCGCGTCTCCGAGGGCGAGATGAACTCCAATCCCTGGGGTGGCGGTGTCGGGCGTCCAAGGAAGTCCTCTACCCACGCCTCTACGATCTCGTGGTGTTCGGCGGCGGCAGCGGCTGCGGGGTGTGGAGAGAATTGCTCTTCCAAGTGCCCCGCGTGAATCTCCGCCCTCTCCTTAGGGGAATAGCAACGCCTGCCCTCACCATTAAGGAGTGGGCAGACGGTCTCCTTTGTTCGGGTGAGCTGCCTGGTGAGATGGAAGAGCGACGCCTCGTGCTCACCTGCCTGGTCGACTCTCGCCTCCCAGGAGGCGCCACGGTACTCCGCCATCTCAGCAGACAACTCCTCTGCCAGGTTATTGAGGTCACGCTTCACCCGGGGGCAGCGGGTGCGCGCCCAAAGTCGACGTAACAGCCTTTTCTTATTTAGTTTTCTCTCCAGGTGGGCCGGGAGTCTGGCGCGTTTTGAGGTCTTCGGTGTGAGAGTGGTCGCCGCGTCCAGCGCCTCCCGGACTGTAGCCGAGAAGGCGCTGGCCGCGGCTTCCACTCCCCCCGGCGTACTGAGCGCATGGGTGAGTTTAACCCCACCCATGGTTACCTGAAAGGACTCCCAGTCCACCCTTCGAGTGAAGGTGTCGAAGGCCACCGCATTAGCCCCCAGACCAAGCGTGACCAAGATGGGGAGGTGCTGCGTGTCCAGATCATACAACACCTCCACGTGTACAGGGCTTCGGAGATTCCTGTGGAGCACTATGTCCAGGACATCAGGGCGAGAGGACTCAGCCGTGGGGATGTGCGTAGGCGATTCTGGCCCAATCACCTCGTAGCCCATCTCCTCGGCGTCAAAGTACAGCATGCGTCCCGCTGTGTTGGTGATTCTGGAACCCCAAGCCGGATGTTTGGCATTGAGATCACCAGCCAGTAAGGTCGCAGCGCTCTCGTCCAAGATGGTGTGGATGTCCTGCGGGATAAGTTGGGGACCAGGCGGTCGGTATGCGGCAAACAGTCGCAGTTCCCGTCCCCCGGCGCTCACAACGGCCCCGATGGAGCGCGTGCTCGCGTACGGGGGCAGTGGAAGCACGTCGTGTACCAGGTCGCGGCGAATCGCTATGGCTGTGCCCCTGTAAGGGAGCCCTGCCCGCGATATTTCGTCGCGCCGGTACACGGCGTAGTTCGGGAGCGTGAAGTCCAGTCCCGGTCGCAGCTTCGTCTCGCCCAGCAGCACGACCTGTATGTCCTGCTCCCGGACGAGCCGCCGCAGCGCCGGAATATGTTGGCGGACTCCTCCCGGGTTCCAGTACAGAAGTCTAAGTTGAGCAGCCATAGTGGAACCCGAGAGTGTCAGCCAGGATTGTTTTGATGGTACCTACAAACGCTGGGTACCGCGCAATAGCCTCACTGATGGTTGCTATTGCCGCCACCAGATCATCGGCCGGCGTATTGATCCCCAGTGCCTGTAGGGGGCGAGGTGTGGGAGTGGGGATGAAGACGGAGCGGGGGCGGGGTGATGGAGGCTGGGGGGCTGGGGCTACCTGGACCTCTACCTCCCTCTGCGACCGCTTACCTTTCCCCTTCCCTTTGTGAGAAGGGGCCACCTGTGCAGCTTCCGGAGCTGGAGTCGGTGCTGGAGGAGGCGGCTGGTGGACTGCCTGAGCAGCCTTGATGGTGGTGGCTGTTCTCGCGCCGCTTCCCGAGGGGCGCGGCTGGTTCTCCGGCTTCGGCTTCGGCTGCGGCTGAGGAGCTCGAGCAGCCGGCGTTTCCACCTGCTGCTCGTTGCGCCTCGCCTTATGCCTCTTGGCCTTCCTCCTGCTTTTGCGCACGTCTGCGCGCGCTGCAGGAGGGTTGGCCGGTGCCATCAGCGATGCGCCCTCGGTCGGCGCAAACTCCTCCACGACTCGCACGGGTACCGGATCCCTACGTGTCGTCTGCGGTTGCTGCGCGGGCGCTGTGGTCGATGGGCGGGGCGGAGGTACCACCATCCCCCTGACGCGGGCCATCCTCCGGAGGTACACGCACGACCTGGTATTGGCCGTGTGCGCACCCCGGCAGTTGGCGCATCTGGGGGTGGCGTTCCTGGGTTCAGGACAGTCCCGAACTACGTGGCCCCCCGCGCACCGGACGCATCTGGCCGGCCGGTGGCAGTTTGTGGAGGAGTGCCCCACTGCTTGGCAGCGATGGCACTGGGGGGGGCCGAAACGACCCCTCCACGCCTCCACAACGACCCCCGGCATAAACAGGACCCGTCACCCCATAGAGGCGGCGCAACTCCGGTTCGGCCATCCGGTCCAGCTGCACGTAGAACACGCAGCCGGGCTTACCTCGCCTGGATGGAATATGACGGGCGAATCGTGCCGGGAATCCAAGCCGTTTTAAGGCTTCGGTGACTCCGTCCGGGTCCGTCATACCCGGCAGGCCCTTAACCGCCACCTTGGTGGGGCGATCGTCCTGCGGGGTATAACAGAACCATGAGAGTCCTGGTTCTGTGGCGGACAAGTCCGTCAAGTACCGTTGAATTACCCGGTACTCCTCGGCCGTCGGTGGCATGAACCTTATGCCCTGCCCGAAGGGCCTCGCATGGGGTGCGTGGCCCAGTTTCTCCCGCAGCGCCGCGAAATGAGTGGGCCAACTCGGCATCCGCTCGACCACGATGGGTGGGTACGCCTTGCCGGCCGCTGCAGCACTCGAGGGCTGGCGGGTGGTGTTGCCTGCAGAAGTAGATGGTAGCGGACTTACTTGACGCGGCGGAGCAGGCGCCGCCAGCGCCGCCGCATAGGACGACTGTGTCTGGGGTTCTGGATACGACCCCAGTCGCGACGATTCAGCCATTGGTGTTGACGGTCGGTTACCCGGGGATGCAGCGCCGGGCGCCGACGACGCCGACGCCAATCCAGCGTACGACGTCGAATCCAGCTCGGCGTCCGGCGTCGCAACCCCTGGTGAGAGCGTCGGTGACCGTGGTGGCGACCTAAATGATTTTTTGCGGCTTACCACTCTGAAGTCAGCAGCAGCGGGAGCTCCGGCAATCTCGCGGCTGGATTCATAGTCGGAGCTATCCGGAGTCAGTGGATCCTCATCTTCAGACGATCCTCCTTCCTTTCTCTCGGCTTCTATGCACACCACCTTCGCCGGCAGCTGTGCACTCTCCGGCGAAGATGATGGCTGGCGCTGGCTCTTCGGGGGCCGCGCAGTACTTGTGGTAGGTCCTTCTCTGGGGCCGCCAAAGTATATTTTAGGGTTGCCCCGTTTTCCTCTTCTCTCCGCAATTTCGGCGAGTTGGGCTGCGGCAGGGCCGGCCACCGCTTCAATTTCGCCGGTATAAATGTTCCTCCGGACAACTTGTCGTCCGGAGGGTAGGCTTCTCGATGTTAATTTCGACGAGGGTAGAGCGCCGCCGTCCCTTTCCCTCACCGATCTTCCGTCCCTCTCTTCTGAAGGTTCGGTGAGGGTAGGGTCGATGTTAAGGTCCATGCGGGTAGACTGCAAAAACTTCCGTCTCGCTCGCACCAAGCCTCTCTTTCCCACTCCGATGTTCAGCTTCCTGAGGGTAGTCCTCTTCTTTTGCGCACCTCCTTTGCCCAAGACGAATTTTTGCGCAGCACTGGCCCAACACCGGGACCCTTTCCAATGAAAGGGGCGGTGTTGGGCGCGGGACGTTACGTCGCGGTGGTCGCAGTCGGAGGCACTGGCCCGGGGGGCAATCAGCACCGAACGCAAACGCGGAGATTGCACAAGAGAGAGATGGAAAGGGTGCCTCAGTCTTCTCTTTTTAAGCGAAGGACAGTTGGTAGCCTGGTTTCCCTACGCTGCCTATAATACCACTACGGGAAGCAAACTTTTGTATTGCCAACCTATAGACTTTAACAATTGCACAGAGATAATTAGTTTTTTTTTACCTCTAATGCTTTTGCTAAAAGCTCAATATACGTGAAGGAATTATGCTTAATTTGTTTGCATTGCTCAATTATGTAATATTTTCTGTATAAAAGGAAAAAAAAAACGGAAAAAGCTTACGTGTTAGAGCCATCTGTTATCAACATATATTTTATATTATCGATTTCACTTATGTAAATCTTTATATTTCAAAGTAAATTTATTTAACAATAAATTTATTTGTATGCGTGTCGAAATTATTCCATAAATTGGTCGACAGATAATCTATACTAATATTATAAAGCTGAAGAGTTTGTTTGTTTGAACGCGCTAATCTCAGGACCTACTGGTTGGAATTGAAAAAATATTTTTATGTTGAATAGACCATTTATCGAGGAAGGTTTTAGGCTATATAACATCACGCTGCAACTATTAGAAGCGAAGAAATCATGGAAAATGTGAAAAAAACAAGGAAAATTATTCATCCTTGAGAGCTTTCGTTGCGTGCGCTGCGAAAACGGTTCAAGATACCAAAAATATATGTATGAAAGAAATATTCCTCTTGAATGACTATGTATATGTCATGTATTTTTAAGCGCGGGCGAAGCTGCGGGTTTCAGATAGTTATTCATAATTACAATACTTGCTCAATAGAAAGACTATCTCTAAATGATTTAAGTACTAAGTAAGTGCATGAGTTATATGAAAATCGGGTTAGCTGTATAGACAAAAATGTTTAACTTATTTTTAATGTTGCAAATGAGCTAAAATGGCAGCTTTTTTGCAAACAGACAGACGATCTATATATATTTTGATACAGATGGTTCTCAATAATTTGTATTCTCATTTTTACACGCTTTTTACATTTTTTTAATCAAATGCTTGTTCGATATGATTATAATTGAATTGTTTTAAATAAGTTTTTATACATATCTCTAAAGTTTTAGTGTAACTAGCGAATTTTTAGTAATTTGTATGGAAATGTATGATGTAAGTCTTTGGGAGTGCTGAGTTTCGAACCCTACACTGCTGTTTTTAAAATAAATTGGGTTGTCACGATCGGGGGTATTGTTTACCCCCATATAAGTTTTGTTTCTTCAATATAATCTTTCTCATAAGAATTATGTATAAATAATTTACTTTTTTTAGAGATGCGCCGAATACTGGTTTCACCGAATAACCGAATACTAGTCGGTTAAACTGTTACCGAACCGGATATTGGGCCGAATTATTCGGTTGTTGTTAAAGTGTTTATAAAAAAATTAAATGTTGATTTGAGGTTTTAAAGTAGTTGTTCATATAAGAATGTGATATTTTTAGATAAAAAAAAGTGAATTTGATTAAGGTTTCAAAAATGTTGATTTGAAGTTTAATTGCTTTATATTATTGGCTTTATTTAACACACTCTTCGTAGGATTTCTTTGACTTATAACATAAATCTTACCAAAAAAAATTGTCTTTTTGTTGTATACGCTACGCGTGTAGCTAAGAAATAAAGAAAAACTCGAACCGAATATATTCGGCACCAAAACCGAATAATTCGGCCGAATACGAATAGTAAAAAACCGAATATTCAGGGCATCCCTACTTATTTTTATCTAGAAAAATGTGATTTCTATTATATTATGAGCATTAAATGATTTTATTACTTAATGATATGTTTAACGTAGTAAAATATTTATTATTGGTGTAACATTGTATTCTATGAATAAATATGTTGATTATCATCCTTAATTTTGCGTATATGTAAAATATTATATGTGTACCATGTATTTATAATTTCATCTTAACTTAAATGATCGTTTAAGATTTCACTTTTACATATTGGCTTGTTCTATATAATGTGTAAAATAGTAGAATCAATTTTTTGTAATTTATTCAAATTATTAAATCAGGCCTCTTGTAGACCCACGTTTTTTCGGTGTAAAAATCTACGGTTAATTCGCCGTGTGTAGACACGGTTGTCAGTTTTGTATGGATCACTGAGAGATGCCGTGCCATGTACATGCAAGCACGTTTTTTTCACGGTAAGGTAAAGACGCCGTACGGCTAAAAAAACGTGCGATGTACAACAGGCCTTATTGCATTGTTATGTACTAATACACATGTAGTAAAAGATACCTAATATGGTATACGTCAAATAAAATAACTGATGCATTTAGTTTGTCAATTATAGTTTTGTATAATTGGTTATTTTGACCCAAATTGGTTTTGAAAGTAGTGAAGGGTTAGCTGGTATAGACTGAGCTACGCATTTCGTAATGAAAATGTACATATAGAGGTAATTACAATGATAATAAATATGTTGACATTTGGAATATCGTATGAGCTGTTTTATTTTGACCACCTAGATTTTTTGAAGTGAAACTTCTTTATCGGGGTTGGAAAAAAATTTAGTGTAACATTTTTTCGTTACGCGCCATCTTTTTCTGTTACGCGCCATCTTTTTTTTCCGTTACGCGCCATCTTTTTCTTATCGCTACCACGCGTGATATTAGATAGATTATTATAGATTAGATTATTAGATAAAGTTTAATAAAAGCCTTTTATTAAACTTTATCTTGTTTAACTTTATTTAACCAATTTCTGTAAAGTTGCATATAGTAAATTTTTTTTTTGAAAAATAACGTCATAAAGAAGTTTCACTTCTTACGAGTGTACGCTAGTACACGCACACATTTTTTTTTGTCTGATTGAAGTGGGAAATGAGTATGCAGTCCATCTGATAGTAGGTAGCTGCCTATGGACATCTGTAAGCAACTTTATATTGAAGTCCATCACAGATGCATTGCAACACCCGAGGATTAAGGTCGCCGAAGATAAAATGAGCCGTCAACCACACCCTACCTCGCGCAAGAACTGCTTCACGGTAGAAATAAGTGGCCGGTGTTTCCTCGGTTGAACTACACTGGTTTTACCACCACAGACTTACTTTTCCATTTTAATTTAGTGTTTTAGTATGAGGGTTGCCAGACTTCCCGCTTTTTTCGGGACCGTCCCGATTTTATAATTAAAATCAAGTGTCCCGCGCGGGACAGGCTTAGTCCCGCTTTTTGGGAAGGACTGAACTTTTGCAAAAAAAAGGTCGCCAATCCTCCGTCTCCCCTACAACAAGGAGATTTTTTCCTGTGTGTCTGTGAGGTGCGAGGCACTTTGTACTGCGAGGGCTAGTGTCCCGCTTTTGACTATGGAATCCTGCTTTTTTCATTCAAAAAATCTATTTAATACCTATTTAATGTAAAATATTTTTTGACATTTCTATCTATCTATAATCTATTATTAATATTGTACTTATTCTTTTTTTTGACATTAATATTATTATTATTTGAATTTTTGAAATATTTGTAATTTCTTTTTCGAATTAATGCTCTGATTATTATTTTATTTCTTTGTATTATTTGCTATTGTCGTAGGCTATCTGTCTTCACCTATAATTGTAATGTCACATAATTATGTTCTTTTATCCATAATTTATGTTGTTTGGCCTAATTTGGTGTACATTATGTTGGTGATCATTTTAAATAAATAAATAAATCTGGCAACGCTGAATAGTATCCACAGCGCTGTATAAAATTGATCACTAAGAAATGTCAAACGAATTTCACAAATAAAAAACATTTAAATTTAAACATTTTATTACTCTACAAACCATTTAAATAGCTAACAGAAAAAAGATAAGTCAGCAACATAGTATACTCAAATCATGATTTTTATTTACATTTAAAAAGTACCAAAGAAAATTACTACAAACTCATCCGATGTTTTACATAGAAACTTGGTTAATTGGGCTCTAAAGGGACCAAGGATCTATTCAAAGTTTTCATTGAAATGAAATGTCTTTATTTTGCATAGGCCTTCGGGGGCGCTTACAAATTGTCAGTTACATATATATATATATATATTTTTTACACTACTACCGGATCGGCACACGACCTCAACTGAGAAGATCCGGCAAGAAACTCAGCGGGTTTGTCTTCTTGCAGTTTTCCAATTACGTTTAAAATTATAGTTCTCATTTACAGAGGCTTATATATTTTTGTAAATAAACATGTTCCAATCTGATATATTTTTAAATAAGATCAAAGTAGCAAACGAGCAGTCCACCTGGTGGTAAGTGGTCACTGCCGGATGGACATCTGTAATCAACTTCATATAGAACATGGGTTCTATCTGAAGTCCATCACAGATGCGTTGCTACTCCCGAGGACTAAGTATATCTCATATAAAAGTGTGCCGGACGAAACCCTTAAAAAAAAACGAACCTTTACAATAGAATTAAACGTCTCACTTATGCAGGCAATAAGTTATTGAGTCCCAATTATAAAGGTAAACGTAGAATAAATATTACAAATCAAATGACATTTGAGGAAGTTCGAAGAGTACCATTAACTGTGGTAATTACAAAGTGTCCGGACAGGATTCTCTATAATAGAATTTTCAAAAAAGACAAACCCACTGAGTTTTTTGCCTCTTCTCAGTTAAGGTCATGTTCCGATCTGGTGGTAGTGTAAAAAAAATTGTTAATGACAATTTGTAAGTTCGCCCGGAGGCCTAAAATAAAGACATGTCACTTATCCAAGCCCCACTTAACCAAGTTACATTGTACTTCTTTCTGGCATATTATTCTGTCATCCAGAAGAATCGGGAGCCGAATCGTGGTGGTTTCCTTTCGGCGTCTTCTGGGAGAGCCGGTGTAGCGTCCGGGTACACCGCCTTGGGCTCTTCTAGAGGCTTCGGTCTGAAATTAGATGTTCCATTATTTTTAAGGTGTTAGAACCAGTGTAGTTCGACCGGGGAAGTACCACCACCACACCTATTTGTGAAGCATTTCTTGCGTTTCGATGGAATGGTGTGGTTGCCGGCACACTTTTATATGAGGCAACCATCATAGTCCTCGGGAGTCGCAACGCATCTGTGATTGACTTCAGATGGAACTCATTTTCTGTATGAGGTTGCTTACAGATGTTCATGGGCGGCAGTGACCACTTACCATCAGGTGAACTGCATGCTCGTTTGCTACTTCAATCTTATAAAAATAAAAACTTTATCTATTAAAAAAACTGCATTCAAATCTGTAGCGTAGTTTTAAAGATGTAAGCATACATAGGGACAGACAGCGGGAAGCGACTTTGTGTTACCTATACGATATAGTGATGACCTGGATTAACATAGGATACTCATTACTTTAATAAACGTAATGAAAGCGGACGAAGCCGCGGAAATAACGTACATAAAACGATCTTACCTCTTAGAATCGTGAACACGCACTTCGGTGAAGTAACCAAACGCCGGGCGCTCCAAACTTAGCTTATCAAGCATACATTTGTCGTACACCCCTTGAGTTTTGCGGCAACTGCGAGAAAAAATATTTCAGAAATGGCATAAGTATATCAAAAAAATTGTCTGCTTGTTTGTCTGTGTTTGATATTCCATTATACCAAAGCTGTTGAATTTATTATTTAGGATAAAATACTTTTAAAATAAATTCATCCATATATTGAGGTAACTTTCAGCACAGTAGTAGTATCATCCAGTATTCTAACTCGGCCCTGTCCTTGAATTTTATACCTACAGACGCGCTGGACGAGAGTCCGAGAATATTTTAATGACATCTGCATACTTGACTTTATTACTTATTATGTTTTTATTTTGTAGATAAGGGTAACAAACAACGCGTTCTTTTAATATTTGAGAGCCTTAATAATAAATGGTACACAAATAGGTAATAGTTATAAATTTAACAGTGAATAATATTTTACCAACTAATATTTAAATAATTAACACTGGCCGTGCTTATGTACAATTAAAGCAATCAAAAACAGCTCAATATAGTTAACAACAGCTCTTCGCTACATTATTATTTAAATAAAAAGAACCACTGCTTTAAAAACCGTCACACTGCCTGCTGATCACTACGGCACATTCGCTGGCTGTTGCGTACCGAGTGCATACCGAAATCGAGGATCGGAGGTACATCTTGCGTTTCATGCATTTGTATGAAGTTAGAATACTGTAGATACTATTACCGTGCTTTCAGTCTTTCTTTCATTGTTATTATTCAGTTTATGACCAAAGTGTCGGCATCGGTCATCTTCGGCCAAGCCAAGTTTTTCAAATTGTAATAAAATCCATTTAAGTTCATTGGACCTGATTTTTTTTAGTTTCCAAACTTTCGGCATCAGCCGAGTGATGGCAATAGCCGAGTAATCAATTTCGGCTTTATCTTCAGCCTTTGTTGCTCACTAATTGTAATCTATCATATCTGTTAATATTTGTTGCAGTTTCTAAATTCGGTCCGGTGACACCGGGCACCCATACTAGCTTTTCTAAATAAAATCGGCCAATTTCATATGGGAATCAAGCACAAAAGGTTTCCGTACAATCATCTTTAAAACGGCAAAGAAAATTATGTTTTCCTCTCTTTTTTTATGCTTGTTGTTATAGCAGCCAAATAAATATGACATTTGAAATAGTTTCACCTGTCTAGCTACAATTGAGTAGATACAGCCAGATAACAAACAGACCGACAGCGGAGTCATATATATTTTTTTTAATCTTATTTTTTTTTTATTATACCACAAAAACTCCACAGACTGATCGTCCGTGCCTTTTGTCACAATAGTTCTTCTTTTTTTTTAACAATAAGTCTTTATTTCTTAGCTCCACGTTAGGCCATCGCTGGCAATTAAAGAAATCTTACAATTACGCTTAATATATATATACTAGCTGTACCCGCGGCTTCGCCCGCGTAAAAGTGAGTGTATCGCAAAGTTTTTCCCGCACAAATCTCGACCCCGTTGAAATTATATGATAAAAAGTAGTATATAATTATGTTATTCCACAACCTTTTCTATAGTGCAAGTCCTATCCAAATGAGTTTAGCCGTTCAGGCGATTACCCGGACATACAAGGAGTGAAGAAACGAATTTAAAGTATGTATTTGTGGTTAGGATCATAATTGTTATGTAAAAATATTTTAAAAATTAGACAAATTAGAATTAGAATTTTAAAATTAGACGATTGTGAACCGCCTTTCTTTGAATTAATTAACAATCTTAGTGGTCACACAATACCAAGAAGCACCTTGTAAACCAAATCCTGCTTCACATTTAAACCAAAACGCATCGATTACAAAGATTGATTTTAACTTTTCCGCAGTATGTTTAAAAGTTTTCAGGGTGATGCTGCAGGGTGAAGTGCAATGTTTGTACTGATCTAGTACAAAAAGACGCTACTCTTACAAACTTATTTAACATTCGTGTCCTACTCAACACTGGACACTATCAAGGGGTCAGATTACTCTAATAATGCACACGCATCTGCGGCCGGCATGTATTAGCATGCGCGAGCGAGACGGTTACCTACCCCTGCCGAGAGACACATCTTTATTATTTTAAATCTCTAATATCTTTAAAAGTATTTATTTGATGCATATAGTGTAAAAACTAACGAATGCATTTATTTATATAAGGATTAATACCGAACAGAAGAAAACACACTCGAAATCAACGTAATATTTTTAGTTGAAATATGGAACATAAAAAAAATATTGTGACTTAACCATAAGTTATAGAGATATACTATCGCGGATTGATTTTATATTTAAGGTTGCAATCCAGTGTTTCGTAGCCCTTGACGCAATTATTAGTATTCAACATCAATATTTAATTTATCGATAGACTTCGTAGTTGTTTTATCTATCGCATTCAATGTAATTCAACATAGTAGTGGATAGATGGCGCAAGTATACCTAATATATAACTCATCGGTAATTCCTCGTAATTTTATATTTTGGGTAAATTAAATCAAATTTATATCACATTTATTTGTATGATAATTAATTGTTATCGATTTATAGGTATCTATTATTTCATAATGAACTAAGGATCAGGATGACATCAGGGCAAAATGGCTAATATGGCGATAAACAAAAGTCGCGATATACAGAGTTTTACAGATATATGTTGTCGACTCAAAATCAATATTTTTTAATGTTTTATTATTGAGATAAGTTTTCAATCAAGTCTATCTTGCCTCTTGACGGAATTTTATTATCGTACCCTTTGAAGGAAGTTATATAATTTAATATCACTAATAACTTTAAACGTATTTATTTGATGCATACAGTGTAAAAGACAATTTTGATCTTTATTAAAATTACGAAACTAACGAATGCATTTATTTACCTAAGGATTCCACAAGAAGTCCACCAATTCGCACTAAGCCAGCGTGGTGGACTATGACCTAAAACTCTCTCATTCTGAGAGAAGACCCGTGCCCAGCAGTGGGACAATAATGGGTTGACGACGACATAAGGATTAATACTGAACAAAAGACAACAGACTCGAAAATAACGTATTATTTTTAGTTAAAATATGGAACATAAAAATAATTATTGTGAGTTAACCTTAAGAGATATAAATATGCTATCGTGGATTTATTTTATATTTAAGTGTGCAAACCAGTGTTTCTTAGCCCTTGACGGAATTATTAGTAATTCAACATCAACATTTAATTTATCGATATTACTTCGAAGTTGTATTGTAGATAACGCCATCTATCAAATGTTCATTCAACGTAATTCAACAGAACAGTGATAGATAGCGCAAGTATACCTAATATTTAACTCATCGGGAATTCCTCGTAATTATAATCGTATCTTTCGCATTATAAATACATTTTCATATTATAAACCCATATTATGGGTAAATTAAATCAAATTTATATCACATCTATTTGAATGATAATTAATTGTTACCAATTTATATGTATTATTTCTGAACGAACTCACGATGACGTCCAGGCGAAATGGCCAATATGGCGATTGTTATTTGCATTGGAATTTAACAAAATTCGCGACATACCTAGTTTTACGGATATATGTTGTCGACTCAAAATCAATATTTTTTAATGTTTAATTGTTCACATAAGTTTTTAATCAAATCTATCATACCCCTTGACGGAATTATTAGTACACCTCTATGTCAAAAGCCAATATGGAGATTGTCATTTGCATTGGAATTTAACAAAATTCACGACATACCGAGTTTTACGGATATATGTTGTCGACTCAAAATCAATATTTTTTAATGTTTTATTATTCACATAAGTTTTTAATCAAATATATGATACCCCTTGACGTAAATAATAGTACAGCTCTTAGTCAAAAACGAACTACCATACAAACATTTATGCTCGATTTTAACATTTTCAACCCATTTTTTGAAATAAAAAGTAGCCTATAATGGATCCCAAGGTCACCACTATCTGTGTACACAATTTTATAAAAATCGGTTCAGTAGTTTTACCGTGAAAGAGTAACAGACAGACAGACAGACAGACAGACAGACAGAGTTACTTTCGCATTTATAATATTATAGTAGGGATAGGACCATTTATCCTTTTTATTTACGTGGTATGTATAATTCGGTGCATTGTACATAGATGTATAAGTGTTGTGATTTTGTTTTTTTTTAATGTATAATGCTAAGCTATTGTATATAATTCTAAGGACACTACACTCTAATTACATTGTTATTACTGTAAGTTGCGATTTAATTCTTTCCGGAGGCCACTTCGAACGTGCAATTTACCTTATCTATGATTTTTGAGTCCCTGCTACGGATTGCCATGTAGATAGAGAGAGAGCGGAGTCTTATTAATACTCTTTGGGTACGTAATGCTATACCATGAACCATACTCACTATTCAAAGCTGTAATCGCCAGAGCTCTTGTCCAAGCAGTTGGAGTACTGGTTGAACTCCGCAAGACACGTATTCTTCACTTTCCGGAAGAACTCCATGGTGCACGCGGTGACGGCCTTGCCCTCGTTGATGCACTTCCGAGGGTCCTGCTCCTCGAAGCGACACAGCATGAACTCCTGGAGATTAGGGGTTAAATTATATGTAAATGGTTATATTATTTGACGACCCGCGTGGCCGAGCGGTTACCGTACCGGTCTGACACTCAGTGGGTCCCGGGTTCGATTCCCGGCCAGACAAGTGTCTGAATGATGAGTTTAGATTCTTGTTCTGGGTCTGGGTGTTTGTGTATTCGTCTTGTGTGTGTCCATGGCACCCACGATACAGGAGAAAATCCTACTGTGGGGCTATGAGTGTAGAAAGCGTTTTAAGTTTTTTTTTAAATGGGTAACAAAATAATAGGTGCAATATTAGAATTTGTAGTTGTCATGTCAGCATTGTTATAAGGATTATTTATTATTTATTTACTACAATTAAAATGGTATAAAAAGAAAACCAATTACGACTCCTCGACTCCTCTGGTGTTGCGAATGTCCACAGGCGACGGTGACTACTTTCCATCAGGTAGCCCGTCTGCCTTATCGTTAGGTTAAAGTATAAAAATAAAAAATGTGTGCGTGTACTAGCGTACACTCGTAAGAAGTGAAACTTCTTTATGTCGTTATTTTTCAAAAAATAATTTACTATATGCAACTTTACAGAAATTGGTTAAATAAAGTTAAATTAGATAAAGTTTAATAAAAGGCTTTTATTAAACTTTATCTAATAATCTAATCTATAATAATCTATCTAATATCACGCGTGGTAGGGATAAGAAAAAGGTGGCGCGTAACGGAAAAAAAAAGATGGCGCGTAACAGAAAAAGATGGCGCGTAACGAAAAAATGTTACACTAAATTTTTTCCAACCCCGATAAAGAAGTTTCACTTTTGTTTTCCAGCCCCGATAAAGAAGTTTCACTTCAAAAATAAAAATTACATTAATTGTAGATCACAGTTATACTTTACACTCACAAAACTTCAAGCATACAGACATAATTTCCGACCATTCTTCCGCAATCAGATCGTCCTCAGAGTATGCATCCAGAAGAGCGTTGAGTGAAGCGAGATGGCGAGGAATAGGCGAGAGCGCTCTCGGTCGTACGCGTTAGCGGTGCAGCAAACAGTGTATGTTTACAGCAACTTTTTTTTTCGTCGTGAGGCATTGATTATATAGATTGGCGGGGAGATTTCCCATTAAAAACACCTATATGTTGAAGTTATAAAAACCCCTGAAAATACCCCTAAAAATTTTAAACCCCTAAAAAATCCCCTCCTACTTGAAAATCCCCAAATTTGGGGGAAAAACCCCTAAGTTGGCAACTCTGAAGGCTCCACTGTTTTCTGTCTGTATTCATTATTTCATTCAAAAGTACTAATTATTGATTCGATATTAGAATTTTAAAAATTAAAAAATACAAAAATGTAACATGATCGTGAGAGATAACAGTTAAAATCTCTCTTTTGTTGTTTAATTATTTTCTCTTTTTCCACTGGAGGTTCGTAAATCAAATTTCGTATTATCAATAATCTCAAAATTTTCTATAATGTTTATGGTCTAATTTTGACCACATAGCAATAATTAGGCTCATTTTTAAGAGTACTTGCATATTTTGAAATCGTTTTCATAACATGAAAAATAATGATAGAAATGCTAGAAAAATAACAAAAATATTGAATACATATTTATGTTTTTTTTTTCTAGAGTAATATTCATTCCCTAATAAAATTTTATAAATCAAAACATAACCTATTCAGCCTTTGATTATGCAATCATAATACTGGCCTGTACAGTTCATAAACGCCAAATTTATGAATAATACTATACTACATTACAAATTTAAAAATGGAATAATGGAATAGAATACTTACATTATTAGCCTGCTCACAGTATTTTCCTAAATGAAACGAACCAGCTCTCAAAGCAGCTGATGATAAATTCACTTCTTGTACGGTTAACTCGGAATCCTCAGGCAAATGGACGTCGGCGGTCACCACCATTTTTAATTTTTTATAATTCGACTATTAATTTTGAATTTAAACCAAAATAAACAAGAAAATTTCTTCCACAAAGTCCGTGGAAGAAATTGGCTAATATAACGCTAAAAAGTTAAAAAGTATCTGTAGAATATAGAATGAGATGAAACATGCCTATTGTTGTATGAATGCAACAAGGATAGACATATACGATAACGATGAGCTTAGTATTTTATATTTAGTCGTATAGCACAGTAGATTTTGACAGCGTAAGTGACATATTCGTTCCGTTGTAGGCATACATTTTGATACATTTTAATGACAGATAATAAAATACAGTCCTGTTTGCATGCAAACTTGATATTTATTATTTTACAATATTATTCAACTATGAGTAGATTACAAATCAAAAGTCCATTAATAACGTATATATTTCGGTTGTAAAAGGTTCCACGGACATTTACTTTTTCATGTTTTCCATTTGGTTTCCATACATTATTTCTTGCTCTTGTGCGTATTTTAGTGATCCCTCATCTGAGAACAAACGTTACACACATTTAATTTAAAGAATTGGATACACACAAGAGAAATCAATTTAGAGGTTTTTTTTTACTTACCTCCGTACATTTCTAGGTTTTCAGCCGGCACATGATACAACTTTGGAATGTCGAAACGATTTTCCTGCAATTTATGTAATTACTTTTATATTTTTTATATACGTTAATTAAAAACATACGAATATATTTTTATCGTCATGGAAATTAAATATCGTTTAGAGACGGTTTTTTTTATTTCACCGATTGAACACACAATCCACTTGATGGTAAGTGGTCACTATTGCTCATGGAGATCTGTAAGCAACTTTAAATAGAACAGGAATTCTATGTGAAGTTCATCACAAGTAAGTTTCTACTCCGGAGGATTATGATGGTCGCCTCCTATAAAAGTTAGCTCGCAATCGAGTAAAACGCAGGAACTACTCCACGCTAAAAATAAGTGCGGCGGTGTGGCTACAGAGGTTCAGTCCTCCTTTTTTTGAAATCTCGCTTTCCCTTAAAAGGTAATGGAAGGATCTATGATGTCTGTCATAAGTAGCAACTAGCACCACAACACAACTCGTGTAGGTATATCGTATAGACGAAAACGGGTTGACAAAGAGCGACAAAAAAATGTGTGCGTGTACTAGCGTACACTCGTAAGATGTGAAACTTCTCTATGACGTTATTTTTCAAAAAATAATTTACTATATATGCAACTTTACAGAAATTGGTTAAATAAAGTTAAATTAGATAAAGTTTAATAAAAGGCTTTTATTAAACTTTATCTAATAATCTAATCTATAATAATCTATCTAATATCACGCGTGGTAGGGATAAGGAAAAGATGGCGCGTAACAGAAAAAGATGGCGCGTAACGAAAAAATGTTACACTAAATTTTTTTTCAACCCCGATAAAGAAGTTTCACTTTTGTGTTCCAACCCCGATAAAGAAGTTTCACTTCAAAAACTTCATTAAAACGATAACTCTCAATGAGTTCACCAACGCGCATGTTAAGCCCATTAATGATTGGCAAAACCCTGAACATGGGAAGTAGTAAACACGAAAATGCTGACAAATGGGTGCACATAGCACAACTCCATCATGACTACTATGGCCCTCTTGCAACTATAATCATCTTCACATATAATTATAGTACTGGTTGTTGCTGTTTCCGGAGTAAATATACGAGAGGATTTATCACAAATGATTATTATTAAAAAAATACTCACAGAATCGTAATTTCTTCGTCCCATTCTAGGAATATTCTTGCTCGGAATTGTTTTAATTACGTACCCCATCACACTTTGGTCAAAAGGACCTTCTGCTTCATTGCTTCTCCCAACTCTTGGAACATTATTTGGCTTAATAAAGGACGTTTGAACTTGAATTAAAAAACAGAATAGGCAGAATGCAAAAATGTAAGACAATTTTGAAACCATTTTCAAGTTTATTTTGGCGCGAACGTTTCAGAGTTCGAACAGCTTGTGACATAGCTCGACGTTTTCCATGGTTTTATATTCCAGAGTTTCGATTAGTCCCTCATTTTTGAGTAGATTGTATCAAAATTCGTTGCGGTTTGGTTGGAATACTAAATAGATTGATACATATCATTCTTATCAAAGGATGAAATCAATGTGGGTAGTAGCACGAATTATTCTGATATTTATCTGTGGAAGTCAATGTTTTGCGTAAGCACGCGTCAAAAAAGTAATTTTAGAAGATAATTTTTTTGTATCGTCTGTATTTTCCGCTGAAAAAACCTAAAAATTATGTAATCAATGATTGATGATCTATAAAATTATGAGCGACTATCACAAATATGTATTCAAAAAAATACTTTATGCAAAGTTTATAATTTCTTACTAGCTCGATTTATTAATTTATCTCTTTTACATGTTTATTTGTGCAGTTGTGCTAACGATATATTTTTAAAATAAGGCTGAAATACATGCAGCCAAGGCTACAAAAAATACAAAAAAATATTGACAATCTGCTTGTCAATTGTCAAATACTTGACAAATTGACAATACTTCTGCATTGCGTGCAGCGTGATTATAAACAGTTTTGTTTACCGATTATTTAATATATCATAATAAAAGAGCTATACAGCTATAAATATGAGTGAAAACCACGCTATAAATTCTATATTTAACGAGTTCCAGAAGACACTGGATACTGAGCATGATATACGTGAAGTTAGTACTTATAAATTATTAGATTAATTTACCGCTCTTTTAGATCTAACAAACTGTAATTACGTATCAGATAGAAATGCCGCAAATATGTTCTTATATGCATATTCTTGTGTATTTTAAATACTAGATGAGGTATTTATCTCTAAGCAAATAAATATTTTTATGCCGCATTTGTTTACTCAATACCTTTTAGGTTATATACTTGAAGAATTTACGCATTTCCGCAAACAAGTATCTTATTCCCGCGGCATTGCCTGCTTTAGTCACGTCTATCACCGTAATAAGTATGTGTTAAATTGCTTCATAAATTACCTGCGTGCCAATTTTTTGCGAAATTCGACTAGTATTGTTTTCGTGAAAGATTAAGAAACATACGTACATCTCCACAGTATTTCGTATTATGATTTTAATAAGTGTACTCATATTTATGATCTGGCTGAGCGGTTACCACACCGGTCTGATGTGCAATGGGGCCCGGGTTCGATTCCCGGCCTGACAGATATCTGAATGATGAGTTTAGATTCATGTTCTGGGTCTGAGTTTTTGTGTATTCGTCTTGTGTGTGTCCATGGTACCCACGACACGGGAGAAAATCTTAGTGTAGTCAAATTACCAAATATTATTGACATTTAAAAATATTTCTATGTTTTGTACTCTATTTTTTTTATGCCTTGAGCCTGAAGAAAATATTTACATATATGATTTCATTGAATACAAGGACTCTTTTAAAATGTCATCAAATTGGGAGTAGTAATACATTTGTGACCAACCTCAGTAAGAATTTTTTAATGTGTAAAAGGTCCTCACAAAATGTTTTTTGCTTAATAAAGATACCTCATATTGTAAGTACTTGCTGCATATTAAAATGGTTCAATTCCACAGTTAAATCTTCTCTCAGAATGAGAGAGTTTAGGCCATAGCCCACCGCACTGACTAAGTGCGCATTGGTGGACTTCACACACCTCTGAGAACTGTTTTTTTTTTAAAAGAACTCTTGGGTATGTAGGTTTCCTGCCAATGTTTTCCTTCACCAAAAAGCAGTAATAATTGATTTCTAATACGCACGTAATTTTAGACAAATCAGTGGTGCGTGTCTGGATTTGAACCTCGGACCTCCCTATCGAGTGGGCAAGTTTCAACCATTAGGCTATCATTGCTCTACGTACTTATCTTTTATTTGAGCAGTAATAGCCTAATGGTTGAAACTTGCCCTCTCGATTGGGAGGTCTGAGGTTCAAACCCAGGCATGCAACACTGATTTATGTGCGTATTATAAATTAATTATCACTGCTTTTCGGTGAAGGAAAACATCGTGAGGAAACCACACACCCGAGAGTTCTTAAAAAAAAAAGTTCTCGGAGGTGTGTGAAGTCCACCAATTCGCACTTGGCCAGCGCGGTGGACTATGGCCTAAACTCTCTCATTCTGAGAGAAGACCCGTGCCCAGCAGTGGGACAGGAATGGGTTGATGAGATTTGAATGTAAACACATTTACTTGTTATAGGTAATTCGGAACATTTGCAAGGAGATAGACCAGATATCCCGAGAAGCCATGACGGTGCTGCAGGTCATACACCACAATGAAGAGAGTAGTAAGTAAAGTTGGACCTACTTATGCAGAACAAAGTCCACACAACAACCGTTTTGAGAAAAAGCCATTTTTTTCAAAATTTTGTATACTGTTTGTGGTGGCAACCCATTATTGTCTCACTGCTGGGCACGGGTCTTCTCTCAGAACGAGAGAGTTTTTAGGCCTTAGTCCACCGCGCTGGCGAATTGGTGGACTTCACACACCCCCCAGAACTGTGTTTTTTTTTTTAAAGAACTCTCGGGTGTGTAGGTTTCCTCACGATGTTTTCCTCCACCGAAAAGAAGTGATAATTAATTTCTAATACGCACATAAATCAGTGGTGCCTGGTATACTGGTATACTGTTTGGCAAAGGGATATCTCCCGCCAGGCTAGGTGATTATGCCTGGGGAGCGGCCGTGCTCCGACAGTTGTTCGGAACTCGTATATATGCCGGGTATTGAGAATACTTCTATAGCGTGTTTCACAATACTAGTAGCGCCATCTCTTGACGAGTTGCGGGAGGTCACCACAACTGTATAATTTTAGGTTATTTTAAATAAAATCTATCTTAAGTGTTGCACAAAATAATTTGTTCTATGTATACAACCATGATATATTGAAAATCATCGACATTTTTAAAATAATAGGAGGAAAAATGGTTGGTTCCTTTTTGCAAAAGTAGGTCCATTTGTAATAAGGTATGCCATCTTTATATAAAGTTCTGTACTTTTAGGGATAATTTTACTCTATAGTTTAAAATACATAAAAATAAATAAATATACAAATACATACTCATTTACTGACTCATTACTAAAACAGAAAACAAATATATATGGGACGCTCCCATATAACAAACTTTTTTTTTTAAGTGGGTAATCCTCATGGATACCCAGCCGCCCGGAGCAGCAGCTGGGTTATGCCGGACTCTTACCGGCTAAACCCCCACTGAGTTCTCTCCTCGCACCGTGCGACGGGAACTCGGGCCCGCATTCGCATTCATCCGCGAAGTCTCCGGTCCATATAACCAACGTAATATTTTACAATAGAGCATAATAATCCATTATTATCTCTCTGTTTCCTCAAAAGATTTATTAAAATACACAAGATTTATTGTTGCGAAATTGGCGCAAAGACGAAGCGATATTGTTGATGGACAGTGTCGAACAAGCATGCAAATACCAACCCAATGTCGTTTATCGCTAGATTTCGCAGGTAGAACCAGTGTAGTTGGACCGGGGAAGTACCACCGACACCTATTTCTAGCGTGAAGCATTTTTTGCGTTTCCATGGAAGTGTGTGCTCGCCGGCACACTTTTATATGAGACAACCATACTAGTCCTCGAAAGTAGTAGCAACGCATCTGTTATTGACTTATTGACAGATAGAACCCATGTTCTGTATGAAGTTGCTTACAGATGTCACTGGGGCAGTGACAACTTACAGGTGGATTCGACGACCTGCGTGGCGGAGCGGTTACCATACCGGTCTGACGCGCAATGGGTCCCGAGTTCGATCCCGGCCAGACAGGTATCTGAATAATGAGTTTAGATTCCTGTACTGGGTCTGGGTATTTGTGTATTCTTCTTGTGTGTGTCCATGGTACATACGACACAGGAGAAAATCCTGTGTGGCTATGAGTGTAGAAAGCGTGTGGACTGCATGCTCGTTTGCCACTTCAATCAGATAAAAAAAAATGTGTGCGTGTACTAGCGTACACTCGTAAGAAGTGAAACTTCTTTATGACGTTATTTTTCAAAAAATAATTTACTATATGCAACTTTACAGAAATTGGTTAAATAAAGTTAAATTAGATAAAGTTTAATAAAAGGCTTTTATTAAACTTTATCTAATAATCTAATCTATAATAATCTATCTAATATCACGCGTGGTAGGGATAAGAAAAAGATGGCGCGTAACGGAAAAAAAAAGATGGCGCGTAACAGAAAAAGATGGCGCGTAACGAAAAAATGTAACACTAAATTTTTTTCCAACCCCGATAAAGAAGTTTCACTTCAAAAAAGATATGTTGCATTATAAATGTACCTATATAAAAAAATACGTTTTTTTTATTTCAGTAAGCCCAGCGTGCCTAAAAGTACGAGAGCTGTTTGAGAAGGCGCGGGAGGGTTATCAGAAGTTGGCGGGGGCTGTGCCCGCGGCGGAGTATTACAAGTACGCATTATTTTTAACTGGAGATATACTCTGAAAAATCGGGGGAGAGTAGGTTAGCTGTAGCCTCGGGGTCAGAATAGGGCTACGGCATCCCCTGCCTGTCGTAAGAGGCGACTAAAAGGGGCTTCCGGGGTTGCAGACGGCTAGAGTGGGAGCTCGAACCGTTCGGTCAGGCAATCCCGGGAAGGACGGCGGTATGTGTGGTCGCATACCGTCGTAAAGACTAGACGGAGCTGTGGGCCCAGACGCCCATCTGGGAGGAGCGCGATGGGGCAACGCGCTCGGAGGATTCCGGTTGAAGTCGTTTCGAGATCCCGGAGTCCTCCTTTTCAGCGCCGAGGACGGCCACCGGGGGGGTTTTAGTGCGGTAAAAATCCCACATAACCCTGCGTCGCTCCCAGGGCGTCGGGTACCTTTGGAAGGTTTCCCCCTCGAAAACAAAAAAAAAAGGGCCGCTCGGTTACTTGCCTACTCTTGTAGTGATGCATAGGGTTGTGCATATCAGGCTACAAAGGCCCATAGAAACTAATACACAATTACAAGTAAATAATATAACAAATTTATACATAAAAATAAATAAAACTATCATATAATAATAAAGCTGCAATACTTAATACATGTTGAATAGTCCGAAAATTTCTTCAATTAGGTACTGATAATAACATTACATGATACAAACATCGTCAATCTGAATTAACACTTGGCTGTGCCCGTGTTATTTCATATTACCTGGCAAGGCCAGAGTATCAAAATGTATAAAAAAAAATGTGTGCGTGTACTAGCGTACACTCGTAAGAAGTGAAACTTTTTTATGACGTTATTTTACAAAAAATAATTAATATATGCAACTTTACAGAAATTGGTTAAATAAAGTTAAATTAGATTAAGTTTAATAAAAGGCTTTTATTAAACTTTATCTAATAATCTAATCTATAATAATCTATCTAATATCACGCGTGGTAGGGATAAGAAAAAGATGGCGCGTAACAGAAAAAGATGGCGCGTAACGAAAAAAAAGATGGCGCGTAACGAAAAAATGTTACACTAAATTTTTTTCCAACCCCGATAAAGAAGTTTCACTTCAATAATCGTTTATTTTCATGTTTATCATTCTATACAAAATAGAAATATGTATATGTCTTATATGTTATATGTTTTTCTAAGGTACCAGGACCACTGGCGGTACATGACACAACGCTACTGCTATCTCATATCGCTGACGATATGGCTGGAGAAAGGCATCCTGGCGACACATGAAACCGTCGCAGAGGTCTTGGGCGGTGAGTATCATCCATACTATATATATGTTACGGTAAATGTAAGTAATCGGTAATTATCTATAATTACCGGTTATTATAGATAATTACCAACGCACATGGTAAATGTAGTAAATTATCCACATTTACCGGTAATTATAAAAAACTTCCGCGTGATCGTGGTAAATGTTGATTTAAGCTTTGGAATGGAGAGCGAACGGCGCGGGAAATGGTTCGAAGGAATAAAATCTTATTCTTATATCTTTAATCTTAGTTTATGAAAAATAAAGCTAAAGAATTAAGGTACCAGACGTAGATCGAGCCAATGCAGATGGCCGAAATATAATAGCCGTTGTAATTTCGATCGAGAATGAAAATCTTTACAAACTTGGTACGAAATACGGGATTTTAAGCCAGTTGTACTCAAGAAACGAATTATTTACTACATTTACTAAAAGAGTATGGTAATTTTATATAATTTCCGGTAAACGTGATTAATTCGTAAGTTTTTACAACCTTTACCACGAGCGCTGGTAATTATGCATAGTTCCCGGTAATTGTACATAATAACCGCACTATTCACATTTACCGTAACATATATAAATACACACTATGTACAAAATAAACAAAATTACTCTTACTGAATTGCCACATCTAGCCATTAATACTCCATAATAGTTATGCCGTTGAATCGGTTGCTACGCAGTATTGTTTTGCTTCTACCTTCTCATTTCATATTTTAATAAGCAAGTAGAAAATAATGTTTTTATTATTGTACCTTAAACGCTCAACTGTGCATTAACAATATTGTAATTAGATTAAGTTAGTTCGGTTCTCATGTAAGTGAATATGAGTGAATTCTTAATGAGAATAAATTTCTTAAACCATATATATCATCTATTTGTGGTAGGACCAGTTTAGTTCGACCGGGGAGGTACAACCGCCATACCACCGAAATACCAGTCGACCCGGCGAACTTCGTTCCGCCAAAGTCAAAAATCTAAAAAAAAACAGTGTTTCTCCACTATATTATGCATGTATTTTACACAAAAACCTTCCTCTTGAGTCGCTCTATCTACATGAAAAACTGCATTAAAATCGGTAGCGTAGTTTTTAAGATCTAAGCGTACATATGGACAGACAGCGGGAAACGACTTTGTTTTATACTATGTAGTGATGGGCGTCTTCAGTTTTTTCCGCAAAGATACATATCCGATATAAAGTTTTGATATCGATATAAAAAACGTTTATCAGATATCGATATCAGTAAACGGTTTGGAACGGTTTGGAGGAAGGTTTTTATGAATACATGCATAATATAGTGCAGGAACACTGATAATTCCAGATTTTTTACTTTTAGGCGAAATGAACTTCGTCGGGTCAACTTGTGTCTAATAAGTGTTTCATTTCCCCTTTTCTATTTGTTTTGAAAATACATTCACTACTTGTTGTTGTCTTATTCGTGCTTATTTGACATTTGCTACTGAGATACCACTGACATTTACGTTTACAAATAAACCTGACAAAAACTAAATTAATACAATTCCATTTTTATCAAGCACAAAAACCACAGTTAGTTATCAAATATGATGAGAATATTATTGACTCAGTGACAGAACATAAGTTTTTAGGTATTATATTAGATAACTTTTTAAACTGGAAGGCACACATTGATTATCTATGCAGTAAACTTAATCGTTTTGTATTTGTATTAAGAAAACTTTCAGAATTTGCATCTAGGGACACAGCCTTAGTAGCTTATCATGGACATGTTCTTTCAAATATAAGATACGGTATCATCCACTGGGGAAATTCTGTAGATACAATTCGAGCTTTTAGGCTGCAAAAACAATGTGTCAGAGCATTGTTTAGAATACCTCAAAGTCAAAGTTGCAGGCTGCTGTTTCCTAAGATCGACATATTAACACTTCCTTGTCTATATATTTATGAAGTCTGTATTTTTGTAAAAGAACATATAAAAATGTTTAATATTGAATATGTCAAACATCCACGAAAAACAAGGAATGTATATAATGTAATGTCGACCACTGTTTCAAAAAGTAAATTTTTCAAGAAAAGTGTATACGGTATGGCACCTACAATATTTAATCATTTGCCAGATACAATAAAAGATCTCAATTTATCATGTTTTAAAATAAGACTAAAAAATATTCTAATAAAAAAATGTTACTATACCATAGATGAATTTTTAAAAGATAAAAAGGTTATATGTTAATATGACTAAAAATTAAATAGCATAATATATATAATATAATTTTAACCCATTTTTAAATGAATTCTATAATAATATACATAGTTATAATAATCTGTAATAGCAATTGACATACATTATTATTATTAATTTTGACATTTATGCTATATTTATTAATTTGTAAATCCATTTGTTATTTAGTTCTTAATATATTATTGTGACATTGTAATATTGTACGCCCGTAGGGCATAAACAGAGGAATATTGTGATATTACAACTACTAGCCTGTACCTGTTTAAAAGCAATAAAGAATTACTGAATTACTGAATTACTGAATTTCATTTTCATTATTTCCATTATTACAAATTACTATTATCGTCGGGTGACAAGAAAAACTCACTAACTACAAAATTGTATAATCCCGATTTCTTCACTTAACACACTATTCTTTAACAATACATTATTATTACGTAAATAATATATGGATAAAATTACCTGTACGATATTTGGTGTAATGATATAACTTCAGATCATTTCATATAAACGAAATTTTGGGATCAAAATATTATTATATGCTGATAACTTCATGTTGCATATTCTGTAGTTAGTGATTTCTTCCTGTCACCCGACGTTATTATTATCTTTATTTGACATTGTTATTGACATCTGTCTTGATTGCAAACAGTTTAATTATTATTGGTTTTTAAAATTTAATAATCTAATGTATTAATCCTTATACGCAAGCACATACATCTACACACACGCACTCACACACATACACACACACACACACACACAACTTACATAGGTACTACTGTTTAACTATTGAATGTTTAATATTAGTGTTACTTTTATATATATATTTTTCATTGGTTAACTTTGTATAAAATCGATTATTAACCCTAGATTTAAGACTGTAACTGTCACAATAGAATCGGGAAGGAACTGTCTCCCAGTCCACAGCTCACGCTTTTCTGGGAGTCAGGGCTCTTCGTTGCAAATGTACTCTCATTTATGGTCAATAAACATTTATTATTATTATTATTATTATTAGTATTAATGTATTTTATCCTATCGTATCTTTAATAATCAGACTTAAATAATATTTGTACGCCATTTATGGCAGAATAAGCGAAAATTATTGACTATAAACACCGATGTAATTACAAATTATTCGACAAATAAAGATTATTTGTATTTGTATTTTATTCTATTCCAGTGAGTGCTTCTGAAGAGAAAGAAGGATTCCATTTAGACATAGAAGATTATCTTGTTGGCCTCTTGCAGCTGTGTTCAGAACTGGTATGATATATTTTAGTACTTTTAAACTTCACATTCGTCTGACGCGTGGCGGAGCGGTTACCACACCGGTCTGAGGCGCAATGGATCCCGGGTTCGATACCCGGCCAGACAGGTATCTGAATGATGAGTTTAGATTCATGTTCTGGGTCTGGGTTTATGTGTATCCGTCTTGTATGTGTCCATGGTACCTACGACACAGGAGAAAATCCTAGTGTGGGGCTATGAGGTAGAAAGCGAGTGTGTGTGTCTTCTATTAGAACGATTATTAGTGTCATTTGAATAAATGTCAAATTATAAGGTTGGAGGAAAGTTCTGTCGTATTTTTAATATGCAAGTTATTGGAGTTTACTTCTTAAGAATCGATTTGCATATATACGGGCACGGTATGAGAAAAATGTGAGGAGTAAAATTTACTGATGAATGACATCGTTACGTTTTTTTATTGAGTATAACGCCATCTAGTTAAAACTATTTTATCAGTACGCGTGGATGGTATGCCTAAGTTTATTTTTCTTGTAAATGGAAAAACATCTGGCTAGAGAGTTATTGGGATTTTTTAATGTTTTTTTAGCTGCTGTGTAATGTAAAAACAGTTGTTTTTACCGATCATCATTTACTTGTGATATTTCGAGTGAAAATTTCTTAGTAGGTGAAGTGTTTATAATGTTAAATCTATATATATAAAAGCGAAAGGTCACTCACTCACTCACTCATCACGAAATCTCAGAAACTACAAGTGCTAGGAGTTTCAAATTTTGCATGCGGGTTCTTTTAAGGACGTAAGTGCTCACTAATAAGGGATTTTATGAAATTCAACCCCTAAGGGGTTGAAATGGGAGGGTCAAGTTTGTATGGATTTTTTTTTAATTCTAGACTTAGGCGAATGACATAGGTACATATGTTCTCAATTACAATTAAAAATGATCTGTGTTGTTAAAATAAATAAAAAAACTCTTTTAAAGAGGTAAAATGGGTGGGTAAATTTAAATTAGAATTTATGACATTTGCACGCCTTTAAGGTAGAATAAGAGGATGTGTAATTAATATATAAGACCGCTATGTACCTTATTTATATGCAAATAAAGACTATTGATTGATTGATTGATATGGAAATTTTCTCATTTCTGGACTCAGCAGTATGTATTCCCAAGGTGTCGAGATTTGCGCGGGAAAAACTTTGTGATACATTGATTTGAACGCGGGTGGAGCCGCGGGTACAGCTAGTCGTTAATAATTACGACAGAACTTTCTCTCCAACCCAACAGTAGTTGTTTTTAGACATTGTTCATTATGGGTCCTAACTATTTTTTTATTTTAATTTTACTGAAGTAGCAAACGAGCATGGCCACAACGTGGACTGGCCACCTGATAGTAAGTGGTCACTGCCGCTCATGGACATCTGTAACCAACTTCATACAGAACATGGGTTCTATCTGAAGTCAATAACAGATGCGTTGCTACTCCCGAGGACTATGATGGTCGCCTCATGTAAAAGTGTGCAACCACACCCTTCTATCGAAACGCAAGAAATGCTTCACGCTAGAAATAGGTGTGGCGGTGGTACTTCCCCGGTCGAACTACACTGGTTCTACCACCTTGTACCAACTTTTGTTTATAAATCGACGGGTCCCTAGAACAAAATCGTATATGAAAAATTAACAATTTACAGTATGAAGCTTTGTTGATTGTAATAACTATTTAGAAACTTAATTTAAGTTCGTAAATAGCGATGATTAACCTCATACAAGACGAAGTTTCATCACCGTCATCCAGCGAAATATGTTGAGCGCCGACTTCGGGACTATGTACTAAGTACTGAGTATGTTCTAAACCAAAATTAATAGAAATTATTTTTTACTTTTTTTATGCCATGGAAGTCGGTAGATATTTTTGTTAAAATTTCCATAGATCGTCTTTGTTCGCGTAAGCAATCAATGTTTGTATGTCCACAAAATTTCTCAGCTTCATACTTTTTTTTTTATCTGACTGAAGTAGCAAACGACCATGTAATCCACTCGATGGTAAGTGGTCACTGCCGCTCATAGACATCTGTAATCAACTATGTATAGAATATAGTTTTATCTGAAGTCAATCACAGATGATTATCTGAATTTAACCACCGCCACACCTATTTCTAACGTGAAGCATTTCTTGCGTTTCGACGGAAGGGTGTGGTTACCGGCACACGTTTATATGAGGCGACCATCATAGTCCTCGGGAGTAGCAACGCATCTGTGATTGACTTCAGATGGAACCCACGTATGAAGTTGATTACAGATGTCCATGAGCGGCAGTGACCACTTACCATCAGGTGGACTGCATGCTCGTTTGCTACTTCAGTAAGTTATTGTATTCTCTCTCCAGTCAAGGTTCGCAGTGAACTCGGTGACACGCGGCGACTACCAGAGACCGTTGCAGATATCCAAATTCGTGATGGAGTTAAATGCTGGATTCCGGTGAATATATTATAATTCAAATTTGTATTTTAATAGCTAATCCGGCAAACGTTTTGCCGTATAAAAATTAAAAAAATGTTAAGGGTGGACAGCCCTTATCACTGAGAGGTATGAAAAATAGATGTTGGCCGATTCTCAGATATTCAATATGCTCACAAAATCTCATGAAAATCGGTCGAGCCGTTTCGGAGGAGTACGGGAACGAACATTGTGACACGAGAATTTTATATAACGAAGTGAATGCGTGACGTCAGGAAGGACAGGGGTCTTAGTTACTGTCCATTCTTGAAGATTTCAAGTAAAACATAGGAATAAACTTCTTCGATTTATTCACAATTGAGGAGGTCCGATCGCTTCGACGGTTAAACAAGAATCTTTTTCTACCGGCAGGCGCTCGCCTTTTTATAACAAATTACGTGAGGTGACAATAATAAATTTATGGAGGGTAAACTAAATTACAATTCTAAAAATCACTAAATATTGCTAATTTAAAAAAGAAACAATTTTCTATCTTTAAACTAACTAAAATAATCATTGTCGGTAACGTGTTTTTCATAAATACGTGTCCCGCCGACATATATATTAGATAACGTAGTATGACTATGTGTAGTTCGTATGTTATACTTTTGTACACCCCTCTTCCCTTCTCTTGCATTTTAATTATTTCCTTTCACAAATATAAGGTTTTCTGGAAGAGTGACCTATTATTGTGACAAGTACCGCCTGTCCTACTTTACATTATGGGTGCGTTCCAGAAGACGCTCACAAAGCCCCAAACGCCCAAAACGTCGTTCCACAAGACGACCGCGGTCGTTGCGGTCGCGGCGAAAACGTCACTCATGACGTCATGACTTACGCCCACGCGACGCTCACGACGACCCATCTAACAAGGTGGGTCGAAGTGATCGTTCCACTAGAGAATACGTCAGTAAAGCTCACACTGGAACGGGAAAACTGCGGTCGTGACCGTGGACTTTGTGAACGTCTAATGGAACGCATCCTGTGTGTCTTTTGTTTTTGTTACTTATGTTTTGGCGTACAATGAAGATATTTTGTATTGTATTGTATACGTTAAAAGATGTCAGTTCAAGATTATAGCAACTTGTGACATAGTCGATATTTTTTAATGAAATAAATGAATGGCATCAAAAGATAAGCATATCATAAGCATAAGCAGATATCTTTAATTTTTTTTTAATAAAATTCAGTAACATTGGAAGATTGTAGCAACCTGTGACATAGTCGATAAATTTTAATGAAATTAAGACAGAATGGCATCAAAAGATATGCACTACATACATCTTTTTTTTTTTCATCTATAATAAAATTTAGTAACATTGGTTAATTAAACAGACACATAAAAATTCTCAAAAAATATGTTCTCAGTCCTGTTAACAATTTTTCTCTGCCAATATTTACGACAAACAAACACACAAAACGTATTAATATGTAAAGAAACTTTACTTTTTTAACCGACTTCCAAAAAGGAGGAGGTTATCAATTCGTCTGTATTTTTTTTTTTTTTTTTTTTTTTTTTTTATATATTTGTTACCTCATTTCTCCAGGCTGGGTGAACCGATTTAGATGATTTTTTTTTTATTTGAAAGGTAGTGCGTGTCATAGGGTCCCATTTTTTTTTAGTATTTTTTTGACTAGGGCATCCATAAGAAAAACGCATAAGTCTTAAATTTGCATTTTCAATGTACGCGATAAATGTATGAATAACTCAATATCCCGCCAACCGATTTTGATGATTCTTTTTTTATTAGAAAGGATGTACTCCAGGGGTAGTCTGATAAGAGTTTGATAAGGTTCTAATCATAGGATCTTCAACTTTTTGGAGCAAAATAATAAAATTAGTGATAGTCGGCCGAACCTTAGCTGGAGAAGTCCAATTGAGTAAAATATAGAATAAAATTACTATGTAGGTATTTACTATGAAAAATTTGACCTTCAACTCTTCAATCCTGATGATGCAGGGGTACTGCTAGCCTGAACTATAAAAGTTGGTCGTTTGATGTTTGCGAATATATAATGAAATTGTTAAGCAAATTCATGGGACAAAAATTTGACCTTCAACTCCTCAACCCTGATGATGCAGGGGTACTTAAAGCCAAAACCATAGGAATAAGCCATTTGGTGCTTACGTATATGTTATAAGATTACTGAGCAAAAACATAAGATGAAAAATTTGACCTTCAACTCCTCAACCCTGATGATGGAGGGGTACTTCAATCCTAAACCATAGAAGTTGGCAATTTGGTGCTTACGGTTATGTAAAGAAAATACTAAGCAAAAATATAAAATCAAAAATTTGACCTTCAACTCCTCAACCCTGATGATGAAGGGGTACTTCAATCCTAAACCATAGGAGTTGGCAATTTGGTGCTTACGGTTATGTAAAAATAATACTAAGCAGAAGCACAAAATTAAAATTTTGACCTTCAACTCCTCGACCCTGATGATGAAAGGGTACTTCAATTCTAAACCATAGGAGTTGGCAATTTGGTGCTTACGGGTATGTAAAAATAATACCAAACAGAGGCACAAAATTAAAATTTTGACCTTCAACTCCTAAACCCTGATGATGCAGGGTACTGCAAGCCTGAGCCATAGAAGTTAGCCACCTGGTACTAACGTATATGTTATAAGATTACTAAGCAACAATATAAGATGAAAAATTTGACCTTCAACTCCTCAACCCTGATGATGGAGGGGTACTTCCAGAGGGGGCGCCCTGTTTGTATGAATTGTAAAAGTGTTTTATGTTTAATTTTTGTGAATATGTAGATGCACAAAGCAAACTTAGAGGCTTTATTTAAATACAAACATAAAAATATAGTCACTAAAAAGTGTAAAATAAAAACTTTTTAACAAAAAATATCTACCGACTTCCATGTCACAAAAAAGTAAAAAATAATTTAAATATATTTTGGTCTAGAACATACTCAGTACTTAGTACATAGTTCTGAAGTCGGTGCTCATATAGGACGTAGTTACCGTCGTCCAGCGAAATATGTCGAGCACCGACTTCAGGACTATGTACTAAGTACTGAGTATGTTCTAGACCAAAATATATTTAAATTATTTTTTACTTTTTTGTGACATGGAAGTCGGTAGATATTTTTTGTTAAAAAGTTTTTATTTAATTTGAATTTCTGTCACTCAGGAATCGATGTGTGAAAATTTTGGCGTCTAATATAATTCATTCGTAAAGAAGAAATTAATAGTTGGAGATAATTAACACATATTGTCTCTATTTTCCTGAGCAACGCCTTATTTAATTTCTACTATTTATCTTATATATACGAATAATTCCAGTTTATTGAACCTCAAGAACGACCACCTGCGGAAGAGATTCGACGCGCTGAAATACGACGTTAAGAAGATTGAAGAGGTGGTGTACGACCTCAGTATCCGGGGGCTGCTGCCGCGGGAAGGAGGGGACGCTTAGGGAGGGGGGAGATGTACAGACGTGGGGGGAGGGAGGTGGATTGCTTAGGGAAGGAGGCGCCTAAAATTGACACTTTTTTATCTGACTGAAGTAGCAAACGAGCATGCAGTCCACCTGATGGTAAGTGGTCACTGTCATGGACATCTGTAATCAACTTCATACAGAACATGGGTTCCGTCTGAAGTCAATCACAGATGCGTTGCTACTCCCGAGGACTATGATGGTCGCCTCATGTGAAAGTGCCGGCAACCACACCCTTCCATCATACACAAAAAATGTTTCACGCTAGAAATAGGTGTGGCGGTGGTACCTCCCCGGTCGAACTACACTGGTTCTACCACCTGCAAACTATTTAGAAGTGTACTATTTTTATAATTTACATCTTTGTAGGGTTTTTCTAGAACGGAATAAAATGTGTCAGTAATTGACCTAACAAAGTTTATACTTATTTTTAATATTTGTTTATTTTAATAATAGGATAAGTATGATTCAAACACCAAATTAAGGGTACTTCACACACGTCGGCTTCGCCGCTGAAAAGCAATAATATAGTTTTAATGTGTAAGTGTGTTTTAAAATTCCTTGAATCTTAGATAATTAAGTTAGATTAAATTAATGGTTAAAAGGTGATTAATAAAATAATGCTTTCTATACGCATAGACCTACACTAGGATTTCTCCTGTATCGTGGGCGCTACAAACACCCAGACGTAGAAAAATGTAAATTATCATTTAGATGTCTGACCGGCAATCGAACCCGGGACCTGCGTACTTTCTATACGCATAGCCCCACAGTAGGATTTCTCCTGGATCGTAGGCGCTACAAACACCAAGACGCAGAAAATTAGTCGAAATTATCATTTAGATGTCTGACCGGGAATCGAACCCGGGACCTACGTATCAGATTGATATGGTGATCGCTTCGCACATAATAATTATGCCTTTATTGATAACTTTCTGTGTCCTTATTGTCAAGTTGTTACGGAGATGGTTCGGAAGCAAAATTTTATTCAGTTTGTATAATTGCTTGGAATTCGGAATCCGATCCGGTTTTCAAATCGGAAGTTTGAAGGCGATACAAGTGTTAAGGACAGGACAAATAATAAAAAACAAATATAAACTGATTCGCTTGTAAAAAGCAAAAAGTCAGATAATATTAAAACCAAAAAATCCGATAATTTCAAATTGATAACATCCGACTTAGTTATATGAGATCCGACATTCCGAATCAGAATCGGACCGTAACAACTTACAAAGTTTGAAATGTATGATATTTTGCTTAAATCAGTTTTCATATTTGATTGGTATAATTAATTCTGGATAAGGCTGTGATTCAACATGCGAGGATATAGCAATATTGAGTATTTATACGATTCTCATTAGCAAATTGATGTTTTTGTAAAGTAAACTAATCTGAAGTAAATGGTAGGTAGTTGTAGAATACTTGTAAGTGGTCTAGTTGATTTTTGGTTATGCTATTCTGTAAAATGATGATTAAATAATTTCATAATTATTTCAACTTAAGGTTCCTGGGTTAAGAGGACTCCTGTTGCGTTTCTTGGTGATTCCGAAGTCCTCTGTAGCGCCAAGGACGGCCACCGGGGGGTTTTAGTGCGGTAAAAATTAGAGATGAAACGGATAGTGGTTTGGCCGGATACCGGATACCGGTTATCCGGCTAGCTACGTGGCCGGAGCGCCGAATATCCGGCTACCGGATATTCGGCCCTTTCGGCGCAACCAATTTGATTTGAAACTAATGAAAGAAGATAAAACTGGATCCAACTTGAAGCTCATGACGTTTTTTGGGACTCTTTCAATGAAGTGGCAAAGGAAAATAATAGTAGTAGTTGTCATGATGAAGAAAAACAAAATCCAATTGCGAACGAGATTGACTTTCTCTTAAGAATGTCTCAAATCGACTGCAATCACGAGCCATACACTAAATATACATTTGGTGGTCAGTTAATTCCATTCAGTTCCCTCAATTGTCTAAGTTTGCTAGTAGTATTTATCTTTCACCATTTAGCAGTAGAGTTTACAGCGAAAGGCTATTTACAGAAGCTGACTGGTATACGAAGACATAATAGAAGAATAAATGACTGAAAATTTGGTATTAATTCCCCACAATTTGCCATTCGTTAATTATCAATACTAAATTAATTTATGAAACAAGCATTTACTGTGTGTGTGACTTTCTATATGTAAAATAGTGATTGTTTTTTTATATTTTACTATTCGGTATCCGTCTGGATAGTGCACTTCTATCCGGTATCCGGCCGGATAGTGAAAACAGGGCCGGATACGCCGGATACCGGATAGTTACCGGATATCCGTTTCATCTCTAGTAAAAATCCCACATAACCCTGCGTCGCTCCCACGGCGTCGGGTACCTTTTGAAGGTTTCCCCGCAACAAGAAAGCAGGAGTTCATTAGTAGGTAATGAAGGGTATATAAGGGGGGTGACACCCTTGTTACCTCCTTATATACCATTCGTTATCACTGCTTATATATCCCTACATATAAGCAGTGATAAGGGTGTATAAGGGTTGAAATAAATCCTCTTGGAAATAGGTGTGACGGTGGTACTTCCCCAAACGAATCATATACATTCTACTAACTTGCAAATGTTTAATTATATAGGTATTTTTTTATCTGACTGAAGTAGCAAACGAGCATGCAGTCCACCTGATGGAAAGTGGTCACTGCCACCCATGGACATCTGTAAGCAACTTCATACAGAACATGGATTCTAACTGAAGTCAGTCACGATGCGTTACTACTCCCGAGGACTATGATGTTCGCCTCATGTGGAAGTGTGCCGGCAACCACGATTTGTTATTGTTTAATTATATAGGTATTGTTTAATTATATACTTTTATCTTTAGATAATTATATTTAATATTTCGCGGTTTTGCCTTTCCACTAATAAAAATATTTTACAGAATGGCATAGCACTATTTTTTGCTTCGACTGAAATAAGAATGTGTTTTAGAAGATTTTTGTATTAAGTTCCATACACGTTGTGTAATTTTTGCATTTAATTTAAGTATATGTGCACGCTAGTGAACGATTATTAACATATAATAAATATATAAGGCTAAATATGGACTTGCGTTTTCATGTAAGGCTAAGGCCGCATTTGCGACTGATAAAAAATCGAAAACTTCACGTTTTTTTAACATCGTTTTATTACATCTGTAGTTATTCTATAATTCAAGCGGTTAATTTGTGTTGCATTTTTCAGCATAATTTCAATAGAATTGTCTAATAGATCCGCAATGTGTTAGCCTTATTAACACGTTCAACACCACGTCGGATGGACTACACAAAAATACTTAAAATATCACAAAAACCTAAGTTTTTTCAATTTATAAGATTTAAATAAAATTTGAAATTACGATAATAATATAAAATAAAAGTAAATACGTGTATCAATGCGTTGATTTATAAACTTTTAAACACGTCCCCTCTCTTGCATCTTAAATGTTTTCTTTCGGCCACTAAGGTCCGGAAGAAATCGTTATTTTAGTGATAAGACCGCCTGATGCATTTACATCGTGTCTTTTGTTTTTTTTTGTATGTTTTGAAGTACAATTAAAAATGTATTGTATAGTTTGTTATTGTCATATTGTTTTTACATTGGTTATAAAAGTTACCTCCAGTATTATGTTATAAAAAAGATATACAAATAAAAAAGACAAACCCACTGAGTTTCTTGCCGGATCTTCACAGTTGAGGTCGTGGTAATGTAAGAAAAATATATATGTAACTGATAATTTGTAAGTGCCTCCGTAGGCCTATGCAAAATAAAGACATTTAATTTAACTACATGTTGTAAAACTGTACGTTGTCTGTCCCTATGTATGCTTAGATCTTTAAAACTACGCTACGGATTTTAATTCAGTTTTACTAGATAGTGATTCACAAGGAAGGTTTTTGTGTATAATATAAGTACCTAGTAGAGATACACTGATAATTTTAGATTTTTGACTTTTAGGCGGAACGAACTTCGCCGGGTCAACTAGCACTTGACAAAAACTTAGCCGAGTTTAATTGACACAACTTGAAGGTAATATAATTTTTTATTGGCGTTGAACGTGTTAATTTTTAAACAATGTGAAATTATGAGGTACATACTTTTCTATAAACATGTTCTTAGATTATATTTTCCATGTGCGTGTGTGTTAGAATGCAATAAAGTTAAGTTTAAGATGAAAAGTTGTTTTATTTTAAACGTTAATACATCGTCGTCAACACATTATTGTCATACTGCTGGGCTCAGGTCTTCTCTCGGAATGAGAGTGTTTTAGGCCATAGTCCACTGCGCTGGCCAAGTGCGAATTGGTTGATAATCACCTTGTATTTACTCGCAATATATAAAAGGTACTATAATAAGTATTGTCGCTGACTTCATATTATTTTAATAAATAAATATAGAAAAGTGATACACTGTAATGCATAAAAAAGCAAGTTCTGTCATAAAAGGTAGGTAATTTACGTATAGAACATGAAGATGAAAAAAATCGGTTGTCTGTAAAGACGGTTTACTGACGATAGTTAAACATGACAACGAAGAAAATACTGATGGAATGGTTGCATTTTTGATTATATAGTATTTTTGCGTATTGGCCGATTGTGCCTCGTTTGCACTTCAAACCTTAAATGGAACGCCTCAGAAGAGGTAACGCCGCATGAGTCATGTTTTTTGGCGCGTGCACCCGGCTCTACCAATTCGATAGTTGTCGCGTCAAAATTCAGTAAAATCAAATTGGCTCTATATATTATATTTATAATCTTATTGATTGTAGTTGCATTGAATCAGTAAATGCGTGGTATAAAAAATGCCCGCAGAGGTACGAGTAAAAATGCAACTCGCAAGATGGCCGATAGTGACTTGTGATAATTTTCTACAAATCCAAATAAAATCTGATGCGTTATTCGACCGTAGAAAGAAATAACGACACGGCGTACTGCTTATTGTATAAGAATATGAAAAAATAATAAAATATTTATTTAAAGACTTTTATTCACAAAAATCTAATCTGCGTACAATTATTACAACAAAATAACATAAAAACAATAAAGTAGCATGGAACATCCAGAAATATACCTCAGACTTATATGTATGTTTAACAAGTTATAAGAAGGATTGAATACTTATGTACAAAATGCTTTATCGTCTGAAACATCAGTTATATGCTACATCTTGTTAATATTTACTAATCTCCCTTGGAATTTTAATAGTATATATAATAAACTAATAACAAACATTAAAACTTAGTCTTATTGATAACTATGTTTAAAAAAATGCTTACTTCTATCACGTATAAAGAATATAATTAGTAAATAAAAATAATCACAGCTCTTCAAGTAACAATAAACAGTTTAAAGCAGGATTTTTTCTTAAATGCGCACTGCGCGCTTTTACAATTAAAATCTTATTAAATAAACCATAAATCTTTGAAAAAATTTAAATGTAGGTGATACGGCTCATCTGGGATGAACCCTAGGGGGCAATGCGCTCAAAGGACTCCGATCACGTTCTTAGCAGATTCCGGAGTCCTCATCGTAGCGCTGAGGACGGTCACCTGTGGTTTAGTGCGGTAAGAATCCCACATAACCCTGCGTCGCTCCCACGACGTCGGGTATTTTTTGAAGGTTTCCCCCTCAAACGAATATAATTATAATTTCACAGTACGAAATTCAAATTGAAATAGCCATATACATACAGGATTCTCAAGCATAGCACCAAATTTTTGTGCTGACGAAAGTCGTCACTGAAATTTCGTGCGTTCATTCCATTCAAAAGTTCATTCGTCACTTGAAAAAATCATTGCCGTGTCATTGCATTAACGCTTAGTTTATGAATTTGTAATGTACGGATTTATTTAACGATAGATAGTCGATGTACTTATATTCACAATGTAGATTATATTATACTGTGAATAGAGAACAAACGAATAATATATCCCAAGAAATAAGCGTAAAAAATCCTAATTCACAATTCACCCCGTCATTCAGATGTAGGGAAACTATGAATAAGGTGCTTTACTATAAATCGATCGTTATTTTAAAAAATCGGTCAAGTGTGAGTCGGACTCGCGCATGAAAGTCTCCGTACTATTATTAAAAAAAAATTGCATCAAAAGTTTGCTTTACAGTACTTAAATTTAATTTATTAAATTCTGTTTTTGAAGTGAAACTTCTTTATCGGGGTTGGAAAAAAAATTAGTGTAACATTTTTTCGTTACGCGCCATCTTTACTTTACGTTACGATACGCGCCATCTTTTTTATTCCGTTACGCGCCATCTTTTTCTTATCCCTACCACGCGTGATATTAGATAGATTATTATAGATTCGATTATTAGATAAAGTTTAATAAAAGCCTTTTATTAAACTTTATCTAATTTAACTTTATTTAACCAATTTCTGTAAAGTTGCATATAGTAAATTATTTTTTGAAAAATAACGTCATAAAGAAGTTTCACTTCTTACGAGTATACGCTAGTACACGCACACATTTTTTAATTAGTATAGCGGCAGTAGTAATACGTCTGTAGAAATTAGAACTTTCTATCTATCACGTTTCATGAGGTACAGCCTGGTGACAGACAAACAAACGAACAATGGAGACTTAGTTATACGTATGGTTTTATCCTTTCGGTACATAACCCTAAAAATAGCACCTTAAAATACAACAAATAGGTACCGAACGAGTTAATTAAGTTAAAATTACGTAGTTGCGATTATTAACGATCCTTCCAACAAAAGCAATTAATACTTAGCTATTAAAAAATAATTCTGCATAAAAATACAAATACTGACGGAACGGAATGTTATTATTAATATTTATATAGAAATCAGCTTCATTTTTTTTACATTAGACGACTATGACAAAAAATCTTCCACTCTTTCAAAATGTGGACTTCACTAGCTTACAAAAATTACCTGTACTTACCTATGAAGTAAATAGCTTAAATATTACTTTGAAAATGGTTGTATCAATTAAAAAAATAATATAGGTACCAATATTTCTCTTAAAATAAGAAATACATTTAAAAACACGTTCTTAATTTAAAAACATTCTTAGAAATATATTTAATCAGCTTATTTTTTTAAACTGACTCAACTACTGGCATATTAACGCACAGCCCTAACGACTAATCAGAAATTTTGTACCATGTTTTCTTTTATGGTGCTGGTGAGCAATAAGAGATGTTTTTTTTTGTATGAGAATCCGCCAATTTTGATGCTAATTTAATGAAACTCAATATTTGCCATACTGGTATAATCGATAATCTGTTTCACTATTTTCGGAAAATCAACCGATATGACGCTTAAATAGGGGTTTAAGTTTGTTCTTAAATCCGCCAATTTGATGCAAGCTCAACGTAACTGTCCTTGGGTTTATAATTCAACATATTTTTTACTATTGACAAAACGTGGGGAAAAGGGGGGGGGGGGTATGTAAACCAATGGATAATTGGGGATATTAAACCAATGAATGGATGTTCATATTATAGTTAGGGCGATTTCGCGGGTTCTGCTAGTGAAATTTAAAGAAAACTTAAATCTTTGTGTAAATAGGTAAGGGAAATCCTACATAAACTAATATTTTAATTTTAAAACCCTTTAAGTATACATATACCTATATAAAAAATATTTATATACATAGGAAGAAAAAGCTTGTAAGACTTTTTTTATTTTAAAACGCTTATAACCTATTCAATTAAATAATTTTCATTAAACATTTTAAAAAGTGCGTTCAGAAATAAATATTATAGTAGAAAATAGGTTTTGTTTCTTCCCTAGAGTTTTTAATGTTGCAAAATTAAGCAAGAGTTAATATTATTTTGAAATATGAATCAGTTTGAAATTTGTTGTAGTTTATGTTGTAAGTTTATGATTTTTGCCAAATAATTTTATCTATCAAAATTGTTACAAAAACGGAAATCTATCAATAGACCTTGTTTTAGAAAAATGTTAAAAAATATTTGCTTATTTAAAAATTGGACTAGTCAAGATACGTATTTTATTTTATTTAAAAAGGTAAATGCAGATTGAATAAAAATATGAAATAAACTTTAACTATATAAATAAATAAACTTCCAGTTACAAATACAACATTTGGATATGTCGCTACTTTAAAACAAAAGGGCCACAAATCAAAAATATTCAAAATCCTTTTTATTGTAAAAATTCAAATTTTGTCGGTTATATTTTCATAATTTAAAAAGATTCGTATGAATTTTACACTTTAAGCAATAAAAACACTAGTCTTTTTTGTATTTTCGAATTTACGCTGCAAAATCAGTGCAAAGCCGCCATTAAATGGCTCTCCCGTAAAATTAGGTCTATTCGAGTTGTGGCCCTTTTGTTTTGAAGTAGCGATGTATTATATTTTAGTAAATACATAAGAAAATACTTTTTAATAATAATTAGAGATGCGCCGAATATTCGATTTTGATTCGGTATTCGGCATATGAAAAATATTCGTATTCGGCCGAATTATTCGGTTTTGGTGCCGGATAAATTCGGTTCAAGTTTTTTCAATTTTCTTGGCTACACGTCACGGTATAGAACAAAATGACAAGATTTATGTTATAAGTCAAAAAAATGCTATGAAGAGTGTTAAATAAAACTAATAATATAAAAGCAATTAAACTTCAAATCAACATTTTTGAAACTTCAATCAAATTCTCACTTTTTCTAAACTCTTATATCCACATTAATATTTAAACTTCATGAAAACATTTTTTTTCTTATTTTTTGAAGTGAAACTTCTTTAGGCGCATGAGGGTAAAATTTTTACAGATGAAACGTCACGCCGGTATGCAACGGAAGTGTCGGAAAAGAGAGAGAGTGATCGAGACCGATTGAGAGAGAGTAAGACAGGGCGAACGTAGCATGAGCAACTAGCCGTGGAGTGAGAGTAGGGAGCAAGCGAGTGAGAAAGATTGAGAGAAAAAGTGAGACAGAGCGAACGTCGTATCACGCCTTTTTCCCTTCCTCTTAATCTTGGAAATTTAAAGTTTTAGATTTGTATAAATATAAACAAGATTTATAAATTAGTTCGCCAAAGAAGTTTCACTTCTGACATGTGTACTTTGTACGCACGCATGTTTTTTTATATAGTTTTTAGAGAGGCGCCGAATATTCGATTGTTATTCGGTATTCGGCATCTTTTTCACTATTCGTATTCGGCCGAATTATTCGGTTTTGGTGCCGGATAAATTCGGTTCAAGTTTTTTTTATTTTCTTGGCTACACGTCACGGTATAGAACAAAATGACAAGATTTATGTTATAAGCCAAAGAAATGCTATGAAGAGTGTTAAATAAAACTAATAATATAAAAGCAATTAAACTTCAAATCAACATTTTTGAAACTTCAATCAAATTCTCACTTTTTCTAAACTCTTATATCCACATTAATATTTAAACTTCATGAAAACATTTTTTTTTTTAATAGGAAATGGTAAACCGAATATTTCGGCCGAATATCCGTTTCGGTAAAAGTTAAACGGAGTATATTCGGTATTCGGTTTTTCGGTGAAACCAATATTCGACGCATCTCTAATAATATTGTTGAATGTATATTTATACATTTTACACCAATTATATGTAGCTAACGGATATCTCTTAATCAGAATTGTCTAGAGAACATGTTATATTTAAAGCTCTTTAATTAGACTTTTCTTTAATTTCGAGCTACTCTTACCCTTACTTATTTCCTTTTCATTAGTATTTTACAACATTTCGCTTAATGTAAATAAATTAATAAGTTGCTCACACTTTGAAACTTGCCCTCTCAATGGGGAGGTGCGAGGTTCAAACCCAGGCACGCACCACTGATTCATGTGCGTATTAGAAGTTAATTATCACTGCTTTTCGGTGAAAGAAAACATCGTGAGGAAACCTACACACTCGAGAGTTCTTTAAAAAAAGTTCTAGGTGTGTGAAGTCCACCAATTCGCACTTGGCCAGCGCGGTGGTCTATGGCCTAAAACTCTCTCATTCTGAGAGAAGACCCGTGCCCAGCATTAGGACTATAATGGGTTTTACCCCACACTCAAACATGTGATATATGATAAACTGAAAGAAACTATAATAAAAACAGAATTTTTCTCTCTAATCACTAATCCAAATTATGAACAACGCTTACATCAGCTCTGTCAAAACCGACAAATAACGAAAATTGTTCTTTTTTGATAACTTTTAACGAATTATCATCAATTTCAATTCTAAAGATACAATATTCAGGGGAAAATCTCTCCTGAATTACTTTCCAAGCTTCCGTATTCAACGTATAAGACTTTTTAATGTTACTCAAAATTAGACTTATATCGATTTTTATAAATGTATTGATTCTCAACTCAATTATGTTTCTCGATTTAAAATCGGGTTCAAAATCGATTATTTTGTAGTAGACAGAAATCGTGTCGATCAACCAGTGATAGGATTTGTCATCGTAACAAGAATATATGACTCCGTCGTTTTTTATTCCACAAAACTTAATTTTTGGTAAATCGTCCGTTGTTTTGATTACAGAATATATTATGCTTTGGATTTGCATTGCTGTGTTTACGTCCATTTTATGTTTTATATTTTTATGCATTATAATTACATTTTTTGGCCAAACATTCTTAGAAGCAGTAGTTGAAATTACTGGATACATATTTCTAGATGTTTCTTCAATGGTTTCTATTTCTTTATTTCCTGAAATATCTTCAATACTTTCTACAATATTTTTCTTATTAACGGTATTTTTATTTTGTTTTTGGTTCCTAATGGTGTTTACTGATAGTTTATTTTCATTATGTATGTTATCGTTATATTTTAAATCTTCAATGTCAAGAAATTCCACATAACCTTCTTCGTCAAATGTATTATCATTATTTGAACTATTAAAGTATGGATACATACATTCATCTTTTGACTGGTTCGTGTAATTTAATCTATCAAACACTTCTTCATTAGACTTGTTTGTGTCAATTTCTTTATTACTTGATACTTCAGGTTTTCCCAAAAGTTTATTGGTTTCAATATTCATATATTCTTCATTCTGTGATAAGAAGTTCATTGTATTATCATACGCGTTAACCAATGTTTCACTATTGTTATTATCAGTAATGCTTCCTTCATTTGATATATCTGTATTTGATTTATTTTGTAACAGTGTCATATTTTCAATATTTTCACTGATCGCAGAATCACACTTGATGTTATCAAAATAATCAACATTTTTGGATGTCTCTGTGCTTTTAAATGTCTGAACGTTTATTTCGCAATTATTAGATTCGTCTCTTTCAAAATAGTTCTTATCCATTTTCTTCACCTCACTAATATTTTGTAATTCCTCAAAGGCACTGTTTACAGAAATGTTTTCATCATTACTATTAATCTTATCATCAATTGCATTATTCATTGTATCTTCATGGACATTTTCATAATTATTTGAAGTAATTGGTATACTTTTAATTCCTTTTTCACATACATAGCATCTTTTTTTCGGATGAACTTTCACAAGTTGCAACTTTTCAAAAATTCTGTAAAATAATATACTTTTTAAGCATATTAAGAATACATTTTGATTATAAAAAAAACTCTGGGTTCATTACGATATAATTAAAATATCGAGTAAATTTGGCCATTACTGAGTTGTTAAAACTTGATGCCTGATAATGACTTTGTCAGTTCAATAAAATACCCAAGATGAAAGAGAATCAGACTTTTAAGTTTTTACGAAAAAAATACTTCGTTTTAAGAGTACCCTTGTTTTAAGATAAGTCTTGGCTCATTTTAACCGATTTACAAATCGACCAATCTTTTAGTCATTAGTCATACGACCAAGTCGAGAAAGACTCGTTTACGTTAACTTTTAATTGGAAATGTTCAAAGTCTAGAGTACACACGCACACACGCTTTCTACAATCATAGCCCCACTGTAGGATTTTCTCCTGTGTCGTGGGTACCATGGACACACACAAGACGAATACACAAACACCCAGACCCAGAACAGGAATCTAAACTCATCATTCAGATACCTGTCTGGCCGGGAATCGAACCCGGGACCCATTGCGCGTCAAACTGGTATGGTAACCGCTGCGCCACGCGGGTCGTCAAAGTCTAGAGTACACTTTAAAGTACGTATTTCACTAAATAAAGACATATGTATATTCGTTTTTTTTTTATCTGACTGAAGTAGCAAACGAGCATACAGTCCACCTGATGGTAAGTGGGCACTGGCGCCCTGCGACAGCTGTTACCAACAACATACAGAACATGGGTTCCATCTGAAGTCAATCACACATGCGTTGTTACTCCCAAGGACTTTGATGGTCACCTCATGTGAAAGTGTGCCGGCAACCACACCTTTCTATCGAAACGCAAAAAATGCTTCACGCTAGAAATAGGTGTGGCGGTGGTACCTCCCCGGTCGAACTACACAGGTGATTTACAAATCGACTAATCTTTTAGTCATTAGTCATACGACCAAGTCGAGAAAGACTCGTTTACGTTAATTGGACTTTTAATTGGAAATGTTCAGAGTCTAGAGTACACTTTAGACCACGTATTTCACTTAATAAAGACATATGTATATTCTTTTAATTTTGGCTTTAACGACTCTTACAACAAAAAGGGACTCGACAGCTGAGTCTTTATAAAAGAGTTAATTCTTTTCAAAAAGTCTTTAGTCAAAGTTTTTTTATTACTATTCAAAACTATCTAAGTATAGTTTATGAAGGACTTATGCACTGATAGCTTTTTTTTTATCTGTCTGAAGTAGGAAACGAGCATGCAGTCCACCTGACGGTAAGTGGCCGCTGTCGCCCTGCTACATCTGTAATCAACTTCATATAGAAAATGGGTTCCATCTGAACAGGTGCATTACTACTCCCAAGGACTATGTTCGCCTCAAATAAAAGTGTGCCGGCAACCACACGCTTCCATTGAAACGCAAGAACTGCTTCACGCTAGAAATAGGTGTGCCGGTGGTACTTTCCCGGTCGAACTACACTGGTTCTACCACCTTGAAGCTTACTACAGAATAACACAAAACATACTCACATGTACGGACAGTCGTATCTCGCTATCAAGAACACATCTCCCATCGCCGACGCAGCTTCACAAAACACACCATATTCCACATCACCTAGACCCAAATTAACTGTCACCACATTTCGATTCAACATTCCGACCACTGCATTTATGTAAGTTTTAACCTCCACTTGCGAATTAAATTCATACACTCTTTCTAAATCATCACTTTTTATAAAATCTCGTATGAGCCTATTGGCTAATTTGTGATAACCTGTTTCCACTTTCGTGTTTAGAGGCATACCGTCGTAAACACGGTAGTCCGGTATGGAATGGGTGGTGTTAAAATGGTTGTCTTCGTAAAACGGGCCATTTATTGGTCTGTTGTCGTACGTTTTTATGATCGATGCTATTTGTCTGGAAGAAAGTATTAAAAATTAGATAAACCAAACAAATCCAGACAAATCCACTGAGTTTCTTGACGGATCTTCTCAGTTAAGGTCGTGTTCCGATCCGGTGGTAGTGTAAAAAAATACATGTAACTGACAATTTGTAAGTGCCTCCGTAGGCCTATGCAAAATAAAGATATTTAATTACATTTCATAACAAATGTATATCGAGATTGTTTTACCCGATTAAGGCAAACAGGCGTGCGGTTGACCTAATGGTAAGTATTAATCGCATTGCGTTTCACTATACTACAACTAGTACTACTAGTCTACTTCAACTAATACTAGTACTACTAGTCGCAACGGTCGAAAGTCGACCACAATTTAAATTTAATTTAAAAGAGATTAATTAAGATAAAGATAAGGAGATTAATTAATTTTAAAAGAGGTTTAATTAGCTAAGCTGCATTTAAAATAGCGGGTATTTTGACAAAGACATCTGACATTTGTGACGTTATTAGTTTTATAGTAAAACTGAATTTTTCATTTTGTTTATTATGTATTTGACGAAATGCAAGGTAGTGTGTTTTTAATTGATTTTATGTATATTTTATGCATTATCTGAAAAAAATATTAGCATAACGTAATCCCTCTATACATCAACTATAACCGTGCTTAATTTAATACTCCTCCGCCTGCGGCAAGTATCTTAAAACAGATGACATGTTATTGCTTCACGTATTAATAATCTTTTATATGAGGCGACCATCCTAGTCCTCGGGAGTAGCAACACATCTGTGATTGACTTTAGATAGAACCTATGTTCTATATGAAGTTGCTTACAGGTGTCCATGGGCAGCGGTGACCACTTACCATCAGGTGGACTGCATGCTCGTTTGTTACTTCATATAAATAATAATAATATATAGATATCAAACATACAATTACCACAAACATACATGTTAAAAGTGTACAAATTATTACATATGCCGTGTTTAAGAGATGTTATGTTTATGATACATACCTTCCAGCCTAAAAATTTCGCGTCTAACGAGTACTGACAGCCAGAGATAAACCATGTGTGAATTGATAACCTAACTGATTATAAGCAGTATGTCCAGATATCATTTCGCGAGTGATATGCTTCCAGAGATTAACAAAATGAAATATAAATAAATGCTTTCTACACTCATTTTCTACTGTCCTGAGTGCCATGGATACACAAACATCCAGACTAAGTAAAAGAACCTAAATCCATTATTGAGATACTTGGCTTGCTACTACTACTACTACTGCCGCTACAATTAAAACTACTCCTGCTTCCATTACTTCTACTACTCCAACTATTACTATATACAACTACTACTGCTATTACTACTACTACATCGGTATCGATACTACTGTCACTAAAACTACTATTGCTACGGAAGTCCCTTTTAGTCGTCTCTTGCGACAGGCAGGGGATGCCGTAGCCCTATTCTGATTCCGAAACTACAGGGACAACTACTACTACTCCTAGTACTACAACCGGCATCAATGCTACTACTGCTGCTGCTACTACTAATGCCGTTACAACAATTAAGACTATTACTACTACCATTATTTTTTCTACTACTCCAACTCTTACAATACATAACAACTACTACTTGCGACTTCTGCTATAATAACTAGTAGCTGAATTAGTAGAGCAGTGATAGCCCAATGGTTGAAACTTGCCCTCTCAATCGGGAAGTCCGAGGTTCAAACCCAGGCACGCACCACTGATTTATGTGCGTATTAGAAATTAATTATCATTGCTTTTCGGCGAAGGAAAACATCGTCAGGAAATCTACACACCCGAGAGTTCTTTAAAAAAAAAAAGTTCTCGGAGGTGTGTGTAGTCCACCAATTCGCACTTGGCCAGCGCGGTGGACTATGGCCAAAAACTCTCTCATTATGAGAGAAGACCCGTGCCCAGCAGTGTGACAATAATGGGTTGACGACGAATTAGTTAAAATGGTAATTAAATTAATTTCTCTTTGTAATATTATCTATAGTGATAATTCAATACGCCTAAAATTTAATTAGACTAAGGATTTTTCTATTATAAAAGACGGCGGATACCTCATCCCGCACAACTAAGGCACAAGGATAGGGCTGCAAAAACAGCGCTGCACGGAATCTCTATCCCGTGTCAGCAAACGCTGAGCCACCTCCTTTTGCCTTTCGACGAACACAACTGTTTACTTTTTTTTTTTACTTTATTACTATATAATTTTCCAACCTGTATGTTTTAAGGCAATAAAGTATTATTATTATTATTAGTCCCTGTAGCCTCGGGGTCAGAATAGGGCTACGGTATCCCCTGCCTGTCGTAAGAGGCGACTAAAAGGGGCCTCCGGGGTTGCAGACGGCTAGAGTGGGAGCTCGAACCGTTCGGTCAGGCGATCCCGGGAAGGACGGCGGTATGTGTGGTCGCATACCGTCGTAAAGACTAGGCGGAGCGGTGGGCCCAGCCGCCCATCTGGGAGGAGCCCGATGGGGCAGCGCGCTCGGAGGATTCCGGTTGAAGTCGTTTCGAGATCCTGGAGTCCTCCTTTTCAGCGCCGAGGACGGCCACCGGGGGGGTTTTAGTGCGGTAAAAATCCCACATGACCCTGCGTCGCTCCCACGGCGTTGGGTACCTTTGGAAGGTTTCCCCCTCGAAAACAAAAGTAAATATTTTAATTAACTACTATTACTATTGTCACTACAACAATTACTACTATCGATACAGCACCAACTACTGCCGCTACAACAATTACCACTACTCCTACTACTACTACTACTCTCGTATACTTACTTTCTATACACGCGTTGCAACTCACACAAAAGTTGCATCTCACTATGGGCGGCCATTTCTCTAGCAATCGCTTTGATCAACATATGTTCCCGTTCATTATCAAAATCAACAAATTCGCGCTCATTCAAACTCGATATGGTTGAAGTGATATACGATTCGAACTTCTTGGACAATTTGAAAGGGAATCTGAAATTTTATGATGTAGTAGCAAACAGGTAATCTCATCTGATGGTAAGTGATGAAATAAATTTAAAAAATATATTACTTTTTTTTTATCTGACTGAAGTAGCAAACGAGCATGCAGTCCACCTGATGGTAAGTGGTCACTGCCAACCATGGACATCTGTAATCAACTATCAACTACATACAGAACATGGGTTCCATCGGAAGTCAATCACCGATGCGTTGCTACTGCCGAGGGCTATGATGGTCGCCTCGTATAAAAGTGTACTGGCAACCACATCCTTCCATCGAAACGCAAGAAATACTTAAATAAATAGGTGTGGCGGTTGTACTTCCCCAATCGAACTACACTGGTTCTACCACCTTCAAATTACATTGAAATTAATTATATGGTGTGCTAGTATGTCATATTGTAAACATTGAATTAACTGAAAACTTTTTTTGTAATCTATGAAACCATTGATTCCAAATGTATTATTATTCGATTTCCATTGTATACTTTATGCTACCTTTTTTTTTTTTTTTTGTTTTCGAGGGGGAAACCTTCAAAAGGTACCCTACGCCGTGGGAGCGACGCAGGGTTATGTGGGATTTTTACCGCACTAAAACCCCCCCGGTGGCCGTCCTTGGCGCTGAAAAGGAGGACTTCGGGATCTCGAAACGACTTCAACCGGAATCCTCCGAGCGCGTTGCCCCATCGGGCTCCTCCCAGATGGGCGGCTGGGCCCACCGCTCCGTCTAGTCTTTACGACGGTATGGGACCACACATACCGCCGTCCTTCCCGGGATTGCCTGACCGAACGGTTCGAGCTCCCACTCTAGCCGTCTGCAACCCCGGAAGCCCCTTTTAGTCGCCTCTTACGACAGGCAGGGGATGCCATAGCCCTATTCTGATCCCGGAACTACAGGGCGTACTTTATGCTACCTAGCTGTCCTACATAATATATTCCCTTTCTAACTTCCCTCACACTTCCCTTTCTTAATCCTACTCTCCTTATCTATTCCATGCATAGGTTGCCTGGAAGAGACCGTTTCCTAACGATAAGACCGCCTATTGCATGCAACTTATCTATATTGTATGTTTTAGTTATGTTTTTATTTGTTTCTAGTGTGTAATATAGAGTACTAGTCGCCCGTTGCATCGGTCGAAATTCGACCGTAATTTAAATTAAAAAACTAAACTTCATATTGTCCAAAATAGTACGAATATTTCTGAAATTCAAATAAAATGTAATAATTTTCATGTAATTTCTGAACGCACCCGTTAAAATAAAAAGAGGTTAATTAACTAAGCCGCATTTAAAAACAATATCGGGTATTTTGACAAAGACACTGACATTTCTGACGTTATGTGTTTTCATAGTAAGACATTGAACGTTCTATTTCGTTTATTATTTATGTGTTTGTGACAAATGCACGGTAGTGTGAGTAATGTGCTTTTAGTTGATTTTATGTATATTATAAGCATTATTTGAAAAAAATATTAACATTCTGTGGTCCTTCTCTACGTCCGCTATAAACTTGCAAAGTTTCATACTAATCCGTCCGCGGCATATTGCTTAAAAATGCTTCACAAGTTTTTGCTTCACGTATTAATATATAATAATAATTCTTATCTATTCTATGCATAGTTAACCTAACACAATAAAGTTCTAAAAATACCTCTTCGCGGCGAGAGCTTGGAGATTTGTAATACAGGTTAAGGTGTAAAAGGACTCTAGTATCTCACAAAGCATAGTACTAACCTAGATAATAACCTAGAAATAGTTTGAAAATACTGCTTTGTGGTGTGATAATAAAGATTTTATTTATTTTATTATTATTAAGTATTGTGGCGACCTCCCGCAACTCATTATTATTATAATTTTCAACTTACCTTACGACAGTGAAGCGATATTCATTTTGAACTAATTCCAATATATTCACTAATAAAGCCAAACGATTTGAGGCTTTCTTTACGTTTATATCCAACTCATAATTTTCATATCCTTCATCTGATATATTATTATTTTTACTATTATCTTCATTATCAATATCTTTATCATTTGTATCATGTACATTAGACGTTATTTGTAGAACTCCGTTATAAGAAGCGGTATCTTTTTGAAAGTAATCATTATCACCTATAATTATGTTTTCACTATGAGCAAGTAATTCATCACTGATGTGTATCTGCATACTATTATCAAACCTATCAATACTTTGAAAGTCTTCATCATTAACATCTACAATGAAAGTATCATCAGTAAATTCTTCTTGATCGTATATTTGTACACAATTCGTATTTATTTGCATCTGCATTCTGTAATCAACTTTATCAATACTTTGAAAGTCCTTATCATTATCATATATAACGTTATCAATATTTTGAAAGTGATCATGTTGCATGTTTTTATTTTCAGCGATTAGTTCGTTATCACTATCATCTATTACGTATTTATCATTGATTGCTTCTTTATCATTTATTTGTAGACAATTTGTATATAGTTGAATTTGCATATTGCAATCGACTTTATCAATACTTTGGGAGTTATTATCATTAGCATCTATTACATATTTATCTATGATTTCTTCTTTATCATTTATTCGCACACTATTCGTATTCAAGTGTATACTGTTATGAACTTGAGCAATACTTTGAAAGTCTTTAAAACTATCATCTACTACGTATTTATCAATGATTGACCCTTTATCATATACTTGTAAAGAATTCGTATTTACTTGTACGTGCTTACCGATATCAATACTTTGGGTGATTCTATCACTATTATCTTCTACGAATTTATAAATGATTACTTCTTTATCATCTATTTGTACACCATTTATATTCACTTGTATATGCTCAATATTATCAACTTTATCAATACTTTCAGAGTTTTTATCATTATCATCATCCGCGTTTACTCCATTGTTATTTTGTACACACGTATTGACTTGCATCAGTTCAACTTGCTTAATTATATCAGAGATATATTTAGAGTTCATATCAACATTGTCTATCATTCGCTGGAAGCGTTCATTAAGAATTATTTTTACACCATCTGTTAGTGCAAAATTAATATTGTCTTGTGCCTTCTGACTCTGTTTGGAAACTTCAATAATATTTTGCGCATATTCCTCATTATAATTCCCATCTTTTGGCACATACACATTATTATCATATTTATCATTATCATCACCATCGCTTTCATAATTATTTTGATCCTGTGTATTGATTTCAATCTGATCAGTTTGATTAGTAACATTATTATCTTCTTCATAATTCATTTGTGCATTTGTATTAACTTCAATCTGATCTTTTTTATTAGAAAAAATATCAACTTGTACATTATCTATCATCAACGGACACCCATCATCACTTTTTCTCTTATCACTTGTTTGAACACAATTGACATTTATATGTTCATCACTGTTCGAAACACTATCAATATCTTGGATATCACAGCCGTCCTCACTTATCATCACATTATTTGCAACAACGCTTACTGCTTTATCATTTTCTTGTATACAATTATTATTCACTTGTATTTGTTCTTGGTTGGAAACATGATCAATATTTTGTAAATCATTATCACAATCGCTAACAACCAACACAGCATCAACACCAACTTTTCCTCCTTTATTATTTCCTTGTACACAACCATCATTAAGTTTAATTTGATCACTTTGATAAGAAGCATCAACATTTTGTACATTATCACAATCATCTATAACCTCTATTTTATCGTTACTAACTCTTATATCTTTATACATCTGTACACAATTATTATCCACATGTATAGTATCGCTTAGATTAAAAGTATCATCAATCATTTGGACATCACTATCATCTATTATCACTTTCCTATCATCACTAGCAATAACTTCTTCATCAGTCTGAAGATAATTCTCAATCGGTTTGTTTGACAAGCTTTGGTTAGAAGTTTCATCGCTTATTTGTATGGCACTATCATCACTTAGCTTTTCTATACATTGTTTATCACTATGATTATTTGTATCTATATAGGTATTCATTTGCTTTAGTTTAAGAACGCTACCAAAACCTTTTAAGTCAACAACTTTTGCTTTTTGTAATTCATTAGAATTCCCATTAGCTTCATGTAAGTTATTATAATTTCTAGATTTTTCTAGACTTAGATCTATGTTCAGATTTTCTCGTCTCTCATTATTATTCACATTTAAGCAAATATCTTTTACCTTACTCAGATCTATCTTTCTCTTTCTTTTTATTGTAAAATCATCAGGTCTCTCGAACACATCTTTATTTTTATTTTTCTCTCTTTCTTTTTTATTAGCTTTCCTTTGCTGCTTTTTGGTCTTATCTTTACGTTTCTGAGCTTTTGACGGTTTTTTGAAACATGTCTCGTCTTCAATGGAGTCAGTTTCTTCAAAATATTCTTCATTTTGAGTAAAATCTGCCCTTCTATTTAATATACGTTGTTGTAGACGATTGATATGTTGTTTTGACGACTCGTGCTTTCTATGGCCTAAACCTACACGGCTCGGCTAAAATATAAAATAAAATGGTTTAGTTAAGCAAAGAAAATACATACAATATATTATTGCTTATGTGTTATGTACACAGCTAGGCTAAGATACAAAATAAAATCATATGGTTATTCAAATTTGAAAAATAGCATATATTTTTTTTTTATCTGATCGAAGTATCAAACGAGCATGTAGTCCATCTGATTGTAAGTGGCCACTGCCGCTCTACCAGGTGGACCGATGACCTGAAGAAGACAGCGGGAAACCGTTGGATTCAGAGGGCACAGGACCGGTTGGAGTGGCGCCATTTAGGGGAGGCCTAAGTCCAGCAGTGGACATCCAAAGGCTGATGGATGGATGTATGGACTGCCGCCCATCTATAATAAATCCCAGACAACGAATCCTTTAAAGAATTTAATGATATAAAGATAAAGTGGTCAGTCTAAAGGTGGTAGAACCAGCGTATTTCTCCCGGGGAAGTACCACCGCCACACCTATTTCTAGGGTGAAGCAGTTCTTGTGTTTCGAAAGAAGGATGTGGTTGCCGGCACACTTTCACATGAGGCGACCATCACTGTCCTCGGGAGTAGCAACGCATCTGTGATTGACTTCAGAATCTTCATATGGAACCCATTCTGTATGTAGTTAATTACAGATGTCGCAGGGCGGCAGTGACGAATTAACATCAGGTGGACTGCAAGCTCGTTTGCTACTTCAGTTAGATAAAAAAGTACTCTATCAAAGTTATTACAATTTGTTTTATAAGTGAGAGTGTTATACAAATGTTAACTTACTACATCCAGTTGCGGCTGTATGGGTTCAATGAGGCCTTCGCCCCTTACCCCAAGGGCGCCGCCCTGCCATCCCATTAAGCGCATCATTCTGTGAAATGAAAGGAAATGTCTTTATTGTCGCGCTTGCCGCCGAAGCGATCAGCCGGCCCGGACGGTATACCGTCTTTTATTTTTAGAGACTGCCGCTTGGTTTTAGAAGAACCATTGCTATATATGTACAATGTCTTTCTAGCGACGGCTACCTTTCCGGATCAATGGAAACTGACTCGTGTGGTGCCTGTACCGAAGGGAGGTGGGGGTCCAGAACCTTCCAACTACAGACCTGTAGCAATTTTGTCTGCTCCAGCGAAGGTCTTTGAATCAGCAATCCACCACTGCTTATATGAGCAAGTAAAGTCCCAATTGGTCGATGCGCAGCATGGGTTTCGCCCAGGAAGGGGAACGACGGGTAATTTGCTGCACTTAATGGCACAAGTAGTACCAGAGGTGGATGCAGGAGGTCAGGTAGATGTCGCCTACTTTGATTTTCGAAAAGCATTTGATATGGTGGACAACGATATACTGCTTTCAAAGTTGGCCAACGTAGGTTGTACACCCCATACACTGACGTTTTTCAGTAACTACGTACAGGACAGGAGCCAGTATGTTGATTGTGGCGGATACTGTTCATGTCAGTATTACACAAGATCTGGCGTCAGCCAGGGAAGTAATTTGGGACCCCTTCAATTTATCCTTATGTTAAATGATTTACCAGGGGTGGTTCTTGATTCAACCTGTCTTTTATTTGCCGATGACTTAAAATTGGTTTGCAAAATAGGCGACATCTCGGACCACATTAAGCTACAGAATGATATAAATAGAGTTGTTCGGTGGAGCCATGACAACAAATTATATTTCAATGTGGCCAAATGCTCGGTTTTATCATTTAGCCGCGCGCGCAATCCTCGTCACCATGCGTACAGTGTTCAAGATGTGCAGCTCCAACGTGTCACAGAAATTAAAGATCTAGGTGTACGATTTACTGCGGATTTAAACTTTCGGGCACATATAATAGAAGTATGTAGGAAAGCATATCGTAATCTCGGCTTTATAATAAGGCAATCTCACGATTTCACAAATGTTACTGCAATACGTGTTTTATTTGATGCCTTAGTTAGAAGTCATTTGGAGATTAATTCAGAAATATGGTCTCCGTACGAAAGAAAATATAAATTTATGATCGAACGGATACAGAATAAGTATTGTAGATTTCTGTATTTAAAAATGTATGGAGTATTTCCAGGTTATCCGCTTTTGTACCCCAGTTTGTTCGTTCTCGGAATGGTGGGATACACTAAATTGGATACACGTAGAGACTTTTCTCTTGCCAAATACCTCTAAAGTTTTGCGAGGTATGGTGGATAGTCCGGCTATCTTGCAAGAGTTAAAGTTGTGCGTGCCGGACGGTGCCGCCCGGCGGCGGCGGCAAACGCGCCTGCTGGCCGTGCCGCGCGCGCGCACCAACCTGTTGCGTGAGGCGCCGCTCTCTCGTGCGCTACGCACACTTAACACTGTCGCTGATCATATAGATTTATTCACTTGCTCACTGTATGAGTTCACGACGGCTACTCAACATTTAATAAATAGTTTTAAATAGAGTAAGAATATTAATATTTATTTTATGTTTGTACTTATCTAACGCATTAGGATATCTACCCTGTAATGTTAGATATAAGTTTGGATAAATAAATAAATAAATAAATAAAAAAAATTTTATATTATATTAACTTAAGCTGTCTACTAATTTTTTTTTTATGTTTTATTTTTTTACATAGTTTTGTTGTTCTTTGCTTTAGTTTAGTATGAAAGATTTTTATTATTTTTTTATTTTTCTTTTTGGTAACATTTAATACAAGTAGCAGCAGGAGGGGACCCTTGACCAACAATTCCGCTTAACATCTCAGGGAAATTGGGGTGACTGAAAATCAGCGCAGCTCAGGACTTAGATCCTGGTTCTGCATTAGCTGAGTCACTTCCTTTTGCTCTCAACAATGCTATTTAGCTAATCTACATTAATTGTTACTTTTCAATTTTTACATTCAATTTTTTCAGTTACAATTTTTTTTTGCACTACCACCGGACCAGAACACGACCTCAACTGAGAAGATCCGACAAGAAACTCAGTGGGTTTGTCTTTTTTCTTTATACATCTATTTTTTTGTATATCTTTTTTCTTTGCCATCTGGTTTTTACATGGGTAAACAAATTTATTTTGAATGCAGAACCCCGCAGCTTCGCCCGCGTTAATAAAATAGATGTATCGATCGTCCCGTGGGAATAAGATATTTTCCCACTGTAAAAAGTAGCCTGTATGTTAATCCAAAGTATTAGCTAACTCCCTACCAATTTTATGAAAATCGCTCCAGCCGTTTAGACGTGAAGAAGTAACAAACATACACACTCACACATTTTCGTCTTTATAATATTAGTATGATTTATTGGCTTTCACATAACATTTTAATGTTACTATTTTGACACAAAATCCAAAACGTACTAAAATAAATCAATTAAGAGTATGCGGCCCACTCGATATTAAGTGGTAAGGGGAAGTCACGGGAATAACTTATACATAATCTTACCTCATAGCTTTATCACTTTCTATGGGAACGGCCAAGCCTTCTATTAATTTGTGTTTCATTTCACGCATATGGTCTGAATGTTTTCCCTTGACTGAAGAGGTCCTGATAAGAAAAAAAATATTTTTAGTTAGTAGAAATCTTCGTTATTTTGTAAGGCAAAGGAGATGCAAGGGGCCTTGTGGCTTTCAGAGTAGAACCAGTGTAGTTCGACCGAGGAAGTACCACCGCCACACCTATTTCTAGCGTGAAGCATTTCTTGCGTTTCGATGGACGAGTTTGGTTGCCGGCACACTTTCACATGAGGCGACCATCATAGTCCTCGGGAGTAGCAACGCATCTGTGATTGACTTCAGATGGAAACGCTGTTCTATATGAGATTGACTACAGATGTCCATGGTGATTACCACTTACCATCAGGTCAACCGCATTCTGGTTTGTTTTAATCGGATAAAAAAAATCTCGATGTACTATCGAACAAATTGATTCATGACCCACCATATGCTTATTTTCCTCCAGCTATTCAAACGCAATTAGGTCGAAATTTGCCTCAACGTTTGTTATCTTGGAAACCGACTTGGACGCTGACAGTTACTGATTTCACTGACCGTGCTTTCTTTATAAATATTTTTATTGTCTTGTATGACACCGTTAAAATGAAAAATTAGTTAACATTGCCAATACCCAATAATAATTATCTTTATAAATATGTAACTTACTGTTGGGAAGATGTCCCAAGTCATTTTCAATTGTGAAATATCCGTAATTCTCGTTGTTCATCCCACTAATCATATTTTGCCGTATTGTATTAATAATAATATGTAGATTGATAATATTTACAAAATTTTGGTAATTTCCTGAAATGCCTTATGCCGGGTTTGCCTTCAAAAATTAAATAATTAACCGTACTCTAAACGTTATACAGATTGTAACGTTATATATTAATGAACGAGCAGACCCGAACATTTTAATGTTACAATATGTAGTATCTTGATACAACTTGTAACATCAATGCGTTAGTTTTGATACGGTCAAGGAGGTAGCAGTGTAATGTAATGCTCAAAGTGGAATCTATAATGTTACATTACACGCGAACGCTCCCGGTGAGGGGGCGCCTTAATTTTCTTAAAAAGTCATTCTGAGTGATGTTTCTGTTGTTTATTAATATTAAAAACGCCATAAGTGCAACGCCACGCCCGACAAGAAAAGGAATTTGTCTTTTCCAAAATTACAAACGAACTGTCAGCAAGGTGGGTCATGATTCAATTTGGTCGATAGTACATTTTTTATGAAATGTAATGTCTTTATTTTGCATAGGCCTACGGGGGCACTTACAAATTGTCAGTTACATTTTTCTTACACTACCACTGGATCGGAACACGACCTCAACTGAGAAGATCCGGCAAGAAGCTCAGTGGGTTTGTCTATTATATTAATGCGATGCTTATCTATTTTAGTTGCTTATCTAGTGTGGTTGTCGGCATTCTTTTATATGAGGTCACCATCGTAGTCCTCGAGAGTAACGACGCATCTGTGATTAACTTTAGGTAGAACCTTTGTTCTGTATGAAGTTCCTTAGATATGAGTGGTAATGACCACTTATCATGAGATGGACTGATGGATGTTTATTTGTTATAACCGAACTTTGCATAACAAACACCTCATAGATGTAAGTCCTTACCTTTGGTCTAATATTTTTCTAGAATTTTCTGGAGTCCCCCTGGCCTTCTCTGTGGATATCTCGGACGCTTGAATCATTTTCTCCAGAATCGATTTGGGCTTCCTGTTAATTAAGAGAAATTATTACATAAAGTGCGAAATTAAAAAAAATGTGGTTATAAGTTACTTTTGGGTAGCAACCCTCATCCAGGTAGAATTAACCTCATATGGTACTCTAATGCTACATTAGCGAGATGTCCATGAACAGCAATGACCACTTAGGGCCGGCGCACATATGACGGAGCGCAGGGCAGAGCATGCCCGCAAAATTTTCTAAACGAATCACACACTAGCCGAAATTCGCGCAAATTACTGCAAAAGCGGTCGCTTGCGGAGTAGCGCGTCGTGCGCGCGCGGTCGCGCTCCCGCGCTACCTTTCGCATGTGGTCGCTTCCATGCTCCTCAGAAATAAATCGCTGGTATTTAATTTTGGATATTATTTCTAAAGAGACAATGACGATAATAGCTTGACAGTGAAAAATGCTCTGCGCTGCGCTCCGTCATATGTGCGCCGGCCCTTAGGGGCCCTTCAAGTATTACGTAAGCACTATTGGGGGGTGGGGGGGTCTTTGTTTTGCTAATTTTGGATGACGTGGGTGAAACGTTAATAATTGTAATAAATCTGCTTACGTAATATTTTAACGGCCCCTTACCATCAGGTGGACTGCATAGCTGTAACAACTCCATCAATATAAAAAGCTTTTAGGGTCGTAGAAAAAGGGGTGAGGGATATTTAATCCCCTCCAACTTTATCAAATTCGTAGACAAGTTTGAAGGTGGTAGAACCAGTAGTATGGAACCCATGTTCTGTATGTAGTTGCTTACAGATGTCTATGGATGGCAGTGACAATTTACCATCAAGTAGACTGCATGCTCGTTTGCTACCTGATGAAGAGCAGTGATAGCCTAATGGTTGAAAATTGTCCTCTCGATCGGGAGGTCCGAGGTTCAAACCCAGGCACGCACCACTGATTTATGTGCGTATTAGAAATTAATTATCACTGCTTTTCGGTGAAGGAAAACATCGTGAGGAAACCTACACACCCCAGAGTTCTTAAAAAAAAAAGTTCTCGGAGGTGTGTGAAGTCCACCAATTCGCTCTTGGCCAGCGCGGTGGACTATGGCCTAAACTCTCTCATTCTGGGAGAAGACCCGTGCCCAGCAGTGGGCCAATAATGGGTTGATGCGATGCGATGCGATTCGATGCATCTGTGGCGATTTCTCGCAACTCGTCAAGAGATGGCGCTACGAGTGTTCTGAAACACGCTATCGAAGTATTCTCAATAGCCCGCATATATACAAGTTCGGAACGACTGTCGGAGCACGGCCGCCCCCAGGCATGATCACCGAGCCTGGAGGGAGATCTTCCTTTGCCAAACATCACTAGACCAACCTAATGCCAACTGAGAAACAGAAAATTCTTATGTTAATCATGAATATTACCTTAATTCTTCCAAATCTTCATCAATATCATTCATATTTTTATCAAGAAAATATTCTTCTTCAGTTTTTCTTCTGACTTCATATACATTATTTTCTCGTACGCATTCATATTTTTCATTTCCATCATCTAATTCAACTTGAAAATTGAATTTGAATTCATTTTCATTATGTGTACAATCATCTTTTTCTTTAGTTTCTGTTATTTTTTCAACATTGTCTATATTTTCAGTTTTAATTTTTTCATTTTCAGCCTTTTTGTTATTTTGCCTTGACTTCCTGTAAATGAGAGCAAAAATAATACAACATCTTTTAGATTAAGAATTAATAATTTAAAAACTTCCTTTTTACTTTTTTCCATTCAGAAATTTATTGAACCTTTTTTTTATTTATTGTATGCTTTTTTGTAGATGTTATAATATGTTAGTCCTACTTGTTTATCTTGTAAAGGCTTTTATGCAGCTGAACGGTAATTGGGGAACCCATGACTCTTCCTCCCGCACAACACCATAAGGGGGAGGGGGTGACTGAAAATCAGCGCTGCACAAGATACAATCTTTGTCAGCAAAAGCTGAGTCACGTCCCTTTGCCTAACGGTATTTTTAAGTTATTTATTTGTGTTTTTTTATAATTTAAAAAGGCAATAAACGATTATTATTATTATTATTTATACAGAAGATAAAACATAATAATTATACAAATGAGTAGAATCTTGCTTAGTGGTTTTTCCACACACAAAGGAATGCAACTTGAGTGCTCTGAGCGCGTTGCACTATCGGGATCTGATCTTTACAACGGTATATGACCACTGTCGCGGGGCGTGCGTGCCGTGCGCCCCACGTGCGTGTCGTGAGTGCGCAGGCGCGTCCGTCGGCTAAAGCGAGTCCTCACCGACGGCTCTTACCGCGACGGAGGGGTGCGGGCGTGATGTAGATACGGACGGACTTTCGCTCGTCCGGCGCCGGAAGCCCGCTCGTGTGTGTACTTCGCGTCGGGGAGTTGCGTCGTTCTCTTGCCGCGTCGATGTAGAGGGTGCGGGGGGTAGGTGCGGGGGGAGGAGACGTTTTTAAAAGAAACAAGAATGACGTTATCTGTTTAAGCCGTAGTGGACCAGCCAAAGCCTAGCCCTAATCCCCCTTGCCTAGCCCTAATATCCTTCGCTCTTCTGTCGCGGAGAATCTTCTTTCTTCCTGCTGCAGAAGGTCCTTCCGTCCTGCAGAGTTTCCAGCCTTCAATCTTCAGTCTTGAGTCTTCAGAGTCTTCTTTCTTCTTCGGAGTCTTCTTTCTTCTTTTTCTTCTTGGTATTGCTTCTCTCTGGAGGCCATGTTCGCAGCTAAAAACCCGCCTGGTCCGCTGCCCTTCGGCATTACCTTAAAGAGAGCCGCATGGCTCTAAGCCCATATTGCCTAACATTTCGATCTAATTTTCACTTTGGCTGACCCATGTCCGGCTAATTCTTTATTTCTTCCCAAAATCTTACATACATGTGTCATACATCGTTACATTCGTCTTAAAAAGATCTATAAAGCCATACAATTCTTATTCTTATATCTAGAAGGACAAAAAAGTTATTCATAAAAAACATCGTAAAAACATAGCAATTTTGTCTTATCCTACACTTATTTTCCTTAATAACTCCTAAGCTCTAAACCTTATCCTTATCTATTGTACATAAAAATGTAGAGAAATGCTTAATCTATCGATCTACACTAATTATAACAATACAACTTAATTAGAACTATCAAAAATTATAACAAACATATGATTTACATAATACTTCCATACAATTTTCTTAAACCTATTCTCTATCTCTATTTACATCTTGCATCTCTTTCATATCGTGTTATAATCATAGCTTGAGTCTGTTGTGATTCTATCGTAATGAACACTTCAAAAACATTTCTCTTAACTAAATTCGTAACGTATTTCTTAAGACTTATTCATAATACAATTATCTTATTCTTATCATACATAAAGGAACTTAATCTAACTAATTAGATGAGTCGCCGACATCCTCCCCCTCGTGCGTAGCACCAACTCCTGACCCGGCGACTCCGTGCTGCTGGCCCGATGCGATGACCGCCTCCCCGCAGTCTGGCTCGCTGTCCGCCGACCCGCTGCTCGGCTCGACGGCTGCTCGCCCCTCGTCGCGTTGCGCCGGAACCAGTAGCACCACCTTGGAGCTGGGACGTTTTAGGACGCCCCCTGCCGTGCGCACCTCCAGTACTCTGGTGCGCCCGTCGGGTCCAGGATAGGTTCGGACCACCTCACCCCTTGGCCGGTGAGATCTTCGTCGGTGAATGTCCCCAATCTTGTGCCGCAGGATCTCCCAATGAGGAAATGATTGGGAGTGTGGGCCCCTTCTTCCGTATCTTCGTCGGCTTTGATGAGAGGTCTTGAGTTCACCAGGTGCTCCGCTTTCAGTAGGTGAGCGTGCAGGACTTCTTCTTTGGGATGCCTTCTCTGGAGGATTGCCGCCAGGGTCCTTGTTAGGGACCAGACGAGGCGATCCCACGTGCCCTCCCTGCTGGGAGCCCCAGGTGGTATGAGTTCCCACCTGATGCCCATCTTCTTTGCCACGGTGATGACGTCTTCCTTCTTGAGTTTGGTGACGGCTTCTTTGCTTGATCGGCGGTTCTCCCCCTCGTGAGGTTTCCAGCGGGAACCTCCCCAGCTGCTGGAGCTCTTGCATGCCACGGCGCTCCCTGCACCATTGACACCGATGAACCGTCGACCTGACCGCAGACCGTAGTCCCAGGATCCAGTAGCGTTGCCTCAACTCGTCGATCATCGTCGCGTGATTACTATGACCCAACTTCTCATGGTAGTACGTGATGAGCAGCCCAGTGATGTGATGCTGGCTATCCAGCACCACAGGTCTCTCTTGCCGCGTGTGTACTGCTGCGTCGATTCTTCCCCGGAGTCGCAGTAGTCCATCTTCCATGACGACGTCCAGTTCCTTAAGCCGGCTTTCTTTTTTCAACGGCCTTCCTTCCCTGACGCAGAGTACTTCTTCTTGGAAGCTCTCTTCTTGACTTCTTCTTAATACAATCTTCTCGGCTTCCATAATCTTGTCGTGCTCGAGGGGAGTATATCTTCTCTCTTGATTCTTTATATGCTTCATCTGCAGTAACCTCGCCGTTGCCCCCACCAGTTGTGTCCATCTTGAAAACTTGGCTGGGTCTGGATCCGGACGCTGATCGACGGGCTGGGCCCCCACAGTCGATCCCCCTTTCTCCATTCCCGTGGGCTTCTTCTTAAAGGTGCGCGGTTTCTGCCAATCTTCGTCGTTGCTTCCGCTGTAGAGAAGTTTCCCCTTCCGTGCGATGTCCTTGCCGAATTCTTCTTCTTTAGAAGACAAGTGCGCGCTGGTTTCGAAGTTCACGGGTCTCGACGTTGCTCCGTTGGACCCGTGTAGCACCCACCCCAGATAGGTCAATGATGCTACGGGTTGACTTCGCTTCCCCTTGCGCGTGGCTCTGGACACGATGAGCTCCCAGTTGTCTTGCCCAATCAGTAGCTTGGGTGATTCCTCTTCATAGTATAACTGGTCAGCCATAGACTTCAGGTGAGCACACTGCTCAATCTTCCTCTTGTCCAATCTCTGAGGCGTCAGGTTGATATCGTCGATCGTGCGTGCCCCAGAGATGGTCCTCTTCTTGTCCTGGTGCAGTCCCTTGACTTTCATGTTGAGCTTCATCGAGTCTCCCTTGGTGATGGTTCTTCCTCCAACGGTTTCCAGGGTGAGCGCTTCCACAGGTCCTTTGAGGCCGAGTCGTCTCGCAACCGCTGCATCGAGAAGCGTGACAGTTGACCCCTCATCCAGCAACGCTAGCACCTTGGCAGCCCCCCTTGGCCCGTACAGCTCGACTGGAACCATCTTGAGATACGCCCTTCCTGTCCTTGCCGCATTCACCGGGAGCATAACGTTGTTCGCGATTTCCCTCATCTCTTCGGGCTTCGGGCTAGGCCCCCGTTCTTCATGAAGCACGAAGTGATGCCACCGGTTGCATGCCTTGCAGGGAGGACGCCGACATGTCTCCTTCTGGTGCCGCCCTCGCAGACACCTGAAGCACATCCGTGACTTCTCAGCGACGTCCCACCTCTCTCTTACCGGCAGCCGTAGGAACTTGCGGCACTCGTAGAGGTGATGCTCGTCCCTGCAGTGTGGACAGGAGGTCTTCCTTTCTTCCTTGACTCGATCGGACGTGGTGTGTTCGGATTGACGCCAGGGAGGCTGCCTTTGATGCACCGTCTCCTGCGTCGCGTAGGGTCCACACCGGTCCGCTTCCCTGTTGAGAAACTTCATCATTAGCACCAGGTCTGGATCTTCATCTTCCTTATCGGCGGCATAGTCGTACCACCGATAGCGCAGCACCGCCGGCATCTTGTCCACGATGGTCTTCACCATCTCCGGCGAGTGTAGGTACTGCGGTCTTCGAAGCCCCCGAATTGTCGCGACAGTGTTGTTCACCCGGCTGGCAAACACGCAGACGTCGCGCGCACCTTCCGTGATGCGTGGCAGGTTCTTCACCTTCTCCAACTCCATCAGGATCAGGGCTTCTGGTCTTCCGAATCTTCGACGAAGAGCTTCCAATACTTCTTCCGGTGGGCACTCCGAATAAAGGAGACTCTTCACCGCCTCCCGTGCCGCACCCTTGATGGACCGCCGCAGCCGCGCCATGTTGAGAGCATCCGTAAACATCGGCGCAGTGTCTTCATACACCGTCCTGAAGGCGATCCATTCTTCACTTCTCCCGTCGAAGTCCGGCAACTCGTGCACGTAGCTCGGCGCACTCCGTGGCGCCGCGCTGATTGCCTTGATGATGGCCTCCGCTAAATCCTTGGTCCCGTTCGTTGAAGGTTCCTCTTGGTCCTCTGGCTTGACGGCGGCAATTGGAGGTTGGATGGCGCGCCCCTCCTTGGACGTGCCCTGCTGGTGCCCCTCCTTGGGCACCTCCCCCCGACGTACCTCTTCGGACATCCGACCGACCGTCGACTGCACCCATGTCTGCACGTTGGCGTCCCATGCAGTATCAGCCTCTTCAACTTCGGACTCTTCATCTTCCACCTGGGCCAACTCCCATTGGGCCCGGGCGAGTTCCGCTGCTGCTTTCGCTTCGTCTAGTTGTCGGCGCGCCAATTCCAGCTTGGCTTCCCGTTCCCGACGTCCCGTAGACACGACGGAGCGAGTCTTCTTCTTTGCTGCAGGTGCTGCCGTTGCAGCAGCTGGAGCAGCAGGAGCAGCAACTTCCGTCTCTGAAGTGACTCTTGACTCGTACGTAGTTAACGTTCCCTCTGTAGTTGTGCCCGAGGTTCCCGACGTTCCCGAAGAGTCAGTTGTCCCTTGTGCCTCTTCTTCAGCACGGGGCGCAGTCGACTGGTTCGGCGGCGAGGTACCCCTCTGGCTCCTGGTGACAGGCATGACGACGTCAGTAACCCGATGTCTCGACGAAATACACGAAGATCCGGCTCGAAGGACCAGCAGATGTCGCGGGGCGTGCGTGCCGTGCGCCCCACGTGCGTGTCGTGAGTGCGCAGGCGCGTCCGTCGGCTAAAGCGAGTCCTCACCGACGGCTCTTACCGCGACGGAGGGGTGCGGGCGTGATGTAGATACGGACGGACTTTCGCTCGTCCGGCGCCGGAAGCCCGCTCGTGTGTGTACTTCGCGTCGGGGAGTTGCGTCGTTCTCTTGCCGCGTCGATGTAGAGGGTGCGGGGGGTAGGTGCGGGGGGAGGAGACGTTTTTAAAAGAAACAAGAATGACGTTATCTGTTTAAGCCGTAGTGGACCAGCCAAAGCCTAGCCCTAATCCCCCTTGCCTAGCCCTAATATCCTTCGCTCTTCTGTCGCGGAGAATCTTCTTTCTTCCTGCTGCAGAAGGTCCTTCCGTCCTGCAGAGTTTCCAGCCTTCAATCTTCAGTCTTGAGTCTTCAGAGTCTTCTTTCTTCTTCGGAGTCTTCTTTCTTCTTTTTCTTCTTGGTATTGCTTCTCTCTGGAGGCCATGTTCGCAGCTAAAAACCCGCCTGGTCCGCTGCCCTTCGGCATTACCTTAAAGAGAGCCGCATGGCTCTAAGCCCATATTGCCTAACATTTCGATCTAATTTTCACTTTGGCTGACCCATGTCCGGCTAATTCTTTATTTCTTCCCAAAATCTTACATACATGTGTCATACATCGTTACATTCGTCTTAAAAAGATCTATAAAGCCATACAATTCTTATTCTTATATCTAGAAGGACAAAAAAGTTATTCATAAAAAACATCGTAAAAACATAGCAATTTTGTCTTATCCTACACTTATTTTCCTTAATAACTCCTAAGCTCTAAACCTTATCCTTATCTATTGTACATAAAAATGTAGAGAAATGCTTAATCTATCGATCTACACTAATTATAACAATACAACTTAATTAGAACTATCAAAAATTATAACAAACATATGATTTACATAATACTTCCATACAATTTTCTTAAACCTATTCTCTATCTCTATTTACATCTTGCATCTCTTTCATATCGTGTTATAATCATAGCTTGAGTCTGTTGTGATTCTATCGTAATGAACACTTCAAAAACATTTCTCTTAACTAAATTCGTAACGTATTTCTTAAGACTTATTCATAATACAATTATCTTATTCTTATCATACATAAAGGAACTTAATCTAACTAATTAGATGAGTCGCCGACATCCTCCCCCTCGTGCGTAGCACCAACTCCTGACCCGGCGACTCCGTGCTGCTGGCCCGATGCGATGACCGCCTCCCCGCAGTCTGGCTCGCTGTCCGCCGACCCGCTGCTCGGCTCGACGGCTGCTCGCCCCTCGTCGCGTTGCGCCGGAACCAGTAGCACCACCTTGGAGCTGGGACGTTTTAGGACGCCCCCTGCCGTGCGCACCTCCAGTACTCTGGTGCGCCCGTCGGGTCCAGGATAGGTTCGGACCACCTCACCCCTTGGCCGGTGAGATCTTCGTCGGTGAATGTCCCCAATCTTGTGCCGCAGGATCTCCCAATGAGGAAATGATTGGGAGTGTGGGCCCCTTCTTCCGTATCTTCGTCGGCTTTGATGAGAGGTCTTGAGTTCACCAGGTGCTCCGCTTTCAGTAGGTGAGCGTGCAGGACTTCTTCTTTGGGATGCCTTCTCTGGAGGATTGCCGCCAGGGTCCTTGTTAGGGACCAGACGAGGCGATCCCACGTGCCCTCCCTGCTGGGAGCCCCAGGTGGTATGAGTTCCCACCTGATGCCCATCTTCTTTGCCACGGTGATGACGTCTTCCTTCTTGAGTTTGGTGACGGCTTCTTTGCTTGATCGGCGGTTCTCCCCCTCGTGAGGTTTCCAGCGGGAACCTCCCCAGCTGCTGGAGCTCTTGCATGCCACGGCGCTCCCTGCACCATTGACACCGATGAACCGTCGACCTGACCGCAGACCGTAGTCCCAGGATCCAGTAGCGTTGCCTCAACTCGTCGATCATCGTCGCGTGATTACTATGACCCAACTTCTCATGGTAGTACGTGATGAGCAGCCCAGTGATGTGATGCTGGCTATCCAGCACCACAGGTCTCTCTTGCCGCGTGTGTACTGCTGCGTCGATTCTTCCCCGGAGTCGCAGTAGTCCATCTTCCATGACGACGTCCAGTTCCTTAAGCCGGCTTTCTTTTTTCAACGGCCTTCCTTCCCTGACGCAGAGTACTTCTTCTTGGAAGCTCTCTTCTTGACTTCTTCTTAATACAATCTTCTCGGCTTCCATAATCTTGTCGTGCTCGAGGGGAGTATATCTTCTCTCTTGATTCTTTATATGCTTCATCTGCAGTAACCTCGCCGTTGCCCCCACCAGTTGTGTCCATCTTGAAAACTTGGCTGGGTCTGGATCCGGACGCTGATCGACGGGCTGGGCCCCCACAGTCGATCCCCCTTTCTCCATTCCCGTGGGCTTCTTCTTAAAGGTGCGCGGTTTCTGCCAATCTTCGTCGTTGCTTCCGCTGTAGAGAAGTTTCCCCTTCCGTGCGATGTCCTTGCCGAATTCTTCTTCTTTAGAAGACAAGTGCGCGCTGGTTTCGAAGTTCACGGGTCTCGACGTTGCTCCGTTGGACCCGTGTAGCACCCACCCCAGATAGGTCAATGATGCTACGGGTTGACTTCGCTTCCCCTTGCGCGTGGCTCTGGACACGATGAGCTCCCAGTTGTCTTGCCCAATCAGTAGCTTGGGTGATTCCTCTTCATAGTATAACTGGTCAGCCATAGACTTCAGGTGAGCACACTGCTCAATCTTCCTCTTGTCCAATCTCTGAGGCGTCAGGTTGATATCGTCGATCGTGCGTGCCCCAGAGATGGTCCTCTTCTTGTCCTGGTGCAGTCCCTTGACTTTCATGTTGAGCTTCATCGAGTCTCCCTTGGTGATGGTTCTTCCTCCAACGGTTTCCAGGGTGAGCGCTTCCACAGGTCCTTTGAGGCCGAGTCGTCTCGCAACCGCTGCATCGAGAAGCGTGACAGTTGACCCCTCATCCAGCAACGCTAGCACCTTGGCAGCCCCCCTTGGCCCGTACAGCTCGACTGGAACCATCTTGAGATACGCCCTTCCTGTCCTTGCCGCATTCACCGGGAGCATAACGTTGTTCGCGATTTCCCTCATCTCTTCGGGCTTCGGGCTAGGCCCCCGTTCTTCATGAAGCACGAAGTGATGCCACCGGTTGCATGCCTTGCAGGGAGGACGCCGACATGTCTCCTTCTGGTGCCGCCCTCGCAGACACCTGAAGCACATCCGTGACTTCTCAGCGACGTCCCACCTCTCTCTTACCGGCAGCCGTAGGAACTTGCGGCACTCGTAGAGGTGATGCTCGTCCCTGCAGTGTGGACAGGAGGTCTTCCTTTCTTCCTTGACTCGATCGGACGTGGTGTGTTCGGATTGACGCCAGGGAGGCTGCCTTTGATGCACCGTCTCCTGCGTCGCGTAGGGTCCACACCGGTCCGCTTCCCTGTTGAGAAACTTCATCATTAGCACCAGGTCTGGATCTTCATCTTCCTTATCGGCGGCATAGTCGTACCACCGATAGCGCAGCACCGCCGGCATCTTGTCCACGATGGTCTTCACCATCTCCGGCGAGTGTAGGTACTGCGGTCTTCGAAGCCCCCGAATTGTCGCGACAGTGTTGTTCACCCGGCTGGCAAACACGCAGACGTCGCGCGCACCTTCCGTGATGCGTGGCAGGTTCTTCACCTTCTCCAACTCCATCAGGATCAGGGCTTCTGGTCTTCCGAATCTTCGACGAAGAGCTTCCAATACTTCTTCCGGTGGGCACTCCGAATAAAGGAGACTCTTCACCGCCTCCCGTGCCGCACCCTTGATGGACCGCCGCAGCCGCGCCATGTTGAGAGCATCCGTAAACATCGGCGCAGTGTCTTCATACACCGTCCTGAAGGCGATCCATTCTTCACTTCTCCCGTCGAAGTCCGGCAACTCGTGCACGTAGCTCGGCGCACTCCGTGGCGCCGCGCTGATTGCCTTGATGATGGCCTCCGCTAAATCCTTGGTCCCGTTCGTTGAAGGTTCCTCTTGGTCCTCTGGCTTGACGGCGGCAATTGGAGGTTGGATGGCGCGCCCCTCCTTGGACGTGCCCTGCTGGTGCCCCTCCTTGGGCACCTCCCCCCGACGTACCTCTTCGGACATCCGACCGACCGTCGACTGCACCCATGTCTGCACGTTGGCGTCCCATGCAGTATCAGCCTCTTCAACTTCGGACTCTTCATCTTCCACCTGGGCCAACTCCCATTGGGCCCGGGCGAGTTCCGCTGCTGCTTTCGCTTCGTCTAGTTGTCGGCGCGCCAATTCCAGCTTGGCTTCCCGTTCCCGACGTCCCGTAGACACGACGGAGCGAGTCTTCTTCTTTGCTGCAGGTGCTGCCGTTGCAGCAGCTGGAGCAGCAGGAGCAGCAACTTCCGTCTCTGAAGTGACTCTTGACTCGTACGTAGTTAACGTTCCCTCTGTAGTTGTGCCCGAGGTTCCCGACGTTCCCGAAGAGTCAGTTGTCCCTTGTGCCTCTTCTTCAGCACGGGGCGCAGTCGACTGGTTCGGCGGCGAGGTACCCCTCTGGCTCCTGGTGACAGGCATGACGACGTCAGTAACCCGATGTCTCGACGAAATACACGAAGATCCGGCTCGAAGGACCAGCAGATGTCGCGGGGCGTGCGTGCCGTGCGCCCCACGTGCGTGTCGTGAGTGCGCAGGCGCGTCCGTCGGCTAAAGCGAGTCCTCACCGACGGCTCTTACCGCGACGGAGGGGTGCGGGCGTGATGTAGATACGGACGGACTTTCGCTCGTCCGGCGCCGGAAGCCCGCTCGTGTGTGTACTTCGCGTCGGGGAGTTGCGTCGTTCTCTTGCCGCGTCGATGTAGAGGGTGCGGGGGGTAGGTGCGGGGGGAGGAGACGTTTTTAAAAGAAACAAGAATGACGTTATCTGTTTAAGCCGTAGTGGACCAGCCAAAGCCTAGCCCTAATCCCCCTTGCCTAGCCCTAATATCCTTCGCTCTTCTGTCGCGGAGAATCTTCTTTCTTCCTGCTGCAGAAGGTCCTTCCGTCCTGCAGAGTTTCCAGCCTTCAATCTTCAGTCTTGAGTCTTCAGAGTCTTCTTTCTTCTTCGGAGTCTTCTTTCTTCTTTTTCTTCTTGGTATTGCTTCTCTCTGGAGGCCATGTTCGCAGCTAAAAACCCGCCTGGTCCGCTGCCCTTCGGCATTACCTTAAAGAGAGCCGCATGGCTCTAAGCCCATATTGCCTAACATTTCGATCTAATTTTCACTTTGGCTGACCCATGTCCGGCTAATTCTTTATTTCTTCCCAAAATCTTACATACATGTGTCATACATCGTTACATTCGTCTTAAAAAGATCTATAAAGCCATACAATTCTTATTCTTATATCTAGAAGGACAAAAAAGTTATTCATAAAAAACATCGTAAAAACATAGCAATTTTGTCTTATCCTACACTTATTTTCCTTAATAACTCCTAAGCTCTAAACCTTATCCTTATCTATTGTACATAAAAATGTAGAGAAATGCTTAATCTATCGATCTACACTAATTATAACAATACAACTTAATTAGAACTATCAAAAATTATAACAAACATATGATTTACATAATACTTCCATACAATTTTCTTAAACCTATTCTCTATCTCTATTTACATCTTGCATCTCTTTCATATCGTGTTATAATCATAGCTTGAGTCTGTTGTGATTCTATCGTAATGAACACTTCAAAAACATTTCTCTTAACTAAATTCGTAACGTATTTCTTAAGACTTATTCATAATACAATTATCTTATTCTTATCATACATAAAGGAACTTAATCTAACTAATTAGATGAGTCGCCGACATCCTCCCCCTCGTGCGTAGCACCAACTCCTGACCCGGCGACTCCGTGCTGCTGGCCCGATGCGATGACCGCCTCCCCGCAGTCTGGCTCGCTGTCCGCCGACCCGCTGCTCGGCTCGACGGCTGCTCGCCCCTCGTCGCGTTGCGCCGGAACCAGTAGCACCACCTTGGAGCTGGGACGTTTTAGGACGCCCCCTGCCGTGCGCACCTCCAGTACTCTGGTGCGCCCGTCGGGTCCAGGATAGGTTCGGACCACCTCACCCCTTGGCCGGTGAGATCTTCGTCGGTGAATGTCCCCAATCTTGTGCCGCAGGATCTCCCAATGAGGAAATGATTGGGAGTGTGGGCCCCTTCTTCCGTATCTTCGTCGGCTTTGATGAGAGGTCTTGAGTTCACCAGGTGCTCCGCTTTCAGTAGGTGAGCGTGCAGGACTTCTTCTTTGGGATGCCTTCTCTGGAGGATTGCCGCCAGGGTCCTTGTTAGGGACCAGACGAGGCGATCCCACGTGCCCTCCCTGCTGGGAGCCCCAGGTGGTATGAGTTCCCACCTGATGCCCATCTTCTTTGCCACGGTGATGACGTCTTCCTTCTTGAGTTTGGTGACGGCTTCTTTGCTTGATCGGCGGTTCTCCCCCTCGTGAGGTTTCCAGCGGGAACCTCCCCAGCTGCTGGAGCTCTTGCATGCCACGGCGCTCCCTGCACCATTGACACCGATGAACCGTCGACCTGACCGCAGACCGTAGTCCCAGGATCCAGTAGCGTTGCCTCAACTCGTCGATCATCGTCGCGTGATTACTATGACCCAACTTCTCATGGTAGTACGTGATGAGCAGCCCAGTGATGTGATGCTGGCTATCCAGCACCACAGGTCTCTCTTGCCGCGTGTGTACTGCTGCGTCGATTCTTCCCCGGAGTCGCAGTAGTCCATCTTCCATGACGACGTCCAGTTCCTTAAGCCGGCTTTCTTTTTTCAACGGCCTTCCTTCCCTGACGCAGAGTACTTCTTCTTGGAAGCTCTCTTCTTGACTTCTTCTTAATACAATCTTCTCGGCTTCCATAATCTTGTCGTGCTCGAGGGGAGTATATCTTCTCTCTTGATTCTTTATATGCTTCATCTGCAGTAACCTCGCCGTTGCCCCCACCAGTTGTGTCCATCTTGAAAACTTGGCTGGGTCTGGATCCGGACGCTGATCGACGGGCTGGGCCCCCACAGTCGATCCCCCTTTCTCCATTCCCGTGGGCTTCTTCTTAAAGGTGCGCGGTTTCTGCCAATCTTCGTCGTTGCTTCCGCTGTAGAGAAGTTTCCCCTTCCGTGCGATGTCCTTGCCGAATTCTTCTTCTTTAGAAGACAAGTGCGCGCTGGTTTCGAAGTTCACGGGTCTCGACGTTGCTCCGTTGGACCCGTGTAGCACCCACCCCAGATAGGTCAATGATGCTACGGGTTGACTTCGCTTCCCCTTGCGCGTGGCTCTGGACACGATGAGCTCCCAGTTGTCTTGCCCAATCAGTAGCTTGGGTGATTCCTCTTCATAGTATAACTGGTCAGCCATAGACTTCAGGTGAGCACACTGCTCAATCTTCCTCTTGTCCAATCTCTGAGGCGTCAGGTTGATATCGTCGATCGTGCGTGCCCCAGAGATGGTCCTCTTCTTGTCCTGGTGCAGTCCCTTGACCTTCATGTTGAGCTTCATCGAGTCTCCCTTGGTGATGGTTCTTCCTCCAACGGTTTCCAGGGTGAGCGCTTCCACAGGTCCTTTGAGGCCGAGTCGTCTCGCAACCGCTGCATCGAGAAGCGTGACAGTTGACCCCTCATCCAGCAACGCTAGCACCTTGGCAGCCCCCCTTGGCCCGTACAGCTCGACTGGAACCATCTTGAGATACGCCCTTCCTGTCCTTGCCGCATTCACCGGGAGCATAACGTTGTTCGCGATTTCCCTCATCTCTTCGGGCTTCGGGCTAGGCCCCCGTTCTTCATGAAGCACGAAGTGATGCCACCGGTTGCATGCCTTGCAGGGAGGACGCCGACATGTCTCCTTCTGGTGCCGCCCTCGCAGACACCTGAAGCACATCCGTGACTTCTCAGCGACGTCCCACCTCTCTCTTACCGGCAGCCGTAGGAACTTGCGGCACTCGTAGAGGTGATGCTCGTCCCTGCAGTGTGGACAGGAGGTCTTCCTTTCTTCCTTGACTCGATCGGACGTGGTGTGTTCGGATTGACGCCAGGGAGGCTGCCTTTGATGCACCGTCTCCTGCGTCGCGTAGGGTCCACACCGGTCCGCTTCCCTGTTGAGAAACTTCATCATTAGCACCAGGTCTGGATCTTCATCTTCCTTATCGGCGGCATAGTCGTACCACCGATAGCGCAGCACCGCCGGCATCTTGTCCACGATGGTCTTCACCATCTCCGGCGAGTGTAGGTACTGCGGTCTTCGAAGCCCCCGAATTGTCGCGACAGTGTTGTTCACCCGGCTGGCAAACACGCAGACGTCGCGCGCACCTTCCGTGATGCGTGGCAGGTTCTTCACCTTCTCCAACTCCATCAGGATCAGGGCTTCTGGTCTTCCGAATCTTCGACGAAGAGCTTCCAATACTTCTTCCGGTGGGCACTCCGAATAAAGGAGACTCTTCACCGCCTCCCGTGCCGCACCCTTGATGGACCGCCGCAGCCGCGCCATGTTGAGAGCATCCGTAAACATCGGCGCAGTGTCTTCATACACCGTCCTGAAGGCGATCCATTCTTCACTTCTCCCGTCGAAGTCCGGCAACTCGTGCACGTAGCTCGGCGCACTCCGTGGCGCCGCGCTGATTGCCTTGATGATGGCCTCCGCTAAATCCTTGGTCCCGTTCGTTGAAGGTTCCTCTTGGTCCTCTGGCTTGACGGCGGCAATTGGAGGTTGGATGGCGCGCCCCTCCTTGGACGTGCCCTGCTGGTGCCCCTCCTTGGGCACCTCCCCCCGACGTACCTCTTCGGACATCCGACCGACCGTCGACTGCACCCATGTCTGCACGTTGGCGTCCCATGCAGTATCAGCCTCTTCAACTTCGGACTCTTCATCTTCCACCTGGGCCAACTCCCATTGGGCCCGGGCGAGTTCCGCTGCTGCTTTCGCTTCGTCTAGTTGTCGGCGCGCCAATTCCAGCTTGGCTTCCCGTTCCCGACGTCCCGTAGACACGACGGAGCGAGTCTTCTTCTTTGCTGCAGGTGCTGCCGTTGCAGCAGCTGGAGCAGCAGGAGCAGCAACTTCCGTCTCTGAAGTGACTCTTGACTCGTACGTAGTTAACGTTCCCTCTGTAGTTGTGCCCGAGGTTCCCGACGTTCCCGAAGAGTCAGTTGTCCCTTGTGCCTCTTCTTCAGCACGGGGCGCAGTCGACTGGTTCGGCGGCGAGGTACCCCTCTGGCTCCTGGTGACAGGCATGACGACGTCAGTAACCCGATGTCTCGACGAAATACACGAAGATCCGGCTCGAAGGACCAGCAGATGTCGCGGGGCGTGCGTGCCGTGCGCCCCACGTGCGTGTCGTGAGTGCGCAGGCGCGTCCGTCGGCTAAAGCGAGTCCTCACCGACGGCTCTTACCGCGACGGAGGGGTGCGGGCGTGATGTAGATACGGACGGACTTTCGCTCGTCCGGCGCCGGAAGCCCGCTCGTGTGTGTACTTCGCGTCGGGGAGTTGCGTCGTTCTCTTGCCGCGTCGATGTAGAGGGTGCGGGGGGTAGGTGCGGGGGGAGGAGACGTTTTTAAAAGAAACAAGAATGACGTTATCTGTTTAAGCCGTAGTGGACCAGCCAAAGCCTAGCCCTAATCCCCCTTGCCTAGCCCTAATATCCTTCGCTCTTCTGTCGCGGAGAATCTTCTTTCTTCCTGCTGCAGAAGGTCCTTCCGTCCTGCAGAGTTTCCAGCCTTCAATCTTCAGTCTTGAGTCTTCAGAGTCTTCTTTCTTCTTCGGAGTCTTCTTTCTTCTTTTTCTTCTTGGTATTGCTTCTCTCTGGAGGCCATGTTCGCAGCTAAAAACCCGCCTGGTCCGCTGCCCTTCGGCATTACCTTAAAGAGAGCCGCATGGCTCTAAGCCCATATTGCCTAACATTTCGATCTAATTTTCACTTTGGCTGACCCATGTCCGGCTAATTCTTTATTTCTTCCCAAAATCTTACATACATGTGTCATACATCGTTACATTCGTCTTAAAAAGATCTATAAAGCCATACAATTCTTATTCTTATATCTAGAAGGACAAAAAAGTTATTCATAAAAAACATCGTAAAAACATAGCAATTTTGTCTTATCCTACACTTATTTTCCTTAATAACTCCTAAGCTCTAAACCTTATCCTTATCTATTGTACATAAAAATGTAGAGAAATGCTTAATCTATCGATCTACACTAATTATAACAATACAACTTAATTAGAACTATCAAAAATTATAACAAACATATGATTTACATAATACTTCCATACAATTTTCTTAAACCTATTCTCTATCTCTATTTACATCTTGCATCTCTTTCATATCGTGTTATAATCATAGCTTGAGTCTGTTGTGATTCTATCGTAATGAACACTTCAAAAACATTTCTCTTAACTAAATTCGTAACGTATTTCTTAAGACTTATTCATAATACAATTATCTTATTCTTATCATACATAAAGGAACTTAATCTAACTAATTAGATGAGTCGCCGACAACCACAAATACCACCGTCCTTCCCGGGATCGCCGAACGGTTCGAGCTCCCACTCGCGCAACCCCGGAAGCCCCTTTTAGTCACCTCTTATGAGAGGCAGGAGATACCGTAGCCCTATTCTGATCCCGGAACTACAGGGACGAATGCGTTGACGTCTACTAATCTAGTTAGACCGATAGTTTTGGCATAAAAGTGTGAAACATCCCCACAAACTTTTGCATTTAAATATTAACAGAATATACTTACTTTTTATGTTTGTTCTTATTAGTTAAATGTGGATACTTCCCAAATATCACAGTGCTGTAACAAAAAAGAAAAAACACAATAGTTTTACAATAACATTTTACAAGGTGGAAGAAACAGTTTGACGGAGATACCGCCACCACACTTGTTTCTAGCGTGAAGCAGTACTTGCGTTTCGGTGGAAGGGTGTGGTGTGCCAGGACACTTTTACATATGACGACCATCTTACCCTAAAGAGTAGCAACGCATCTGTGATAGACTTCAGATCAGCTATACTCAATTTGCGGCCCGCAGGCCGCATGTAATTCGCCGGGCCCTTTTTATTGCCCCAGCTGAATTTTATTTTAGATTTAGCAACCTTTTTTTTGTTCCGGCCCGGGCGGCAAAAATCTCCACGCCACGCCATTGCATGCGGCCCGGGATCACCGGGATCGGGCTCCTCTCATATGGGCGGCTGGGCCCATCGCCCTGTCTAGTCTTTACGGCGATATGCGACCACAGATACCGCCGTCCTTCCCGGGATCGTCTGACCCAACGGTTCAAGCTCCCACTCTAGCCACCCGCGACCCCGAAAGGCTCTTTTAGTCGCCTCTTACGACAGGCAGGGGATACCGTAGCCCTATTCTGATCCCGGAACTACAGGGTCGAGGTGGTACCTCCCTCCTCTTTTACCATGAAACTAGATACCATAATGTTATGAATTCCACATAATGAAACATAATTCTCTTTATATATAACTAAAGAAAAATATTTTAAAATATTCTACTCACCCTCTATAGTCAGCATTGTCCATATTTTCAAGGACAATTTGATAACTGGAATAAAAATGTTTTACGGTTAAAACTTTTACCATTAATGAGATAATCTTAATTGGATATTGATCGCCGACGCCTTATACATGGTGCCCTTTTATACTGTTAAATATCTTATATTACTGTATATCTTACAGCGTAAAACAAATCTTTTAGACATAAACCTGACGATAAGGCAGGCGGGCTACCTGATGGAAAGTAATCACCGTCCCATGGACATTCGCACCACCAGAGGAGTCGCCAATGCATCGCCGGCTTTGAAGGAGAGCTCTTTTCGCACCTTTTTTGAAGAACCCCATGTCATGGCGCTCCGGGAATACCTCAGGAGAAAGCTCGTTCTAGATTTTGCATGTCCGTGGCAGAAACGAACGCGCAAACCGAAACGTGGAGGACCGCCACGGGTCCAGTTGATGCGGATGGAACTTCATCCTTCGGCGAGTAGCGCGGTGGAGGAAAAGTGACGTAGGCATCAGGTCAAGAAGTTCAGTAAAACCAGAACAAGCAGAGGGAGCCTATATCCCATAGACTCAGGGTTCTCACCTATCGGTGATTCTTAGGTCGTTGACGATTTGATTTTTTTTTTAACTGACTGAACTAGCAAACGAGCATGCAGTCTATATGATGGTAAGTGGTCACTGCCACCCTGCGTCATCTCTAATCAACTACATACAGAACATGGTCTCTATCTGAAGTCCATCACAGATGCTTTGCTACTCCCGAGGACCGTGATGGTGGCCTCATATAAAAGTGTGCCGGCAACCACCCCCTTCCATCTCGCGCAAGAAACGCTTCACGCTAGAAATAGATGTGGCGGTGGTACTTCCCCGGTCGAACTACACTGGTCCTACCACCTTGACACACACCAATGACATTCATTACATCACTAGTTGACACTATAACTCTGTAATAATTAAACAAACTTTGAGGGATAACTTACCGTTTCTTCTTCTCATGTTTATTCGGTTTAGCCGCATGTCCGACTATCCTAAAATGTTCTTCATGGTCCAAAGCATAAAACAGCTTAACAATCAAGTTCAAACAGTCATCGTCAAACACATCCGCGGACGCTGCGAGTGGATTCAAAGCTCCTAATCTTAAAAGGAAATACATTTCACTCGTCCGAAGATCTTTTATCTCCAAAGTCGCTGATAAATCATCTTTAACAAAGTCTATAATTGTCTTTAGAGATTTGATTAGGAATGTTTTTGATACACTGTCTACTAGTTTCCGTTTCAAAGACAATAGTTTAATAGATCTTGTTGAGGAAGGATTTCTTTTGGTTGCCTCTTTAAGTTCCAACTCTTCGTCTGTCAAAGCATATTTATCGTTATCTATAGAATTGCTGTGCTGTGATTGATTTTTCGTATTTAGTTCCTTGAAATTCATATCCTCGTTCATAACTATTTCAGTTTTATTTGTATTTGTTGTATTATCATCAAGTTGATTCACATCATTATCAATCTCAAAAGTTGATTGTACTTTTAACATGACATTATCACAGTTATCTACCTTATACTCGTTCGTAATTATTTCAGTGGTATTTGTATCTGTTATATTATTATCAAGTTGATTAACATCTGTGTCTGTTTCTATAGATGGCTGTACCTTTATAATATTTATATTATCACAATTATTTATATTTAAATTTGTGATATCTGTTGTATTACTTTCATCAAGCTCTATTGTGGATTTTACCATCACTTGATTCCTAATTTGTATAATTTTATTTATATTTCCAACATCTTCTGCATTATCATCAAGTTGGTTCACATCTTTATTTATTTCCATTGTGGGTTTGATAACCAATTGATCTATTGTACTATCATCAAGTTGGATCACATCTGTATCAATTTCTATAGTGTGTTTTATAATAATTTCATTCATTACTTCAGTTTCGTTGATATTTGTAACATCTATTGTATTACTATTATCAAATTCATTAACACTTGCATCAATTTCCATAGTAGGATTTGCAATAATTTCATTCCTTATTTCTTTTGTTTCCTTTATATTTAAACCATCATTGCTATCATCAACTTGATTATCTGTATCAATCTCCGTAGTGGCGTTTATAATTATTTGATTATCCATTTGTTTACTTTTAGTTTTATTTGGAGTATCTGTCGAGTTACTATCATCAAGTTGATTCACATTTTTATCAATGTCATTAATTGGATATACTTCAGCCTCATACTTTACATCACTATATTCTAAGGCTATTGGATTAAGTGCATTACAAGGTTGATTCATATCTTTATTAATATCCAGACTTGATTGCCCTTTTGGCGTTGACTGTACTTCGTTTCTGATTCCTATAGATTCTATGTTTCTGGTTACATCTTCAATAGCCTGTGCACTTTCAGAATTAAATGCTCGTATATTTGCTTCGATTTTAGAATAAGTTCCTTCAAACTCCTTGGCTATTTCATTTTCAACATTTGTTACTTCATTCCCCATGTTTATTAAAGGAACATCAATATGCATATTAATATCAGAATCTATATTTTGCATCAATTCAGCATCATTAGCACCTTGATCACATTTGTATAAATCAAAATCTTTCCTATTAGTAAGTTCTTCATTAGGAATTATATCAGTAACATGAGATTCTTTACAATGTTCATCAAGTTCTTGATTACTGCATGAATTTTTATTATCTTCAACAGCCATATTCACTTTATTTATTACCTGAGGATTCCTACTATGTGGTATTGTCTTTTCCTGATTTAAATTTGGGTCTTTATCAATACTTTCATTTATTTTGGCATCTTTCACGTCTTGAATCTTTGGCTTATTAATATCACTATTAATACAATCATCATAATTGGAAGTTTTGTTTACTTCATCATCAGTATTTTGACTAGAAATATTCAACATTTGCACACCTTTATTGATTGATTGTGTGTCATCGCATTCTCTTTGTAAGGAAGGCGCTACATTTGAAATACTAATTTTCATGTTTCTGGAAAAACAAGAAACTCCTTAATTATTAACAGTATTGCATCCTATTAACAATTCTAATTTAAGTTTAGCACCATTAGAGGCGCAATATATATTATAAAGATTACTTTATATTATAAAAAAGAAAACTTTGTATTTTTGTATGTTTTGTCGTGAATTAAAAACTACTGAACCGGTTTTAAAAATTCTTTCACCATTAGAAAAATTTCACCACATTATCCATGAGCAACATAGGCTATTTTTATTACTAAAATATATAAGGCGTCCTTCCTAAAACTTGAGTAATTCAGTGTCAATTTTTTTTTTCTCAAAATTTTTTTTCATTGCCCACACTGCAGTATCTATTGATAATAGAACAAAAAAATGTTCTACAATATAAGAGAACTTATCAATATCTACGAAAGACTTGGACACGGCCTCGCACAATGATCAGTGTACCCTTACGCAAAGCAGTCGAAAAATTTTTGGGACTACTATCGGAATAGCATCAATACCCACTGTTGAAACTTGCCCTCTCGATCGGGAGGTCCGAGGTTCAAACCCAGGCACGCACCAATGATTTATGTGCGTATTAGAAATTAATTATCACTGCTTTTCGGTGAAGGAAAACATCGTGAGGAAACCTACACACCCGAGAGTTCTCAAAAAAAACAAAGTTCTCGGAGGTGAGTGAAGTCCACCAATTCGCACTTGGCCAGCGCGGTGGACTATGGCCTAAACTCTCTCATTCTGGGAGAAGACCCGTGCCCAGCAGTGGGCCAATAATGGGTTGATGCGACATGTCCAGCAGTAGTGCTCAAATGTATAATGGTTGGATAGATTACATTATATTCTGCGCGAACTGCTGATCATAAATAAAATTACAATAAACAAAAAAAGAAGACTTACTCTATAGTAGAAGCTTTTATCCTCTTTTTGATTTTCTCAAAATTTACAAACCTGTAAGACATATAGAAAAGATTAAGAACATTTCTTTTTTATTTTCCAACTAGAAAAATAATCGAAAAGAAAGTTCTCTGCAGCATTGAGTTTCAGACATAAAAAAATATTAATGAAACAGGAAGTAACTTGTTTTTACTTTCACCAACTTAGTTTTCTTTATCATTTAGTAGTAGCAAAGAAGCATACAGTCTGCCTGATTGCAAGTGTTTTTTTTTATCTGACTGAAGTAGCAAACGAACATGCAGTCCAACTGATGGTCAGTAGCCACTGCCGCCCATGGACATCTGTAATCAATTTCATACAGAACATGGGTTCCATCTGAAGTCAATCACAGATGCGTTGCTATTCCCGAGGACTATGATGGTCGCCTCATGTGAAAGTGTGCCGGCAACCACATCCTTCTATCGAAACGCAAGAAATGCTTCACGCTGGAAATAGGTGTGGTACTACCCCAGTCGAACTATACTGGTTCTACCACCTTGATTACTGCCATGCTTGGTCGTGTAAGCAACTTCATAGAAAATACATGTATCCTCAGTGTATATGTGTGTCATCAGGAGTGATCTGCGATACTTCATATCATAGATCTGAGGACACAGATGGTCACGTCATATCAAAGTAAGCCACTGTTTCAAACACTGTCCTAATGGTTCAATATAACATCTCATTTCTAAGTAAATAAAACCACTACTTACAACAAAAATCCAAGATCAGCATTACACAAGGAGACAATAAACTCGTATCTGAGTTTGAAGATGTTCATCGCCTCCCACACTGGGTTCCACAGGGACAGTAGCCCCAGAACTGCCTCCTCATCTTGTTTTAAAATTGCATTATACAGGTAATATGCTTCCTTGTTTGGCATGTTGGGATATCTGAAAGGATTTATGGAAAGATTGCTAGTATTCTTAGAACCAGTAGAGTAGAGTGAGGAAAGTGGTCAATAGCAGGTCTCGGACAGGCAATAAGGGCAAAATATTTAGGTTTGGTGACTTGCTTTTGTTTCTCATTTTGCAGAGATATAACGCACCTTCGCAAGGTCAAAAAACGCAAAAATTACGAAATAGATTTAAATATGCCTAAATGCTTTTAAAACTTCCTACTGTCTGGTAGCACAAAGTCGGCCATTCAGTTCCAGCACATTTCGGCAATGGTCGATAGTGCCCTAGTGGCTTGACAGTATTATAAAATCCTTGTAATGAAAAATTGTAAAACATGCATTTGTGGCCTTGTCTTTCCGAGGTGGTATGGTAGGTGTACATGAATACGTAAGCTTGACGAGTTTATTTTTCGCAGACTAAAATTTCTAACGCCACTGCTTAACGTGGTGCTGTAACATGCAACCCAGGGCTATCTGTTCACCCAGTAAACCTGGGAAAAAGAACTATCTGTTCACCCAGTTAAAATATACCCGGCGAAAAAAGGTCGACTTTTTTACATAATCTTTGGCACCTAAGTATCCACAATGACGACCCAGAAAAGGGAGCTAAATATAAATATTCTGCCACCTCTGATATGACGCTCAAGGGCGCAAGTTGAGTTTCAAAGGTTTTTCAAGAAAAATACTGATTATTATCTTATTCAAATAAATAAAAAAATGCCGCCCCCATAATATCTTTGGAAAGAATATGTGAACAGAGTTTTATTTGTTTCATGACAATTGTTCAATATTGTCGAAAATTTCTTTGGAAGCACTGTATTCCCTCCTCCACTTTGCTCCCACAAAAAACTCCACTTTGCTCCCACAAAAAAGTCTCAGTTTCAAGTACCTATTTAACTTGATTTGCTGAAATTTTTGAGTTTAGTCAACAACACACCCCCATAGGGTAATATAGGCTTCCCCACCGACCCTTACCACCACGCCCCACACAACTACTCGCAAGCATTCGTAATTAGATCGCCGACATTAACCGTGCCTTCATCCATACTTCCATACTATACTAATATTATAAATGTGAAAGTGTGTTTGTATGTTCCTCTTTCACCTCGCCACATAGCCATATATGATATGGTTTATATGCTGGGAAATAGTTAGGAGGGCGGAGAGTGACGCAGGCGACTTTTTACCGAGCTCTCTCATTCCCATGTAAATATCGATGTTTTGTTAGTCGATACATATTTAGTAGTTCCAGACGTTGTTAATAGATGGCGTTAGTAAAATTCACTTGCGAGTTCTGAATCACGCTATCAAATGCTAATGTTAATTCCCTCTGATCGTGCGGGCGAAGCCACGTGTAAGGGCTAGTTTCATATTTTTTTGCACAATATATTCCTTGTCATGCGATCCCATCTTTTTCTTATGTTCCCTTTTCAAACAGTCACTATTGATGTCACTGCGCAATCCTGACGCCAGATCTTCTCTTTTTATCTGACTGAAGTAGCAAAGGAGCATACAGTCCACCTGATGGTAAGTGGTGACTGCCGCCCTGCGACATCTGTAATCAACTTCATACAGATCATAGGTTCCATCTGAAGTCAATCACAGATGCGTTGCTACTCCTCCGAAGCGCTCCCGAGGACTATAATGGTTGCCTCTCATAAAAGTGTGCCGGCAACCACACCCTATCATCGAAATGCAATAAATGCTTTACGCTGGAAATAGGTGGAGTGGTGGTACTTCCCCAGACGAACTACACTGCTTCTACCACCTTTAGTGGTACCACCATCTTATAAGTGGTGACACGTTTGTGACTGGTGAAGATGTTTTATATGGGGTTGGTTAGAGACATCCATGGCCTACAGAGACCACTTACCATCAGGATGAACTCAATAGTTACTTTAATCTTATGAATACCTAAGTGTCAGACGGGATGACTTCAGAAACTTCAGTGTTGACTTCACCCATATTTCTTTAAATGCTTCACGTATCGGCTTATTGAAGCGTTCCGAGAAGTGATATACATAGGGTTTCACATTTTGTTTCTTGAGGAAAACAGATCTGAAACAAAATGTATTGATTATAAATAAGTTATTCACCTAAACCAATGTTCTATCAGTACTGTGGATAGGAAGCCAGGGTTTTTGTAGAAACCTGTGTACCAACTTTTTTACTTCAATTAACTCTCAGGTCTGTAAGCTACCTTTACAAAGTTTTACGTAACAGTAAAGCAGTGATGATTTATTAGTAACATGCACAACATAACCCACATGAATGTACCTCAGTTGAACTATACTAAATTTACTACTTTGCAAGATGGACTGTATGCTAATGTGTTTTATTTTATAAAGTCATAAATCTTAAATTATCTGTTTGATAACAGAATGCAGTTACACTCCCTGTCTCTTCTCTCGGAAGTAGCAGCACATTTATATTTGCCTTCAGATAAAACCTCTGTTCCACATGAACAGTGACCATTTACCATCAAGTGGAAAGCAAGCTCATTTGCAATTAGAATTATCTATTGTATAGTGAAATGTGTTGTATGGAGAGCACACTACTAACATGGCCAACAGTAGGACTTAGCACATTCAATGCCACCACAATTTTCAAGAATGTTTTTCCAATGCCACGTACATTATGACAAGGTACTTTGAGCGCGTCTCAAGTGTTGCTGGCACCGAGATAAATTACCAAAAACAGGGCGTGTGGGTGGCACAGAAAAAATGTTAAAGTAAGATAATAAATCACTTACAATCCAGTCTTCAGTCTACGCCCTATAGAGATTTCCCAAGAAAAAACACCCTTTTTCATGTCCAAAGTATTGAGGATTTCATTAGCGACAACTTTGCACTCATCAGTAAAAAGGTCGGACTTCAAATTTACTGTATCCACTATTATCATATAATAAAACGGTAAATAATCCTCTCGCATGTTCACAAAACACATCTCCTGTGTGTTACTTTGTACGAAATTCAAAAGCCGTCTCAAATTCAGCAAAATACACTCAAATTCCATCGATTTTATTATAGTTTTAGAACAAATATTCGCGTCGGGAAAAGTGGCGGCAAAATCGCGGAAATCCATTTTTTTTTACTTTTTTTAATGGGTTCGAAAATAACAAAGATCCACTGACTCACAAAATCACAATATCGGTCATGGTCATTCAATAATGAAAGTTTTAGTATTATTTTATGTAAAATAATTTATTTAACACATGTATTCTATAAATACAATCAGTTGAACTTAGATAGATTGAAACTACACACTGAATTATTATAGAAGAAAAGTATAATTATTTCTCACAAAATATCACAGGGTACGAAGTAAGTATTCAAAATATTTTGAGAAAAACGAACGGCCGGTTAGCGCACTTCGACTTTGACTTTTTAAAGTTCAAGTATATGTACTAAGTGTTGCCACTCATGATCATGTTGTTTAATAGATATTATAAGATAATATTTGTTAAACAACATGATCATGAGTGGCTATATAGTTTTGTAGGCTATGTAGTATATCGATTCTCTGTTAATAGGTACAAACATCAAGCCAGATTTAATTCATTTCAGGCCAAGGTTAGAAAATTATAAAAATTGTTTTTTTTTAATTCCATTTTTTCAAATTCTAATTAAACGTAAGGAAATAACAATATTCAATTTTTAACTATATGGTATGTTTATAGACTTGTTGGCTTCATACAGTCTTCATGCATTAAAAAAAATTGTGAAGTTGATCCTTGAAAATTTGTGAACATTTAACGCACAAAAATTATAGCAATTTATCGATTTGGCATTACATCAAATTTACAATAACATTACATGCACCCTTTGTACTTATGTATTCGATGTCTATCTGCGATTTTATAAAATATTTCTAACGCAAATAAATCTTATTAGTAGTAAAATAGACCTTAAATTAAAAAAAAAAACAAAATACTAAGTTTTCTTGCGCGCTATTATTTCGATAGGTATATATATATATCCAGGGTCGTTGTAATGCTATGTTTTTACACGATGACATTTTTTATTAAATTGGTGGGAGCGTGAATCCAAGGCTGCTAAATTTAATAAAAAAATATATATCTACGCCTTACCTATGTCACTGTCAGCTATCAGAAATATGACGTTTAGTAGTTTTAGTACTATGAATAGCATAGAAAACAAACGAAGTTGAAAAATGTTTCGTTTGCTATTTTATGTGAAAATTTGATAGTATCGTCAACAAAATGACGGTGAACGCGGACTGGGACGTCAATAAGTACAGAGAAGAGCACGAGAGTGACGATCAGTGGGAATTACGGAAAGCGTTCCTGATGAAATGGAAGGATGATTATTCTGAAGAGAGGCTGGTTTGTTTGGCGCGTGTGTTTACTAACGTGGAGTTTATGGGGTGTCGGTACCCGGCTGAGGTCATGGAAGAAGTGGCGAGGTTATCGGGCGATGTAAGTTTTTGTTTGCCTTTAACTTTTACGCGCGGCTTCGCTCGCGTTGAAGTTCAGTAAATAAGAGAGATGCCGATAATAGTTGTTTGGCTGAATACCGAATATTCGTATTGGTACGGAACCCTTCGTGCGTGTGCCCGACTCGCATATAGCCGGTTTTATTTTAACATCAATAATATTGTATTTTACTTTCGTCAACCAAGTTGCCACAGGAAAGAGGTTATCTATTTGTCACATAGGTATATGTATATTTTATTCATCCTTTATATTACTATTTGGTACTATTTCTTTGCCACACCATTTTATAATAAATCATATCCATATATGCTTCTGAGCAGTGATAGCCTAATGGTTGAAACTTGCCCTCTCAATCAGAAGATCCAAGGTTCAAATCCAGGCATGCACCACGGATTTTTCTAAAATTATGTGTGTATTAGAAATTAATTATCACTGCTTTTTGGTGCAGAAATACAGCATGAGGAAACCTACACACCCGAGATTTAAAAAAAAAAGTTCTTGGAGATTTGTGAAGTCCACCAATTCGTACTTGGCCAGCGTAGTGGACCAAGGCTTAAAACTCTTTCATTTTGAGAGAAGACCCGTGTCCAGCAGTGGGACAATAATAGGTTGATAACAAGCGATAATAATTTGGAACCCTTCATGTGCAGATCCAACTCGCACTTAGCCAATTTTATTATATTATGCACCATTTTATTTCAGATACCAAAAGATTACAGGGATAAACAAAAAACAAGATTGCAACGAACATTTGTCTCAGCATCAGACGCAGCAGCGGAATACTGTAAGAGAAGTATAGAAAAGAAGGCAGTTCCAACTCCCACTATTAAAAAAAAAGTAGAAAAACGTAAGAAAATCGCATTTGTTCCTCAACGTCATGAAGAAAATGAATTGAATAACGAAGATGATTTAAACGTATCAGCAAAAAATCCAGAAGAGTTGTCAGAAAACGAGCCTGAAACGAAGAAACCTCGTGTTACAAATACAGAAGAACCTCCCAAACCCAAAATGGAGCTAACATGTACATATACTAAGAAACAAAAGGATTTAAAGGTGTTCTATGAGAACCAAATGTCAGAAATTAAGTGTCTGAGTCCTACACTCTTTAACGAGATGATGTTTGATACGGAGTATGGAAAATTTGTTCTCATTATTATGCCTTGGAATGATATACCGTCTAATATTATCAGTAAGTTCTAGTGATGTAACTATTTCTAGTGCGTAAGAGTGAGATGTCTAGTGATGATCTCAAAATTAGCAACTTTTCAGGAGAGCAAATCAACTGTCTCAAATAGTTATTTTGAATTCTACAACTACCAAATAATATATTGCGTTTAAAATACTCATATAATCATATTAAAATAATAGTTTTTATGAAAACGTAACATGTTCCTTTATTATTTTGAGATACCATTATTTCATTAACTCAAAATGGGTATTTCTTGGAGTTACGCGATGTTAGAACTTAAGCAACGATATGTTTATTATCCTAATACTTCATGCTTACCTAAGATCCAAGTACACACAAACACGCATTCACGCACACATACATCCACACACGCACATACACATAAAAACACGCACGAGATCAGTATCAATGTCATTCACTAACAGAGACAGACACACATACACACACACAAAGAGGAGTATTTAATTTGTACATAGCATATTAGTTAATACAACTTATTATTCTGAAGGGGCAAAATAAATAAAAAATGTAACCATGGGGAATGTACTTTCGACTCCCAAGCAATATCTAAGGGTCTGCTAGAGACTTCTCCTTTGGGCACAAAATTGTCTGATAACTTAAAAGATATAAGCTTGTATTGTACATTTATTTTCTGGGTCTGGGTGTTTGTGTTTTTGTCTTTGTGTGTGTCCATGGCACCCACGACACAGGAGAAAACCTTATTGTGGTGCTATGACTGTAGAAAGCGTTTAATAAATTGTTATAACAGATGATTATTAAATTTTATTAAATCAAGGAATCTGGCTACTGAAAATCTTTTGATTGCATCCAGTATCAATACTGTTAAGTTTGGAGTTTTTACTTTTTATCGTAATCTAATATATAAAATTCTCGTGTCACAGTTTTTGTTGCCATACTCCTCCGAAACGGCTTGACCGATTTTTACCAAATTTTATATGCTTATTCAGTAGGTCTGAGAATCGGCCAACATCTATTTTTCATACCTCTTAAGAACCCTTAAAGGGTATGAAAAACCCCTTAACATTTTTTTTATTTTTCATATGGTAAATAAAACAACGTTTGTCGGGACAGCTACTTATATATGTATCGTCGTCAACCCATTATTGTCCCACTGCTGGGCACGGATCTTCTCTCAGAATGAGAGAGTTTAGGCCTAGTCCACCGCGCTGGCCAAGTGCGAATTGGTGGACATATATATGTATATATATATATATTTCAGATTCATGTACGGCCTGCGAGTTGTCACTAGCACAAAGTTTCAAGGAGCGTAAATTCACGCTAACGGTGAATGACAAGATCATCGCGCAAGCGGAGGGAACTAAGAAGCAGGCGAGAGAGGCCGCGTTCAATACTGCTTGGAATGTAAGTAGACGCACGTAATACAGTAGACGCTCCTCTCCTAGGTGGTAGAAACAGTACGTTTTTTGAAGTGAAACTTCTTTATCGGGGTTGGAAAAAAATTTAGTGTAAAATTTTTTCGTTACGCGCCATCTTTTTCCGTTACGCGCCATCTATTTCTTATCCCTACCACGCGTGATATTAGATAGATTATTATAGATTAGATTATTAGATAAAGTTTAATAAAAGCCTTTTATTAAACTTTATCTAATAAACATGTTTTATTATCTTTCAGTACTTCCGACGAAATGCAATATCTTTGATGATAAAAGATGAGTGGATAGCCCAGAATGGTACGAGCATCTCCATGAAAGACATGTCAATTACAAATGAGCTTGGGGATCCCTTTGAAGACAGCGTGGCTATAAAGTAAGTATGACATACGATTGAAGGTTCTTTCTTATAATATCCGATAAAAAAAGTTACGTAAAAACATAAACACGCTCGAAAAATATTACCCTCATTCAAACGCAGTCAGTTTAAAAACTTACTGTATATTGATTTCAACTCCATCTATTTCTTGCGTTTCGATGGAAGGGTGTGGTTGACGGCACACTTTCACTTGAGGCGACCATCATAGTCCTCGGGAGTAGCAACGCATCTGTGATTGATTTCAGATAGAACTCATGTTCTGTATGATGTTAATTACAGATGCCCATGAGCGGTAGTGACCACTTACCATTAGGTACCGATTAAAAAAATATCATGATTCAATACCCTATTGTTGTTTTATAAATCACAAAAATTTACAAATAATTGCTTACAAAAAATAATTATTGATAAAAATTGTTGTATTATACTTTTCAGTATGATGAAGCTAATGGGGTGGAAGGGTGGGGGACTCGGCATCGACTCTCAGGGGATAGCGGAGCCGATCAAACCTGTTGTGAAAATGGTAAGTAATAGGTACTGTTTCGTTATCGTAAAGTAATACAAATTCTTTAGACCATTGTCGATGCTCTCATCTCGCTTGTTGATTGGCCACAACGGTGACAGACAGTTGTATCTGTCAAGCACGGACGTACGTCATCACTTGGTACGTACTCTTCGAACGCTAACCGACGACCGAACGGACGCGCGCGCTGCTAATCACGCTTTCTACACTCATAGCCCCACACTAGGATTTTCTCCTGTGTCGTGGGCACCATGGACACACATAGGACGAATACACAAACACCCAGACCCAGAACAGGAATCTAAACTCATCATTCAGATACCTGTCTGGCCGGGAATTTAACCCAGGACCGACCAGGTCAGACCGGTATGGTAACCGCTGCACCACGAGGGTTGTCAAAATCGTTACAATTTTCGAATCTCAACCGTTTAAGAACTTTCGCCTATGTGTGTCATCATCTAGCTGTGTCAACGGGAGGCCTGAACCACTACAGTATCCCGAGCTCGTGGATTACGCGAAGGTGGATCATCGAAGCTGTACGCGGACCAAGGTACGTGCCGTACTTATGCTTTAGCTGTTGTGGCCTATCAAAAGCACAAACGTCTTTGGAGACTCCCTCGCTCTGACTTCGGTCAGTCCCAGAAGTGGCCCAGAAATTAAGGTCCCACCCTTTAGGGAACGCGTATTCTACAAGCACCTGAGTCTTTTGATATTTTTTTTTAATCCGATATGCATGTTGTCGCTTATCGAATAACTTGAATTGAATTATTTATGCAGTGTTGTTATGCACTTAAGCGGTGTTGTTTAATACGCGACGGGGTTCTTTTTTATACGATAAAAATATATTTAAATGCAATGTTTTCATACTTATTTTATATTTTTAATACCTATTAAGGTTATGACACGTCTATTGGTATACCTACGAGAAATCTGTTCACACTGTAGTTATAACGTCATCGCCACCCATTAACATTACGCGCAACATATAATTTCATTAGTAACAACGCCATCTATCGCCACTCATTAACATTACGCGTACCATATAATTAGTTTAGTAATATTTATTTATTTATTTATTTATTTATTTATTTATTTATTGCACCTCTATAAAATAAAAGTTACAATAGGGCAAACTTAATGCCTGATGGCATTCTCTGCCAGTCAACCCTGGGTGGCTGGAAAATTTGCGGTAGGTGGAAATTTAAGAAGAAAAAAAAAAAATAAACAAAATAAACTTGCTTTAAATACATACATAAATATATACATACATACAACTATACACCATACACTATACTACATACTATATACATACATAAACAAATATATAAATATATGTTTATATATATATACATATAGATAAAGTGAAGTAATAGATGATTATGAAACAGTAGTGGAGTTTAGATAGTGCTCTCGAACTAGTTTTTTAAACACATCTTTACTAGGTGCTGTCCGGATATCACTGGGCAGGGCGTTCCAAAGCAGTACCGCCTGAACGGTGAACGAAAAATGAAAGAACCCGCTAGTATGCGGTGGGATATTTGCTCTTAAGTTATTGGACGACCGAAGCATTTTATCATGAGTTGAGAACCGGTACTGGAAGTAATCCTTCAGATAGGAAGGAGTATTGATATCGTTCAAGATAGAATAAAGCTGAAAGAGAATCCTAGAGTTACGCCTTTGGCGAATGGTTAGCCATTTAAGCTGACTACGAAATTGAGAAATATGATCATATTTACGAAGGCCAAATATGAATCGTATAGAATTATTGAGGAGGCGCTCTAGTTTATTCAGAAGTGCTTCGGTCAGGTCTGGGTAACACACATCAGCATAATCAATAATTGGCATAATAAGGGCATTAACAAGCATTCGTTTAGTCTTGATGGGAAGGAAGTGCTTAAGACGGTATAGACAACGCAAAGTGACGTTGACCTTACGGGATAACTCGGTTACGTGCGCATTCCAATTGAAGGAGCTGTCAATGTACAGGCCAAGATTTTTCACCGAATCGGAGATCGGAATGTCTGTACCGTTATATAAAATAGATGGTAACGAGTTACGATCTATCCTGGCCAACAACCTTGAACTACCAATTAAGATGGCTTGGCATTTAGCCGGGTTGACTGTTACTCCATAACGCAATGACCAATTATGGAGAGCATTTAAATTTGAATTTAATTTATCAATTGCACTATGGAGATCGTCAACATCAGCTTCAGCATACAATTGTAAATCGTCAGCGTACAGATGATACGAACAGTTGAGAACAAGAGTAATAGAATCAATAAATAGAGAAAATAATAATGGAGAGAGAATACCGCCTTGCGGAACACCAGCTTCCAAATCAGCCCAATCCGAGGAAGTACTTCCCATACGGACAGACTGCTGGCGCCCGCGAAGATATGAAGAGAACCATTCCAAAGCAGAGGGGGAGAAGTTTAAGTGGGTAAGGATGGCGAGGAGAATATCGTGGTCGACTGTGTTAAAAGCGTTTGAAAAGTCCACGAGCACCATCACCGTGAGCTTTCTATTGTCCATACCTTGTCTGATATCATCACATACTCGAATTAAAGCAGTGGTGGTGCTGTGGCCGGAACGGAACCCAGACTGATATACACTCAGTAGGTTATGAATCGAAATGTGAGTGGAGACTTGCTTGTGTACACAGGCTTCCAGAATTTTAGAGAGGAATGGGAGTATAGATATTGGTCGATAATGATTAGGATGCACAGGATGGGGTATTTTTGGAAGTGGGCGTACATAAGCCTTCTTCCAGATAGAAGGATATTGTCCGGAGGTCAGGGAAAAATTTATAATATGGGTTATGGCTGGAAGGAGGTGGTCGATGACGTTGAATATCATTACCCTGCTCACCTCATCACAACCCACCGCTTTGGAGTGAATGCTAAAAATAACCCTCTTTATATTCTCCGGAGTAATGGGAGAAAATTTAAAGACAGGGGCATGAGAAGGTTGCATCAAAGCAATGGAAGCTATCGTATGTGAACGGATAGTATCATTCAAGGGAACTGTAGAGATAAAATGACGATTCAAGTCATCTAAAGAGAAAGAAGAAGAATAATTATCCAGGGAGGGTTTACCTACACCTAGTGTCCTGAGGAATTTCCACATATCAGCGGCTGACGAAAGAGAAATGTTCGAATGGATATATCGGCGTTTAGCTATTCGTACCATCTGGTTGCAGCGATTACGCACAGCCTTAAATGCTGCCCAATTGGCTTCTGTACGATCCTTCTTGTACTTACGAAAGGCACGATCCCGCCTGGTCATCGCTACACGAATATCCTTTGTAAACCAAGGGGCGGGAGGACGCTTCAATTTTACCTTATGTAAAGGAGCATGATCATTATAAAGTGAGATAATAGCATCGTTAAGGAAAATAATTTTTGAGTCGATGGTAGACGCGTTCCATACAGGTGAAAAATTGATTAGCGAGGCGTCAGTCTGAAGCTTGTTAATGTTAATTCTAGAAAGGTTACGTATTTCTAGTATAGTAGGTTTATGTTTGGGAGGCTTGATTTTGTAAGAAGCATAGATGAGATCATGCCGAGAAAAGCCAGGAGCGGAGAGTTGACCATAGGTCTCAATGCACTCAGGAGAAGCAGCAATGAAAAGATCAATCCATGAGTCATCAAAGGTAAAATTGTGATGAGTGGCTGATAAAGCGAGAAGTGAGAAGTTTACCGACTCGATCAAGGACCTAAGTTTTAGAGAACGAGGAGTGCATTTTAACATGTCTGTATTAAAGTCTCCCATTATTAAACAGTGTGTATACTCAGACCCCAAAGTCTCAAAAACTGACTCTAGATTGTCAGAGAACTCGATGGATGGAGGACAGTACACAACGCCCAAAACAACCCTTGTGCCCGAGACATCTATTTCCAGAAACAGATACTCGGGGGAAGCAGAGTAGCGTGAAGGTGAAATAGCAATAAATTTGTACTTCAACGAACTTCGTAAGTAGATTGCTACACCATTGATTTGATATTGATTGATAATAACGCCATCTATCGCCACACATTAACAACACGCGCGTCATATAATTTCATAAGTAACAACGCCATCTATCGCCACTCAATATAATTCCGCGCAAATATAATTTCATTCTTAACAACGCCATCTATCGCCATTCATTAACAACACGTGCGACGTATAATTTTATTAGTAACAACGCCATCTATCGCCACTCATTAACATTACGCGTACCATATAATTAGTTTAGTAATAACGCCATCTATTGCCACACATTAACAATACGCGCAACATATAATTTCGTTAGTAACAACGCCATCTATCCTCGCGCAGGGGATGCGCACGGGGCTCGGCCACAACTCCGTGGGGCTGACTGCGCTGCGTCGCGCCGGCTTGGCCATGATGAAACGCCACGAGAACGCCCTGGACGGGGACCTGGTGTTCTCAACTGCGCTGACGAATAAGGAACGAGCCGTGTTGCACCAGTGCGCGGTGGCGTGCGATCTGGAGTCGAGGAGCTATGGTAAAAGGGGGTGAGTGTGATGTGTGTTGCTTTTGTGTGGAGATTGGATTAGTAAACGAGTGTGAAGTCCATCTAATAGTTTGTGTTTATATGAGTGTTTTTTCTCTTTGAATTTCTTGTTAAGTGTCTCTCTTTATCTACGTGTGTATACGTATACGTGTGAATGCGTGCGTGCATTCCTACATGCACTCTGTAAGAAACTTCACATAGACTCAGAACCACTGAGTCGACAATCTTCAAATAGCAACGCATCCCTTGTTGACTTCAAATAGAACCCCTGTTCTATATAAAATTGCTTATATTATATATATAATATTAGCTTATATATATAATATTAGATGGCAGGCAATGACATATCAGTAGTCTACACGCTCGTTTACTGTTTGAATTTTACGAAACAAAAAACATGCTAACTTAATCGCCTTTCCTTCCAGAAAACGGTTCCTAGTGGTGTCGAACAAGGTGGAACCATTCGAACTAGTCCAAGCGGTCACCCAACAGGGCGGAGAGACACCCAAGTACCGAGTGTTCATACCGGAGCATCTTGCTAATATTAAGTAGATCATATTATTTATTTATTGGTTTACATCAAAAGTGAGATATTTTGATATCAATATAAGTCAGTGTTGCCTGAGGCTAAGTTTTGTGGTGGTTTTACTGGATTTTTAGTTCTTTATTCCAATGAATCCAGGATTTTTGCTGGGAAGGGCTTTATGCGTTTATACTGGCTTAAAATTAAAATTTTGTAATTCAAGTCCCAAAAAGTACAATGCATTTGTAATATGCAATTACCAAAGAATTATAAATGTACTTTATGGCAAAGTGTGTCCTCAGGGCCCACATATTTTGTCAGTTTGTCTAATTTAATCTATGACGAAAACTCGTAGTTAGGCAAAAAGATAAGAAGCCAAGGCCAAAAAAGTATAAATCAATGACAGCTGTCACTTGTCACGTAATCTGACGTGCAGTCATAATAAAGTAATGACAATTGCTATGTTTATTTACCGAAAATGCTTATTTCAATAATTATATGTAAAAATTAGCTAGTATTGTGTCAAAAATGTCGTTTAACTCGAACTGGGACGTGTATAAATACAGAGAAGAGCACGAGAGCGACGAAGAATGGGAACTGCGGAGAGCATTCATGATCAGATGGAGGGACCAGTACTCTGAAGAGCGGCTGCTTTGTTTGGCGCGTGTGTTTACTAACATGGAGCTTCTGGGGTGTCGGTATCCGACCGAAGTCATGGAAGAAGTCGCCAGGCTATCGGAGGATGTAAGTATACGTTATTTTAGGTTTAAAGCTGTTGTTGGAGACATAAATGTCACCCCGATATACGCGGCAATAACCCACTTTTTTTATAATAATAAAGTAGCAAACGAGCATGCAGCCCACTTGATGTCAAGTGGTCACTGCCGCCCTGCGACATCTTTAGCAACTTCATATAGAACAAAGGTTCTATCTAAAGTCAATCACAGATGTGTTATTCCTCCCGAGGACTAGGATGGTCGCCTCATATAAAGTGTGCCAGCAACCACACCCTGCCATCGAAGCGCAAAGAATGCTTCATGTTAGAAATCGGCATGGAGGTGGTATCTCCCTGGTTCAACTACTTGATTCTACCACCTTTAGTAAGTGATTAATTTGCTTTCCTATGAGACGTCGATCTTTGTCCTTGCAGTAGCAACACATTTGTCACTTCAGATCCCTTGTATTGTATGAAGTTCCTTACAGATGTTCATGGGTGGCCACAACCACTTACCATTAGATGGGCTGCATGCTCGTGTGCTGCTACAATCTTTTAAATTAGTCCACCTGTTGAAAACTAGCCTCTGTCATTCCCATAGTACCCTACTATAAAAAAAGGGTTCTGAATGCTTTTTTTTATACACAAATATTAAACATGCATGTGTCCATGTTAGTGGCCATTACTATCAATGGGCATGTGTAAAGAACCCCAAAGGTGTTTAAAATCGTACCAGAAGTGGCCACACATGTGTTTTATGGAGTCTCGGGCATGTCATAAATAGGTATGTCTGACTTGTCCCTGTAGTTCCGGGATCAGAATAAGACTATGGTATCCCTTGCCTGTCACCTGACAGCTGCTCACCTGGGAGGATCCCAATGGTTCAACACATTTAGACGTGTACAAAAATGACACAATCTTTTTGCCAACTTTAGAACAGTACCTTATAAAAGAGTGCTTCTACGATTTAAAGGAGTACTTCGAAAAATAAATCAATTAACTATATATGAAAAGATCGGTGTGCTCCTATTAAATTGCTATACCCTAACAGGGTTCATACTATGTGTGACTCTAAATAATATTTACCACCTAATTATTTTGCCTTATATTTTGTGTACTGCTATACCCACAGTGATAGTTTGTGTATGATTATATAGTTGAATCTTCAATTATCCCTGTGTAATATAAAATATCCATATAAAACTTTGTGAAGTATGACTTATTTACCAAAATGTAAATGTGACCGACACTACGTTCAAAAAGAACTCGTTTTTGAGAGTGTTTTTCAACTTCGAGAATCTTCCAATTTGCATGATTTAAAATTTTAAATTCTATTTGTGGCAGTTATATATGAAACAAATTATAGGAAAATATTAAAATTATGAACCTTGGTATTGTTGAATCAAATTTATTTGAAAAACAAATCGTGACTGACACTACAGCCAAAAACGTGACTGACACTACCATCACTTTGGAATGCAAAATATTTGTAGTTTTCACAGAAAACTTAGGAAATAACACTACAGGGTACTGCATAAAACGCTTCTAAACCATTTTAAAGATATAAATAAGTTCAAAAAAATTTTCTTAAGAACAAAATACAAAAAAAAATATATCATACCACATACACTTTAATATCAATAAGATGCCGTTCGTGCTTCACAAAGTGCACATTTTGCTTAAAAATTGTCGTATAATAACTGTTGAAACTTAAAACGCGTCCACAGCATCTAATTTTCATGGTACATGCTTGCACAAACAATCATTTTAGTCCCTGTAGTTCCGGGACCACGACAGGGCTACGGTACCCCCTGCCTGTCGTAAGTAACGACTAAAAGGGGCTTCCGAGATTGCGGGCGGTAAGAGTGGAAGCTCGAACCGTCGAGCTAAGTGACGTAAACACCAGCAGGGATAGTGAATACAAATGTTCACCAGGGAAGAGCCCGAAAGGCGCGTCGCGCTCTCCGAAGCCTTCGGTTGTATTCTATTGGCGGCCCCAGTGTTCTCCACGTAGTGCTGAGGAGGGCCACCTCGGGGGTTTTAGTGAGTTAAAAGTCCCACATAATCAGGTGGTGCTCCCACGGCAACTATATCTATCTATAACTTTGATAAAAAAACGTGACTGACCCTACGTGTTTCGTGACCGACTCTACAGCGTGACTGACACTACGAACTCCTTTTAAATTTTTTAAATTAAACTCCTTTTAAATTAAAGAAATTTAGAAGTTTTTAAGGATGGCATTATGTAAGTTGTTTTGTCAAATAGGACACAAAAAATATTAGTTATCTAGAATAAGTTTTACAAAAGATAGAGAGAAACTTTGGCTAATACTGTGACCGACACTACATCCCGACGTTGTACATTATTTCGCTAAATATCTCTTATTGCTACAAACTGTTTATCGGTAATTCATTAGCAAGTATAGCAATATATAACATAACATTACATTAATACAAAAAACTTTCCCTTTATAAATGTATTTAAAAGTCCGTTGCAAAACGCGCCAACAGTTAATATTAATGACGTCACCTTAAAAACTTCCGTATTGCCATAAATTAAAAAAAAATGTGTTGTCATCAATGAAACCTAAAAATACAATAGTTTTGCCAACACACGGAGTATTTTTCAATGTAAATTACTCCATTTTTTTTTTCAGTCGCAGGACACTTTTACGTGGAATTGCCCAATTATGATTTTTCCCATAATTCCAAAGAACATTGTCCTCATATACAATGTTTGTTTAATAATAAATAACAAATAATAATAATAATAAATAACATATAATGTTTATTTGATTTTTGCAATATAAATGAATTAAATGTGTTATTGTAATAAACGATTTGGAAATAATTAACACTTCTGAAATTGAAAGTGTAATTAATGAATTTATATGTAAGGTATATATACTTAAAAAAAAGTAAGTGTGTGGGTACACGCGTTAAAAGTTATACCCCTTTGGCGTAACAAGATAAAAATCTTTAAAAAAATATATATATTCGCCTTATTTTACGTTTGTAGAAAAACTACACTGACTATAGAAAAAATGTTGTGACCTCTGTTCACGACTTCTGAAAAAACTGTTACGTACCTCTGAAAAAACTGTTACTTACCATCAGGTCGGCTGCATGCTTGTGTGCTGCTACAATCTTTTATATCAGTCCACCTGTTGAAAACTAGCCTCTGTCAGCCCCATACTTCCCTTCAGAACCCTTTTTTTATACGCAAATACCCTGTTTACAACTTACGAAAAAACTGTTGCGAATCCCTGTTCAAGACTTTGAAAAACTGGTACGAATCCCTGACCCTGAATAGACTTAAAAGACCCCCCCCCCCTCAGGCTACACGCCCCTCAAGCTGGCCAAGCAAGCAAGACAACCCCAGCAGCGCTGCACTCCTCGTGCAGGCTGCTGGGGCCTCGTGCTCCCACACTGCCATCATGCCCAACTATGAGAGTACCCTTTTTTTTTTTGTTTTCGAGGGGGAAACCTTCCAAAGGTACCCGACGCCGTGGGAGCGACGCAGGGTTATGTGGGATTTTTACCGCACTAAAACCCCCCCGGTGGCGGTCCTCGTCGCTGAAAAGGAGGACTCCGGGATCAAGAAACGACTTCAACCGGAATCCTCCGAGCGCGTTGCCCCATCGGGCTCCTCCCAGATGGGCGGCTGGGCCCACTGCTCCGTCTAGTCTTTACGACGGTATGCGACCACACATACCGCCGTCCTTCCCGGGATTGCCTGACCGAACGGTTCGAGCTCCCACTCTAGCCACCTGCAACCCCGGAAGCCCCTTTTAGTCGCCTCTTACGACAGGCAGGGGATGCCGTAGCCCTATTCTGATCCCGGAACTACAGGGCGTATGGGAGTACAACCTACCGCGTTGTTTACGACTTACGAAAATACCGTTACGAATCTCAGTTCACAATTTTGAAATTATGCTACCATACTCTGTTTACGATTTACAAATTTATGAACAAATGTTACAAACCTTTGTTCACTTTGTATAAAAATCTAGCAACTCCGTTTGACAACATTGTATGAAAACTAAAATATGTCGGTTTTTCGTAACGGCATCATAAAAACCTACTCTCATAATTTTTCCCAAACGCACCAAAAGATGTATGACTTCAATACTTAATAGGTATGAAAGATTCGTCTAAAAAGTAACAAATACGGATCTTTCTACTGCCGCGGATATTCGCGGAAACGGATACGGATATCCGGCACATCACTATGGAGATCGCAGAGTCCTCTTTGTGGGGCTGAGAATGGTTTTTGACTTTTAGACGGGACAAAGTTCGCCAGGTCAACCAGTAAATAATAAAGTTTTTATTTCAGATTGTACAGGAATACAGAGATAAACGGAAAAACAAACTGCAACGAACATTTGTCTCAGCGTCTGACGCTGCGGAGGACTATGTAAAGAGGACGAAACGGAAAAACAATGACGCAGACACATCACGGAAAAAAATTGCCTTCGTGCCCCAATATAACGAAAAAAATGATATATCACATGAAAATGGTGATGTGTCATTTGAAGACTCATCAGAATCAAAAGAAAATATTCCAGATGAGAAATCAGAAATTAAAGAAATCCCACATTCAATTCAATCTGATGAAAAGATGTTTGATAATGTTGATAATTCAGTCGATTCCGATGAAAACAAGATATTTGATAATGTTAAAAATAATTCAGAGGAATCTGATGAAAACAAGGTATTTGATAATGTTAAAAATAATTTAGAGGAATCTGATGAAAACAAGACAATGGAAAATTTAAAAAGTAATTTAAAATTATTCTATACGAACCAAATGGCACAAGTGAAGTGCTTAGATAATAGATTGTTTAACGAGAAAATGTTTCAAACTAAGTATGGTCAATTTGTTCTCGTTATAAGACCTTGGATAGATATGGCGTCTAATGTAATAAGTAAGTATTATTGAAAGTAATATAGTAATTATCGTCAACCCATTATTGTCCATCTGTTGGGCACGGGTCTTCTCTTAGAGTGAGAGAGTTTAGGCCATAGTCCACCGTTTTCAGTATTCATGGTTTAAAAAATTTACACTATTTTCTTACACTTAAAAGACTGACACCCTATGCTTCCTTTGAGTACAGCAGGTTTCACGGTTTTGGAAACATAACCCCCGCAAATAAGAAGATTTTAATCTATTCTGTGCAGCAGTGATAGCCTAAGGGTCCGAGGTTCAAACCTAGGCAGGCACCACAGATTTTTCTAAAATTATGTGCGTATTAGAAATTAACTATCACTATTTTTCGGTAAAGGAAAACATCGTGAGGAAACCTACACACCCGAGAATCTTTAAAAAAAAAAATCTCAGAGGCGTGTGAAGTCCACCAATTCACACTTGGCCAATGCAGTGGACTATGGCCTATAACTCCCTCATTCTGAGAGAAGACCCGTGCCGAGCAGTGGGACAATAATGGGTTGACGTGGCCTATAACCCTCGCATTTTGAGAGAAGACCCGTGCCCAGCTGTGTGACAATAATGGGTTGACTACAACATATATTTATTTCCACAGATTCGTGCTTAGCCTGCAAGTTACTAGTGGCTAATAGTTACATTGGCAGTGAGTTCACACTGACGGTGAACGGTAAGGTGCTGGCTTGCGCTGAAGGGCCCACTAAACAACTTGCCAAAGAGGCCGCTATGAAAATTGCTTGGGATGTAAGTATGTTTTATAAATATGTATGAGGATACCGAAGGATAGAGCAGTGATAGCCGAATGGTTGAAAGTTACCCTCTCGATCCGGAGGTGCGAGGTTCAAATCCAATACTGGAGCTAACTTTCATTACCATGTAAAAAAGAAATACATGATTTTAATTATATTTAAAAAAATGGATATAAATAAGAAAAAAGACAAACCCGCTGAGTTTCTTGCCGGATCTTCTCAGTTGAGGTCGTATTCCGATCCGGTGGTAGTGTAAGAAAAAAAAATGTAACTGACAATTTGTAAGTGCCCCCGTAGGCCTATACAAAATAAAGACATTTCATTTCATTTCAATGATTTATGTGCGTATTAGAATGTTTGACATTCGCGACAGCGAATATCTAAGAGACATGTGAATATTCGCGAATGCGAATGTTGGTCACTAGTATATATGTAGGTAGCATTTTCAGTTGCGTAGCGTCCCTTGGAAAAAAGGTCGTCAGATATGTAATGCCTCTGTGTGCCTCTTTGTCGCTCGTTTCTCGCTCTTGCTTGCTCTTCAAGCCTTAATTGGAACGCCTCAGAACGAGGTAACGCCGCATAAGTCATATTGTTTGGTGCGTGCAGCCGGCTCCATCTAATTATAAGACGTTGTCACGTCAAAAGACAGTTACCTCATTATTAGAAGCTATTTTACCGCCAAACATTATTTAAATACTAACTGGTCAACTGCTCCCGAGAAAATTCAGTGATTTCAAACTGATTTGATTTTGAGTACGTTTGACTGTAATTGAAATGTTTCAGTACCTCCGTCATAACGCAGTGACCCTGATGGTGAAGGAGCAGTGGATACCGCAGAACGACACGCGGATCTCCATGAGCGATATGTCCGGCAAGCATGAGTTTGGGAAACCTATTGAGGACAGTGTGGCTTTGAAGTGAGTTTTTCTTATTTTATTATATTTAGAGCAGTGAAAGCCCGATGGTTGAAACTTGCCCGCTCGATCGGGAGGTCCGAGGTTCGAGCCCAGGCACGCACCACTGATTTATGTGCGTATTATAAATTAATTATCACTGCTTTTCGGTGAAGGAAAACATCGTGAGGAAACCTACACACCCGAGAGTTCCTAAAAAAAAAAATGTTCTCGGAGGTGTGTGAAGTCCACCAATTCGCACTTGGCCAGCGCGGTGGACTATGGCCTAAACTTTCTCATTCTGAGAGAAGACCCATGCCCAGCAGTGGGCCAATAATTGGTTGATGGATGGATTTCTTATTTTTATTTTTTTATCTGACTGAAGTATTTGTCCGATTTCCTCTCTCGTTAAACAATCTATTATCCGAGCACTTCACTTGTGACATTTGGTTCGTATAGAATAATTTTAAACTACTTTTTAAATTTTCCGTTGTCTTGTTTTCATCAGATTCCTCTAAATTATTTTTAACATTATCAAATATCTTGTTTTCATCAGATTCGTCTAAATTATTTTTAACATTATCAAATATCTTGTTTTCATCGGATTCAACTGAATTATCAACATTATCTGATATCTTGTTTTCATCGGATTCAACCGAATTAGCAACATTATCAGATATCTTGCTTTCAGATTCAATTGAATGTGTGATTTCTTTAATTTCTGGTTTCTCATCTGGTATATTTTCTTTTGATTCCTATGATTCTTCAAACGACTCGTCACCAGGATAAGGCAAGATACTGGAGCTAACTTTCATTACCATGTAAAAAAAGCATGATTGTAATTATATAAAAAAAATTGGATATAAATAAGAAAAAAGACAAACCCGCTGAGTTTCTTGCCGTTGAGGTCGTGTTCCGATCCGGTGGTAGTGTAAAAAAAATGTAACTGACAATTTGTAAGTGCCCCCGTAGGCCTATACAAAATAAAGACATTTCATTTCATCATTTTCATGTGACCATTTGCTTAAGTTGATAAAAAATGCTATGCAATAGCTTTACCGCGGCAGTCTCCGAGTGCCGCACGTTTTTTAATACTGTTTATTACATCATTAAACAAGAAAATTTAAAATACTAGTAACCGACTTTTCCCTCCTTTTTTATGATTCTTGATTATGTCATTCCCTATTTTAGGATGATGAAGCTTATGGGGTGGAAAGGTGGCGGTCTTGGCGTAGACTCTCAGGGGATAGCGGAGCCGATCAAGCCTAATTTTCAGATGGTATGTATTTTGAAAGGTGGTAGAAACAGTATGGTTCGATGGGATAGATGTACCGCCATACCTTTTTTTTCGTGGGGAAACCCCAAATGGGGAAGCTGCGCGGGGGCAGCTGAGAGGATATATAGGTACCGGTTCGACGGACTGTTTTAGACAATGTGTTAATCTTATAGAGGTTAAAATAAGGAGTAAAATAAGGTTTAAAAAGTTTATAGTCTCATTATTATTATTACATTAATTTTCTAATATTCTCATTAAGAAACTTAATGTAATAATAATAATTTGGAGTACAGTTAAGCGTTTGTACAAGTAAAGCAATACTACGTACGTACCGGTTCAACGGCCTATTAGACATTGTGTTAATTTAATAACAGTGTTTTAATGAAAAAACATTTTTTTCATAAAAAACAAAAATCGGAAACAACGCCATCTTGCAGGTGAGTAGAGCAGGCCTAGGCCACGAAGGCGGCGGAATGTCCGCGTTACGTCGCGCGGGCTTCGCCCTCATGAAGCGTCGGGGAGACGCCCTCGACGCGGACCTAGTATTCTCCGCGGAGTTCACGGCGGAGGAGCGCGCGGTGCTGCACCGCTGCGCGCAGCAGTGCGGGCTGTACTCTAAGAGCTATGGCGGGAAGGGGCCGTGAGTGTACTTTTGTTTGTTTTTGGGTATTTTTTGGCCCTGTTTTAGCAAAAAAAGTATATAATTTAATTTTGAATATAGTTTTTGTTGAATGAAATGGAACAACTTAAAAAAGTGGAATGAAATGGAACAACTTAAAAAAAGCGGTAAAGTGCATAATATAATCAGCAAGACTTTTGCACTGGAAAGAAATGAAACATTTTTTGAAAAATAACAATTATTGCATGATTTGATCTTAAATGATTATTCCTCATGAAGATTATTCTTCATGAATTAACGACTTTAAATTAAAAACACACTCACACTATGAAGTTAAACGAATTTCTCTTTTATTGCCGTTAAATTTTTCAATTCTTTTTTTGCATTTAATATGCATACCGTCTAAACTTAATGAGATATTGTTATAGCATTAAAATTTAATTCAATAAAAGCGCGTAATTCGTAAATTGGCACCAATATGCACCGTTACGTCGCTGTACATAGATAAAAAAATATAATCTTCTCAACACTTACAAATGTATATACCTATACCTTTTTTTCGCTAGATATACATATATGTTACTTTCCAAGTTATAAATAAAAAAGTATGCGTGTAAACGCACCTAAAGAAGTATAACTTCAATAAATGCCCATTTTTTCCAGAGACCGGTTCCTAGTGGTGACGAACAAAGTGCAACCATTCACGTTAGTGCGCGCCGTCACCCAGCAGGGCGGGAATACACCGAAGTACCAAGTGTTCATACCGGAAGCATTAGCTAATATTAGATAGCACTTATTAAATTATATTACTATTAATAACAAAAAATTGAAATTACTACGTTAGGTGGTTATTATTGTTCAACCGGTACCACCGCCACACCTATTTCTAGCGTGAAGCATTTCTTGCGTTTCGATAGAAGGGTGTGGTTGCCGGCACACTTTCACATGAGGCGACCATCATAGTCCTCGGGAGTAGCAACGCGTCTGTGATTGTCTGCGGTTGGAAGAACCATTGTTCTGTATGAAGTTACTGATGTCGCAGGGCAGCAATCACTTACCACCAGGTAGTCTGTATGCTCGGTTGCTACTATCGGACCTCTTTGAATGGTCAAACTTTTTTTGATTAAAATAATAAGTCAACAGCATATATTTAAAGATGTAAATGATTTTAATTGTAAATAAAGATTTTTTAATAAGTTATTAGTTTCATTATATTCTAATGGATGCCTGCTAATCACTTCGTAATACATTTATACTAAAAAAAATATATGTACTTTAAAATTGTTGTAAAAATTTTAGCGCGCGGTCAAAATTTCAAGGATTAAGTAAGGGATTAAACAAATGTGATGATTTTCTATTCTGATTCGAGGCTAAAGAATATTCGAGGACATTACTCTTCGGACGCAGGTGAGTAAAAAAAAGTCGGCATCTCTTGCGCGTCAGCTTTCTTTAAATTCTATTGGTATAGCGACGTATGAGCGGAACAAAACTCCCGAGAAAGAGCTTTTTTAGTTTTGCCTAACGATAAGGCAGACGGGCCACCTGATAAGCAATCACCGTCACCTATATACATTTGCAACACCAGAGGAGTTGCCAATGCATCGCTTTACTGCACACGAAAATAAAACAAACATGTAACAATTATATTTATTCTCTCATTTGTATTTAAATCCATTAGCCCGGAGGCCATCCCATCTGCCTGCCACCGATAAGATGAACGTGTAAGTGGTACACGCTCTGAGCGCCGTGCTTCCCATCGTTGACGACGAGGCGAAAGCCTGTCTTATCCAGATTTTCTTGAACCGCCACCTTCCGGGCTACGGTCAGAAGATGCCCTGGAAATAGTATGATTAATGTTAAATGGATTTGATATCGGTGAAGGAAAAACATCGTGAGGAAACTTACACACCCGTGAGTTCTTAACAAAAAAAAATGTGTGCGTGTACTAGCGTACACTCGTAAGAAGTGAAACTTCTTTATGACGTTATTTTTCAAAAAATAATTTACTATATGCAACTTTACAGAAATTGGTTAAATAAAGTTAAATTAGATAAAGGATTTTATTAAAATTTATCTAATAATCTAATTATAATAATCTATCTAATATCACGCGTGGTAGGGATAAGAAAAAGATGGCGCGTAACGAAAAAATGTTACACTAAATTTTTTCCAACCCCGTTAAAGAAGTTTCACTTCAACAACCCCGATAAAGTTTAAGTTTCACTTCAATAAAAAAACTCGTAGGTGTGTGAAGTCCACCAATACTCTCATTCCGAGAGAAGACCCATGCCCAGAAGTGGGATTATAATGGGTTGACGACGGATTTGATATCAAAATCATTCTTATATAAATGCTGGCGGCTTTAAATTGACCACTGAGTCAATTATTATATCGGCGCATAATGCGTACAATACCAATTTTAAGTACCTAATTTTAACTGACTTTACAAATGTGAAATGACATCAATATTGTTGCATAAAAACATCCAATTTGCGACTTGAGCGGTGTACAAAAAGCGACGCAACGGTATAATAGCCCAATTTTACCTAAATTGTTCATCCAATTATCAGGATGAAGTATGTAAAATACATATGATATATACCGAAGGGCGCTTTCAAATGAGTCGCATGCCACCCTATTTTGAAATTGATTTTCAAATAATGCGCAGATACGGCATTGCGCTAAAAGGAAGAGTTATACCACAGTACTAGTATCTACAGTATTCTAACTTCTTACAAACGCACGAAACGCAAGTTGTAGCTACGCGCCTCGATTTCGGTATGCAACAGCTAGCGAATGTGCCGTAGTGGCGAGCGGGCGATGTGACGTTTTTTAAGCAGTGGATCTTTTTATTTAATTAATAATGTAGCGAAGAGCAGTTGCAAACTATATTAGGCTGTTCTTTGATTGCTTTAATTACACACTGGACGTGTTTATGCACAATTAAATTATTTTTTATTTTGGTTGGTAAAATATTATTGAATTATGTGAAATTTATGACTATTATTTTATTTCTGTACGATTTATTATTAAGTCTCTTAAACATTAAAAGAACGCGTTGTTATTTACCTTAATCTACTGAATAAAATACATAATAAGTAAGAAAGAAAGTCAAGTATACAGATGTATTAAAATACTTTAGGCGGGTAGCCCTAACGCGAACTCTCGTCCAGCGCGTCTGTAGGTATAAAATTCAAGGACACGGCAGAGTTAGACTACTGTATGATATTAATACTGTGGTTATACTATCGGAGATAAAACTGAGTTGGCTGCATACCTTGTACACAATTTCTTGCAGAACATTAAACTAGAGTTATATCTTGTGTAATTTAACCATGCATATAATAAAAAAGAAAGTGTGTCTGTCCATTGCATTCATTTTATTTCAGGAATAAGTAACAATAGTAATCTATACATCTACTAGTATGTGATGTATGTGATGATCTAGTAGTGTGATGAATACTTTGTGATGTTTTTTTTTAGCTAAATAAGTATATTGTAAATCCGTAATTGGCTTCAAGATCTACATTATAAGTTTAGAGCGTAATTTTATTGTAATAAGCTGTGGATATTGTGAATAAATAAAATAAAAATAAAATAAAATTATTACAATATTAACACATAACACCATGACCAGCAAACTAACTTACCATTTTACGGACCGCATCTTCAATATGATAAGTACCAATGCTGTTCTATATTACATGAAAAGCAAACTTACAGGAAATTTGAAGTCAACAAAGCCAACAGTTCTCACCTAACAATTGCTCATCTTCATCTCCAGCCTTAGAGAGCTGCGGGATGGGCTTCCTCGGAATGATCAGGATATGAGTGGGCGCTTGTGGGTTCACATCATGGAAGGCTACACACTGGAATCAAGGATTTATTACGCTTCTGTTACTTGTAGAATCCTTTTTGGACATTTTTGAAAACGCGCAATGATCGTCAGAAACTAAATGCAAAAATAGGAAAAGCAAACGATTTGGTTTGAAGTCCCATCACAATTTATTTTTGGTCTCGCACACGCTCGTTCGGAAATGACGTTATAAATTGTACTTAATAGTTTTCCTTGCAAGCATATTGACCGTCTAGTTTACAACTTGTATAAATCATACTCTAGTTTAAAAATTAGTAGAAATGTTGTTTTTTAATAAACTTGAGTTACAAATATTCACTGAAAGTAAATCAGACCTTCCCTAAAAGTAGGAAATAATTTACATATCGCCAACCCATTATTGTCCCACTGCTGGGCAAAGATCTCTCGGAAAGAGAGAATTTTAGGCCATAGTCCACCACGCTGGCCAAGTGCAAATTGGTGGACTTCACACATCTCTGAGAACTTTTTTTTAAGAACTCTTAGGTGTGTATGTAGGTTTCCTCGCGATGTTTACCTTCACTGAAATATAGTAATAATTAATCTCTTCAGAAGTAGCAATTCATGTGTAGCCTAAGTCAGGTCAGATTATATTGTCTTGAATTATGATGCATCCACATTCTACACACCACACTAGGTTTTCTTCTGTCATGGGTGCAATACAATGCACAAACATTCAGAAATAGAATAGAAATCTCCAATTCATCAAACCTAGACACCACTGATTTAAGTGCGTATTACAAATTAATTATTACTGCTTGTTGTGAGGAAACCTACACACCCGAGAGTTCTTTAAAAAAAAACTTCTCGGAGGTGTGTGAAGTCCACTTATTCGCACTTGGCCAGAGCGGTGGACTGTGGCTTATACTCTCTCTTTCTGAGAGAAGACCCAAGCCCAGCAGTGGGACAATAATGGGTTAAAGACGAACCTAAATATATATTATGAGGAATAAAATGAGCAATACTCATAGAAATATTTTTTTGTATTTAATTCCAATAATTGTAGTAGGTTAGAATGAACATAAATTTACCTACAATATTACGTAACCAATAAAATCAAAAATAGAATAAATTAAATTAGTGTTTTGCAACTTACCTTCAAATGGCAAATATGAAAAAAGTATTAAAAAAACATAAGGAAAAAACAGCTGACGGCATTTTCACCGACCAACCGGTAGTTCGAAAATTAAATATGAACTGGTTTAAAAAAAATAAGTACCTGGTCATCTTTGTATGCGAACTTAGCAGGTATTTCTCCATTTAATATCTTCGTAAATATAGTATCACCGGTTTTTGACGCAGTTTGCGCTAATGCAACTTCGTCTACATCAGTCGCCATTTTTATAAAACTGACAATTTCAAGATTTTCTTTCTTTGACTTTCCTTCTGTGCAGTTGACGTTTAATTGTGTTGCAAGCTCTTGGTTCTAAAGACGGCCATTAAATATTATTTAATAATTCTGTAAATTAATAATTATGACATATTTTACAAATTGCAGAGTCATTCCATAGAAAATATTATGAATTTATGAAAAAAGTATTAGGTACCTAAGCATGTTTAGAAAGATACGGTTATCATCTTGAATCTTAAATTATTAAACTGACTCTTCACTATAAATTAATCTAAGGGTGATAAGCGAAGATTGATAAGCATTTTTCTTATCAAATTTTACTTGTGTGTACATTACTTGTGCGTATAATTTATATCATCACTCGAATCTCGGTCGTAGCAAGCGTATTTTAGCATAATTTTGAAATGCACAAAGGTATTTTTCGTCTTTTCTCCGAAGTTGAATGCCATAAACATATTTTTAAATCTACTTAAATTTATTCTATTAATCAATTTTATACTTAATAAAACACTAATTAGGGTTTAAAAATATCCACACTTTAGTAAAACATTTAATTCAATGACAACAAACTTAAAATTAATATTTAAAACTAATTGCTTAAAAATAATTACGTAGGTTTAATATATATTCTTATAATCTGCTGCCAGGCCCCATAGGCCAAACCATGTGATGTAGGGCTCTTCCAAAAACGTGTAAACTCTTGAATTTTTGTGCTCGGAAATCTTCGTCGACTATAACATGGTATCCGTTGCCAATTAAACCTTTGTTGATTGCTATATTTTTCGCTACCAGGAGTAGATGGCCTGGAAAAAAGAATACCCAAATTACTACTGTCTTGTCGTCAACCCAATATTGTCCCACTGCTTGGCACGGGTATTTTCTCAGAAATTGAGAGAGTTTTAGGCCATAGTCCACCGCGCTGGCCAAGTGCGAATTATTACTACTTTAGGACTATCTGAATATATATTTTATGAATGTATTTTTATGAATTGCTGGCTGATATTTAAGTTTCGGAAATTTGGGAATGTTATTGAAATTTTGTTTTGTGTATAAGTTTTTTTTAAGAATTTTGCTATAGCCATTACTGTGCTAGCACAGTAATGGCTTCAATCGAGAACGTGAACAGCTTTATTTTTGTCTTATTTAGATTATTAAAGTGTAGTCGAATTCTGATTAATATTTTTCCGTTGCGTTAATATTTTTCAAATTATTTTAATATTCACTTTAATCAACTTGGAACAGATTATCACAAGGTTTTTAAATCTTCGGCCAAAAGTCGTGAAGATCGCCGAATAATCGGCTTCGACTTCGAAAAATCGTCCTTCGATATTTATATACCATATTCGATTTATGGAATTCGCAGTTCAAATTTTACTGGGAATAAGGAAATGATAAAAATGTGCCCATCATCATTTATATTTTATTCTCTCATATAAAACGTAGACACTTCTTTTTAGAGGTATGCTAATGTTTGAAAGTTGTAAGTGCGTAATTTAATGTACCACCTCCCCAATGCTTGCTACTGTGTTTTGAGGAAGTAATACAAGTCAATTCCTCTGACATCTATAGAAATCTTCAGAAATATCTTTATTATAATCTTTTTTTTTGGCAATAAATGCATTATATTACTGTGGTCGTAGATGTTAATTTTTTTATTTACATAATAGCAATTTTTTGATATTATCTAACTTTCGATATCTTTTACTTTGAGGGCACTGCGTGCCTACACATGCCACTACGAAAGCCCTGCATATATGTATATAGGTACATATATATTATACGTTCAATATTTTGATCTATCCAAACGGCCACCACATTTGCCTCCCACCAAACACTTGAACATAGAACTGTTCAACTGTCTGGCCGCCATCTTTTCCATCGTTCATGACCACTCTGAATCCCTTTTCATTCAGCCCTTTTTCCTTTGCTATTCGCCTTGCAACATTCAGCAAACGCCCTGTTATTTAAGAAAACATAAATGATAAAGATATGACTTGATATTGTTAGCAGCAAGTAAAAAATGATTTGCTCAATGTAAAATATTTTAGTACACATATATTTATTAGATTGATAAAATTGGTGGAACAAGTGTAGTTCAACCGGGGAAGTACCACTGCCATAGCTATTTCTAGCGTGAAGCATTTCTTGCGTTTCGATGGAAGGGTGTGGTTGCCGGCACACTTTTACATGAGGTGACCATCTCAGTCCTCGGGATTAGCAACGCATCTATGTTTGACTTCAGATAGAACCTATGTTCTTTATGAAGTTGCTTCAGATGTCCATGAGTGGTAGTGACAACTTACTATCAGGTGGACTGCATGCTCGTTTGCTACTTCAATATTACGAAAAAAAAATGAAATAGCAAACGAGCATGCAATTCACTAGATGATAGAAGCAAATGCCGCCCATGGACAATTTCATACAGAAAAAGGTAATAAATGCGTCCTGAAAATGAAAAGCGTGAAGATTTGACAGCTAGAGACTAGCTCCACTTATCTTCTCCATTTTACGTTAAGAAGATCAATGGTGGAAGAAATTTAGCTTATACGACGGGACATTGTTTCATAGTGGTTTTTCATACAAACATAAAACCAAATTATGTACCAAGCAGCCTTTCATCATCCGGCGAAGCGTCTGATAAACGAGGAATCACTTTTTTTGGGACTACCAGATAATGGACTGGCGCTTGGGGTTTATCTTCTTCGTCAAATGCTACACACTGAAATAAAAAGAAAATTTTATTTTTAATAAACATTAAGGGATTATTCTTCTTTGGGGCCATCCATTAATCACGTGATGTTTTTTTTTGGCATTTTTTGACCCCCCCTCCCCCTTGGTGATACGTGGTGAGGTTTAAGACTATCCCTCCCCCTCCCCCTATATCACGTGTATTTTTTCGTACCTACAAAGACTATTTTTTATTTATAAAAAAATACTAGTATAAGTATCATCTAATTTTATTATAGAAAATTAATTACTACTAAAATAACGTTCAGAGGTAGACAGAAAGGTTGCAGTTTGTTTTTGACTGACATATATTTAATTCGATTTTGTATGCGTTTGACTAAAAATAAATACATGTAACGCCGCTTTTCGGGTGAGTATCGCGCGCTTGCCGAAAAATTAAGTACACGTGATATATTACTTTACCCCCCCTCCCCCCTTGTGACATTTCGTGATTTTTTATGGACCCCTCCTCCCCCCTTTTGAGCCTCACATGATTAATGGACAGCCCCTTTTAAAATATGGCAATACAACAGGAAGTTTCGGCCAAAATCCAAATCTCCAAGTTAACATTTTGGACTTTGGAGTATTAAAACTGTTAAAAGATAGAGCTACGGACTAAAGTTGATAAACTACGGTTTTTGTTGTATTAAAATAATGTGTTGTATTATGAACTATAGGTATAGGTCGCTTTTTCCTTCTAAATAAATAGCAAAACATTGTATTATGCTATGGCAAATGAGAATTTTCCTTATCACAGAGTACCGATACAGTAGAGAGATTTACAAATCAATGAGTTTAAATTTCTTTTTAAGTAAAATTTCCTATTTAGGTACTTACTTAGAGTAATTTTAATTATTTTTAATAACGATTTTGACTCAACAACTCATTTATCTACCACTTAAATATCTATAAGGGCCATAAGTGCCAATGATAAGGGTAAACAAAGCAAACTCATAATGAATTCGTGGCTTGTTATTATATTATTTATTGCTACGAATAAATATTAACGTAATTCTTGAGCTTACCTGGTCATCCTCATAAATAAACTCTCGTGGAGGTCTCCCATTGAAGAAGTGCTTGAAATTTTCTACACCAACAGTAGTAGCCATTATAGTTATCACAATAGAACTAATAAAATGAATAACTTTCCTTGTGTTTATGTATTCACTGTCTATCAGAACCGGTTTTGCGTTTTTATAAAGAAAAGACACAGAATATCTATTCACAGAGCAATTTTTAGGCAACAAGAGATTTTGAATTATTGTAATATGTTTTTTTTTATCACAAATACACGAATTATCTATATAAAGAGTAATTTATATTTATCAAGCCAATTTTAAATAGTATGTTAGAATTATTACTGATATTATCCGGTTGTCGTATAAAGCACAGTGAACGTTTTATTTCACACTGCTTCGTATTATTTGTAGGTTACTAATTTAAATGTTTATTTATTAATGGTAAAGGTACTTATCTATGAATCAGCAATACGAGAACTGATAAGTCACGATGACTTCGTTTATTGTTAGTATCTTAGTTGTAAAATCTTCGATAATTAGCTTCGTGTCAAAAATTATGTTATCTTAACGCGATTTTTCGTATAAATACTTTTCGAATTTTACATAAGCATCTTTCTTTGGCGTATAGGAAGGGATTGTTAAAAGGGTTAATTTTACTTAAATTAAAGAACCCTTGTACAGGCCCCTATTTGCCACTGGGCACATCGGGCACGTGCTCAGGGCCCCGCGATCAGGGGGCCCCCTTGTTCCTACTATTAAATAATAGTGTTGAGCATAATAGCTTCCAGTGTGATGACCAAAAAAAATGTCGTCAGAAGTAAACAGATGCCAATATGATGATGAACGTATACACAAACACCCAGACCCATAATAGAGCAGAGATCGAACCCAGTACCCATTGCGTGGCAGACCGGTACGGTGACGACTCTCCACTCGGGTCATCAACGCGGTTTGGAGGGTGAGGAGGGAGGGTTGCCTCTTGACGAGTTAGAGATGTGCCAAATATTCGGTTGTTATTCAGTATTTGGTGTGTTCGGCATCTTGTTCACTATTTTTATTCGGCCGAATTATTCGATTTTGGTGCCGAATATATTCAGTTCGACTTTTTCCTATTTTCTTGGCTACACGTCACGGTAAAGAACAAAAAAACAAATCCTCTACTTGTACGTAAGATTTATATTATATGTTATAGAAATTTTATAAAGAGTGTGTTGAATAAAGCCGATAATATAAAGGAATTAAACTTCAAATCAACATTTTTGAAACCTTAATCAAATTCTCATTTCTTCTAAATTCCACATCAACATTTATTTTAAGACCTCGAATCAACATTTAGATTTTTTATAAACACCCTTCCGCAGTTTTAAATACTTAAATAAGAAATGGTAAACCGAATAATTCGGCCGAATATTCGTTTCGGTAAATGTTAAACCGAATAGTATTGGGTATTCGGATAATCGATGAAATCACTATTCGGCGCATCTTTAATACAACACTTCTATTTGCTATAATGAAGCGATATTTTCACTTTTTTTTGTAATAAAATTTGTATTAACAAATAAAACAAACTGAAAACAAATCAATTGTATATTTCATTACAATTTTGTAACATAGTAGGTACAGTATATTTACAGCACAGTTGGATGATGTTATACATAAATGAACCAACTGTAACTAATTTTAATATTATCATGAAAATGTAGTATTTGAAAAGGATGTACGTATTTTGTGATCTGTCGAAATAAATAATCACTGGATTATTTTATTAACTAGCAATAGAGCTACCCAAAATTAATGCTCTTACGTTATTTATACCATACACCAATAAAAGTACTATAATATATTTATTTTTATCAAAAACCTGTGTCGATGTAACAATTTACGACAGATTTTTAATTTTAATAAATGAATCTTATACGCATAACAACATCCAACTGAGATTTTATACAGCAAATATCGATCACAGTCTTAAAGAGTACAGTAATTATTTGCTACTAACAATATAATGTGATGATGCTGAAATATTAGAAACAACATAATAACCCAAACTTAAGGGTGTTATCCGATTACAACGAGCTGAAATCAGAAAAAAACTGCACGTCCACCTAATGATCCATCGAAACGAAATAATGCTTCATGCTAGAATTAGATATGGTGGTGGTACCTCCCCAGTCAAACTACCACCGGTCCTACCACTGGTTCTACCAACTGGGAGGTAGAACGGAAATGGTAGTTGTTCTTGCTTTAGTGGGTGTGGTTGGCGGGTCATTTTTATATGATGACATGTTTGTCCTCTGGAGTAGCAACGCATGTGTGATCGACTTCAGAATACTTGTCCTGTACGTAGTTGCTCACAGATGTCCAAGGGCGACGGTGACTTATCAGGTGGACTGCATGCTCGTTTGCTATTTCAATGATATAAAAAGTAATTTACAATTGTATCATTTTTGTAATGATAGTCGAATTTAGTACTAAAGAGCATTTAATCTTTTTGATATATCCAAGCCGTCTTAGACTATGCTGGGGCCCTTGGGCATACAATTCGGGGCCCTTTTGGAATGTAAAGAAAATATGATGTACTTTCTTTACTTTCCAAAAGGGCCCCGACGACTTTCCTGCAACGAGAAAAGTGTAATGCGCCCGACCATTTAATATCAAAATATTAATGTAATTAAAATGTGATTAAAATTAATGTGAGAAAATTGTCGGCCCTCCGGGGCCCTCTGAGGATGGGGCCCTGGGCACTGGCCCCGAGTGCCCTTATGGTAATAGAGCAAGAGCCCGTGAGTGCCAGACCTTCGGATTTTCATAAAAGCTGAAATTTTTTCTATGTGTGTCCCTAATACAGGTAAGAATGATCCCCACCCATGAAGCTGGGGCAGCGGTGGCTTTGGCAGGTAACAGGTAACAAAGGTGTATAAAATTCCATCTCAAATTTATCATAAAATAAAACTGAATTTTTTTATATTTGATTCACAATAATATCAAAACTCGCGTTGCTCATTGCCGGACAGTTAGTATGGTTGCAACCCTCTGCCGGACACCCTTAAACTATTATAATTTATAATTATACTTACGTTATAATATAAAATCTCAAATTTATATATAATTTTTTTGAGGCCTATTAATCTATGTTTACATAATTGCCGGACAGTTTCGACGGTTCTATCATCTTGCTAGACGCATTCAAAGTGAGCAGTAGTTCGGGGAGCAAGGAACGTATACAGTAACTAGTGCGAGTGAGACAGAGCGCTTGGTCTATTGCGGCCCTTCACTGCGCTTCCACTGTTATCAAGTTCAAATTGTGCAGCTTATTTTTTTCTTAGTCAAGAAATTTCATTAAATAAATTTTTACAGTTTGAATAACAAATATTTAAAACAATACTCAGTAAAATTGTTCTAATACAACTTCAATCATATCGAAACTCTAATAACTTTATTTATATTATTTTTCATTTTTACGAAGTTTATATTTTTAATTCTATCAAAATTGTAAAGCCAATGAATTAAAGTAAATCAAATTTTATTGTTTATTATATCAAAAAGCAATTTTTTTTTTAAATAAAAAGTTATAGAAAAATACATTTATTTTAATAAAATCTACATGTTGGAATTCTACATATCTTTTTAACAATTTAAACGGTTTCAATTTTGCTTTTCTGTAAAATGCAGGATCGTAATCACATCCTGTGAAAGTGTGAATAATAACAATAAGTAATAACATCATCATCATCACGTTATGAATAAGTGATAAATATAACTAGTTTTAGTGCATTATAAAGAAAAAAGGTGGAATACGTCGTAAAACACGTAAATTATTGGATATAGTGCATCGAGTTCGAGTTGACAGCAGTTTGAATATGACGTAAGTAATCAATTTTGGATAAGACATACGAATTTTTGTTTGTAATATTTTTGCATATAATGTTTAAATAAAGTATTTTGTATTATTATGATTTATAGTATGATGAATAATAATACGTATGTAGCTCAAAAGTTCACAAAACAAACACATTATTTACAAGTCATGTACATACTATGATTGATTTTATGACCTAAATACTAAACTTTATCTGCGTGGTGTTTAAAATATTTCTTAGAAACACTTCGGTATTTGTATTGTATCAATTACTTAATACTTTGTAATCCTTAGAAAAACTTTTAGTCCTATGAAATTCATAAAGATAGTAACCAAAACTTAGTGTTTATCTAGACCCTAATTTTGGGACCTAAAAAAAGTCAATCATGTCAAAGTAATCATTTTTGTTCAACTCATATTCAAAATATATTAAACGTAACACTGAGATTGATGTTTTACTTTGTAGATATAATCTTATAGATTAACGTAAACAAAACTCCCCGAACTACTGCTCACTTTGAATGCGTCTAGCAAGATGATAGAACCGTCGAAACTGTCCGGCAATTATGTAAACATAGATTAATAGGCCTCCAAAAAATTATATATAAAATTGAGATTTTATAATATAACGTAAGTATAATTATAAATTATAATAGTTTAAGGGTGTCCGGCAGAGGGTTGCAACCATACTAACTGTCCGGCAATGAGCAACGCGAGTTTTGATATTATTGTGAATCAAATATAAAAAAATTCAGTTTTATTTTATGATAAATTTGAGATGGAATTTTATACACCTTTGTTACCTGTTACCTGCCAAAGCCACCGCTGCCCCAGCTTCATGGGTGGGGATCATTCTTACCTGTATTAGGGACACACATAGAAAAATTTTCAGCTTTTATGAAAATCCGAAGGTCTGGCACTCACGGGCTCTTGGACTATAAAGACGGCATTTGGTATACCTATAAAATAATTTTGGTTACACCTGGTTATACCATATGTATAACCAAGTATAACCAAAATTGCATTCGCAATTTAACAAAAACGACCGTAATTTTGAGTCCGTTCCCTTTCGTTTTAAGACGCGATAATTATAATATTTTAAAAAGTTTAGATTTAAGTGAAATAAATACTTAATGTTACATCAATGTATGAAATACAAAATAGTTTGGTAACAAACACGCACGAAAAATTTTAAAAATTTCAGAAATCCCTAATTACTTATTCTCAATCATCCAAATGTTTTTTTTTTCAAATATATCCGATGCACAGACACAACTTTATTTATTATATTTAAGGTTAACTAAATATAATAATTATTAACATACCTACCTACTTATTTTTTTGGTGATAAATGACAAATTAGTTCGGGTAGTAATAGAAATTATATCATAATCAATTTTATTACCAAATACTAAAGTTCATCAATAACAAGTAAACAATAATAAAATGAAAATCCGTGGACAAGCAAAAGAAAAAAAAAACTACAATATCTAGTAATAATCTTTGTCTATGATATTTACAAATTTTACGGCTCCGAGTGTACAGATAAAAAATCGGATTACAATCACAAAAATAGGATAATAATAGAAACTTCGATTCAATAAAATGTATCTTACTTTTCATTCGGACATAATAAAATAGGAAGAGAGCGAAAAGAGAGGAATGCTGCTATTTCGGGTTCTATGTATATTAATGAATCAATTTATAAACACCTAAGTTTTAGTTAACTTGTGGTTTCAAAAACTTCTACAGAAAAACGGTCAAGAAACTTCGCACCTTTCAGAAATCGATATATTTCAATAGTATCTAACGTTACCAATTGTTATGCTTCCCTTCGTCCCGGTGTCTCCAATAAAAATGTATGGACACAATAATGACCCGTTTTAGCAAAATTGACCCATTTTCTCAAATCGTAGTGATGCTAATTAAGTTGCATTGAAGACCTTTTATTCACAGGCGAAATTCACAAACTATTCGTTTGGAATATTTAATAGTTTAATTTAAAATCAATATTAATTGATATACACCGACGTCCCGTTTTGGGTCACAAAATTAAATTAATCTATACTAATATATAAAGCTGAAGAGTTTGTTTGAACGCGCTAATTTCAGGAACTACTGGTTCGAATTTAAAAATTATTTTTGTATTGAATAGACCATTTATCGAGGAAGGCTTTAACATCACGCTGCAACTATTAGGAGCGAAGAAATAATGGAAAATGTGAAAAAAACGGGGAAAATTATTCATCCTTGAGGGCTTGCGTTGCGTGCCACGCGGACGAAGTCGCGGGCACAGCTAGTGGTAAATAATGTCAATGGAGCAAGGTGGTCAAAAATGCTTTGGGACAGTGTTCGTATCTTAAATGTAGCTTAAATAAATATACACAACTAAAAATACATGACACACATAAACAAATATGAAAATAGCGATATCAAAAATGCAATATAAAAATATATAAAGAAAAGTGTTTTATTAAGAATACATTCATCGGTATATTTATATAAAAATAAGAAAGATACATAATTATTAATTCCAAATTGTGTTTGAGGTTGATTCTTACAGCACTATTGTTAAATTACGTTTTTTTTTACAAAATACATAACAGTGACGTTCCAGTTATGAACCACGACGACTGCGGTCATCCCCTTATTCTAACATACATAATATGATCGTTGTGATTATTAAATGGAACGCAGAATTGTCATATGACAGTGATTATGGCGGGAATCTATTTTTTTAATGAGAATTTTCTGACGTTGAATTCCTGCTGAAAAAATTTAAAAAGATTTACATTATATTAATTTTTACATCCTACGCTACATTTGCAATGGAAGTGAAATAAATAAATGATTTTATTAAAGCAATCAATTAATCAATTACAATACTATGTTGCCACCAAAGATTTTATTTTGGTATGCATGACACTTAGGTATACATTTATGAAAGTCTAAGAACATATTCCCGCCCTTAATGTTAACACAGATTATGTAGAATGAGTTTAAAAATCGAATTATTTCGCCGTCATACGACGGAATCTTAGGTTGCAACAAAATATCGATTTTAAACTTTTTTTACTTTATTTATTTTAAATACATTTTAATATTTAGCAGTCTGTTATTATAAATTACTTATGCAATAATATATAATTATTTTTAAAAGGTTAACAATAAGTCTTATCACCTATTTAGTTTTTATAACAATTTTAATGTGCAGTTAAAATAGGCAATATGACGGTCGCACTAAAAATACAACATAAATTACTAAGAAAATGGAAACTTTAAAAATATATGGAAATGTTTTTAGTTTTAATACTGTTTTTTTTCTTAAAAAAAATAAACAGTAGGTCCAAATTTATGATCAGCCACGTCTGATTTATTTAATTAAGCGCCATTTAGTATTCACCTTTCTCTTATTTGTATGAACATTGATAGCCTCATAGGCGTCGTTATTTATTTATTTATGATATCATAGTGTAGTGTTAGTGAAATAGTGACTTAATTAAATCATAGGACACAAGAACAATGTGTCTACCCCTTCATGTTAGAACAGAGAAGTGCAGTGTCAATGGACGCCTCCTTCAATAAACAATTATTTAACAGTCTAAGTTACTCATTAGCCTTATATAACACGCTTTCTACACTCACAGGCTATATAAGGCTAGATTGTAATTAATATGAAGTACCCTATTACTCATTAACATAAAAAATATCAATGATTGAAAATTCAAAATTCAATTCGTATAAGACCGTTAAAATTTCGACGTGTGTCGTTAGGTAAACAATATATTATAATACTAAATATATACGTATTTACAAATTTACCTACATGGTGGAAATAGGTTTTCAAACAATAAATATGTCGTTGAATGACGGGAAATCTGCGTACATTTCATGAATAACGCCGTTTAGTTTTATTGTTCGTAGTCTATTAACATAGACAAGTGAGGGTAGCTCCTGCCTTCTCTTTACGCAACACTGAGCGGGTAGGCGTAGATTATGTCAATTCATATTATTCATTCAAAAATCTGGTGATGAAACTTTATTCCGAGACATTTTTTTTTGTCATTTGCACATGTGTCGCACTTCTGTTCTGTCACTTCTATTAATACTAATAATCTCTTTGTTTATTTATGTTTTTTGAAGTGAAACTTCTTTATCGGGGTTGGAAAAAAATTAGTGTAACATTTTTGCGTTACGCGCCATCTTTTTCTTATCCCTACCACGCGTGATATTAGATAGATTATTATAGATTCGATTATTAGATAAAGTTTAATAAAAGCCTTTTATTAAACTTTATCTAATTTAACTTTATTTAACCAATTCTGTAAAGTTGCATATAGTAAATTATTTTTTGAAAAATAACGTCATAAAGAAGTTTCACTTCTTACGAGTGTACGCTAGTACACGCACACATTTTTTTGTTTGTGCTGTACTTGTTAATATTCTTATTTTTTCGTTTTCGATTGTGTACTTTATGTTACCTAGCTGCCCCATATAATTTACTCTCTTTCTAACTTCACTCACACTTCCCACTTTCTTTTTCCTGTTCTCCTTACCTTTTCCATGCATGTTGTCTGGAAGAGATCGCTGCCTAGCGATAAGACCGCCTATTGCATACGACTAATCTGTATTGTATGTTTTTGTTATGTTTGTCTGTTTCTAGTGTGCAATAAAGAGTATTCTATTCTATTCTATGTCGTGTGATCGGAAGCATAAAAGTGGATCGACCGAGTTAGTTGGGAGATTACTTTGTTGAACGTGTTGCCGCTTACACCGCTAACCGGAGCGTTATTCTTATTACCGTTATACGTTATTCCAAATGTTAATTCCGTAAAGAATGATAGTGACTAATCAGTGTCGTAATTATCTCCTAGCCCGTAATTCTTATGTCCACTAGTGAACGCCTGCCTTTAAATACATCATCTAATATATAAAATTCTCGTGTCACAGTTTTTATTGCCATACTCCTCCGAAACGGCTTGACCGATTTTTACCAAATTTTGCTTATTCAGTATGTCTGAGAATCGGCCTACATCTATTTTTCATACCCCTTAAGGGTTGTCCACCCTTAACATTTTTTATTTATTTTTTATATGGAAAAACAACGTTTGTCGGGACGGCTAGTCTAATAAATAAAATTTTCGTGTCACAATGTTCGTTCCCGTACTCCTCCGAAACGGCTTGACCGATTCTCATGAAATTTTGTAAGCATATTAAGTAGGTCGGAGAATCGGCCAACATCTACTTTTTATACACCTTAGTGATAAGGGTGGTCCACCCTTAATATTTTTTTAAATTTTTATATGGCATAACAACGCTTGCCGGGTCAGCTAGTAATAAATAAAAACAATGTTGATATACTCGTCCTCTATTCGTTCAGTACGCCGGAAACCATTGATTATATAAAGGGCTTAACGGCGATTTAAAAATTAGGTGACACATATTTTTGTAGAAAAATCTTGGAAATTTTTCATGTTCCAATTACTCTCGTACATACATTAGTAATAAGATGTCATTAAATTTTGCCCATGAAGTTTAGAGTCCATATCGACCTCACGTCATATTTCTAATGAATTTAAGCTACCAAATATTTTTGTATATTTTAATTAAAGTCGCAAATGAGTATGTAATCCACTTGTTGGTGAGTCCTTCATATGGAATTACAGGTACAAATTAAAATTGATTCACTCGATCACCATTTTTGAAAAATGTAAGGGTAAATCAACCTCATTAATTTGAGGTTCCGAATGCCTCACACTGATTATATATTACAAGTACAAATCAAAATTGATTTCCAAGATTCCCATATTTTTGTCATAACATTAAAGTTTATAACATTGACCTCATGTCATTAATTATTGCTTTTTTGTACCCAAATAAAATAATGTGTCTTGTAATTAATAATTTAGTTACACATCGAAACTGTTTTACAAGATTTCCATATTTTTGTCATAACATTAAGGTAAGGGACCATATTGACCTTATGTCATTAATTATAGCTTTTTTGTACCCAAATTAAATAACTATAAAACACAAGTCTTGTAATTAATAATTTAGGTACAAATCGAAACTATTTTACAATATTTCCATATTGGTCATGATACGAATGGGTCCATATCGACCTCATGTTATAAATTTCAAGTTTCGAATGCCTCATACTGATTTTACTAACGAATTTTGATATCAATTGGTCTCCTTACAGAAACAAATCACCCCTTCCATATCGCATATGCATGAATAACTTCACGATTTAAAAATCATCAATTTTAAGTTAAACAACACATCCAAAACATGCTTAGAATTGAATAGGTGCCCTAACTTCAAGGAAGTTATGCCTTATAATTCATTTTTATTATTTTATTTATTAAAATGATAAAGAATATTGTTTGACGATCCGTGTATTATCGGTCACGCGGAGAGGGTCACGGGTTCGATTCGCGGCCAGACAAATATCTGAATGAGTTTAGAAGTTATACTTCTTTGGCGTAAAAAGATAAAAATCTTTTTAAAAATTTTATATTTAGCCTTATTCTACATTTGTAGAAAAAACGCAAAAAAAAGAAAATTAAAAAACATAAAAAGGAACTACATACTGCAACTTTTGTGTGACAGAAAAAACCTCATACTGTGACTTTTGTGTGACGAATCTTAAAATTTCACTTATCATTTTTTCATAACGCACCTAAAGAAGTAAAACTTCAAAAAAGGCGGCAAAACCTACATCAAAAACTCAAAAAAAAAACATTCTCATCCGCATTTCTATTCGCGATTGTCGGCAAGAGATAATCGCATTTGCGAATATTCAAGTAAGATTCATTACACTAATACAAAGTAAAAGTTAAACCGTTATTAAACTGACTGAGGCAGATAATTCATCTCTCCTGTAGAATTTCCGTAGTGTTGATCCAAGCTGACAGTGGGGGATGCTACCCCCACGTGGGGTCGTATTTGGTCCACTCGTAGCTCGGAGCTAAATACACCCTCCGACCCTTTATGTGACAGGAGACTATGCCGTTGTACGCCGTCCTTGGTATACCGCTCTGTGGAAAAAAATAAAAATATATTCAAAAAATATTGTACTACTCGCCCAAAACAATTAGGCGCATGACAGTTGAAACGTCATTAGAACAAGGGATTTCTCATCCCGATACGAAGTATATTCTATTACCAAATACCAAGAGTATGTAGGTATACCATCGTTAAAACATACGCCATAGTGGTGTATGTTCAATAGTCGTGTATTTATTAAAGCTCTTTCATGTGTTTATATTCGCAGCATGGAATATTTTCTTTCTTTTTTTATTTGTGTAAGAGACTGATGTCTGTTGCAGCACACACTCGATTTTCGACATGGGAACGCGAGTACTGAGCCCATGCATCTTCTCTTGTTAATAAAAATGCATATTTTGAATGTTAAAGTCCTTTCTCCTCCACGAATAGTCAGTTTCCTACCCATTTTGAGGTTTATTGACGAATAATCAACTAATTTAATAATAACTTTAAAAATTCAACAATCACTCATTAACCTAACATTATAACGAAATAACATTAAACACGTGCTGGCTAACGTGAACACCTAGACGATACACGACTGCACGTCACTAGGGGATGCGCGGGGACAGAAACGAGATGCGGGGGACGGAACCGCTTTAGTTTCATGCGTCTTATTGTTGTGGTCACGTTATACATCAAAAATTCTGTTTAAACTGAAAAAAGAATAAGTTATGACAGGTAGTAGAACAATTGTTAGCGTCAGGATCCCTGGATCAAGTGCGGTATTTTTTGTTTGAAGACTAATAGTCTTAGAATAATAGATTTAATACCCTTTTGATACTATTTGATACCTAAATTAAATTATTTAGTACCTCTACGACCAGCGGAAAAACACGAAAAGAAAGCGGTCAGACATTCTGACATCAGGTTGTCTGGACCACCTTTTTTTCACATGGTTGAAGACAATCTTAATTGTTTATTTGTATATATTTAATACCTTTTTTATACCTAAACATGTATTCTACAAATTTTATGGCGTTCCAAGAAAAAGTTACGTATGAATGAAATTCTTTAGTGAAAATAACTTTTTTGAGAAAAATTTTTTTAAAGAATTTTCCCTAAATAAACTTAGAAAAAAACCTTTTTTGTATAAAACTCGAGCGTTTCACAACCCCTCGGGCATCTTTCAATACTCCTTAACTCTAAAAAATCTATCAATACTGTAATCTGGTACGTCTTAGCGTCGGCGTACGGTACGCCACCAGGAAGGATAGGTTTGCGCACCGTTCCCTAACGCGCAGACCTACCAGAAAACGGCCAAAGAGCTGGCTAATGGACGATTTTCTACCTCAGGTTTTTCTAATACATTCTCGTAACGACTCGAGCATTTTTAAATACAAAAAAAAACAACTCACCTTTAAATAACCTTACCTCACCATATAAGTATATAGCAACTAGTAAGTAGCAAATTTTATAAGTGTTGAGCACGCCTATAATTGGCACGCACACGTGTCTAATACCATTTTGTATAAAACTTAAAGAAACAATTGTGTGTACTGCCGTGCAAATAAATAAATAAATAAATAAAATAATCCATGAATTTCACAGCAGCTCAAGCATCCCCTCCCCCAACAAAAATGTCACAAAACTCACCCTAGAATCGTTCGCTAGGTGAAGGTTTAATTTTTTTTTCATCCCTCGGGCATTTCACAACCACTCGGGCATCCTTCGGTTTAAAGATTCTTTAACATACGTTACAATAAATGTCACTTAAAATGAGAAACTTAACTAACTTAAAATAAACATATTTATATTTTGATTCGGCTAAATTATTGCTTTTCAGTGCAAGATTGAGGGTACATGTCTGTGCGAGCGCGCGCGCGTGTGTATGTTCGCGTGTTTTACTGATTAATAATTATTACAATATTATAATAATAAAAAAAAATATTACAAGAATATTATAATAACAAAGAACCCATGTCCCATGCATTTTAATTTACCTATTCAATTGTTTTAGTAAATATTCCTTTAGAAGGCATTTGAACTTACCAAAAGTGTTTACACTGGTTATTTTTTCTGGCAACTCATTATACATTTTTGCCCCTTCGTATGTTATGCTAGATCTGCCATATCACCTTAAAATGATCCACGAATTTCACAGCAGCTCTGACATTCCCTCCCCCACCAAAAAATGTCACAAAACTCACCCTAGAATCGTCTCTTTAATGTGAAAAATTGTTTTTTTCATCCCTCGGGTATTTCACAACCATTCGGGCATCTTCCAATACCCTAAAAAAATCCCCCAACACTCACCCTAAAGTCATCCATGAGCCCGAGCTTCTTAGCGGCCTTCTGGTACGTCTTAGCGTCGGCGTACGGCACGCGGACCGCGTGCTCGCTCCCGGCGCCGGCCGCCGCGCGCTCCGCTGAGGTTTCTGGCAAGGCGTACACTAGGGACGATAGGTTTGCGGTTGCATTCTCGCGCACCGTTCCCTAATGCACAGACCTACCAGAAGACAGCCAAAGAGCTGGCTAATGGACGATTTTCTACCTCAGGTCTTTCTCTTTCTTTTTTTCTCTTTCTTTATTGTTATAACGACTCGGGCATTTTTAAATACAAAAAAAACCAACTCATCTTAAAATGATCCATGAATTACACAGCAACTCAGGCATCCTCTCCCCTACCAAAAAATGTCACAAAACTTACCGTAGAATCGTCCGCTAGGTTGAGTTTCGATTTCTTTTTTCACCCCTCGGGCATTTCACAACCACTCGGGCATCTTTCAATACCCTAAAAAAATCCACCAACACTCACCCTAAAGTCATCCATGAGTCCCAGCTTCTTAGCGGCCTTCTGGTACGTCTTAGCGTCGGCGTACGGCACGCGGACTCCGCGCTCACTCCCCGCGCCGCTCACAGCACGCTCCGCTGAGCTCTCCGGTAACGCGTACACTAGGAAGGATAGGTTTGCGGTTGCGTTCTCGCACACCATTCCCTAACCAGGCATCCCCCGCCCACCAAAAAATGTCACAAAACTCACCCTAGAATCGTCTCTTTTATGTGAAAAATTGTTTTTTTTCATCCCTCGGGCATCTTTCAACCACTCGGGCATTTCTCAACCACTCGGGCATCTTTCAATACCCTAAAAAAATCCACCAACACTCACCCTAAAGTCATCCATGAGCCCGAGCTTCTTAGCGGCCTTCTGGTACGTCTTAGCGTCGGCGTACGGCACGCGGACCGCGCGCTCGCCCCCCGCGCCGGCCGCCGCGCGCTCCGCTGAGGTTTCTGGTAAGGCGTACACTAGGGAGGATAGGTTTGCGTCGTAGTTGTGCTGAAAGAGAGATTTATATAACTACATTGTTTACATGACAACGTCACGCCTAACCTTCACTGGTAAGGTTATAGAACAAGGTTCCTTTTTTTATCTGACTGAAGTAGCAAACGCAGTTCTCGCGCGAGGTGAAAGGTGTGGTTGCCGGCGCACTTTTATGACGCGACCATCATAATCCTCGTGAGTAGCAACGCCTATGATTGATTTCAAATAGAACCCATGATCTATATGAAGTTGATTACAGATGTCCATGAGCGGCAGTGTCCACTTTCCATCAGGTGGATTGCATACTCGTTTGCTACTTCAGTAAGATAAAAAAATAAACATACCTTTATCAAATAACTAAGGTCCAATTTAGTGAACTCTACAAAGTCCTCGTTCAAATGCATGTACCGTAGATGCATGTCGAAGAACAATCCTTTGCTAACTCCCACCTGAAAATATCAAAAAAAATATATGATTAAATAACAACTAGTCACTCGTCGCATCGGTCGAAATTCGACCGTAATTTAAATTAAAAAACTAAACTTTATATTGTTCAAAGTAGTACGAATATTTCTCAATTTCATTTAATATAATAATTTTCAAGTATTTTTGAACGTACCCGTTAAATATAAAAAGAGGTTTAATTAGCTAAGCCGCATTCAAAAACAATATCGGGTACTTTGACAAAGACACTGACATTTCTGACGTTATGTGTTTTCATAGTAATAGTATTAATAACTTTCTATTTCGTTTATTATTTATGTGTTTGTGACAAATGCACGGTAGTGTGTGTAATGTGTTTTAGGTGATTTTATGTATGATATACGCATTATATGAAAAAAATATTAACATTCTGCACTCCTTCTCTACGTCCACTATAACCGTGCAAAGTTTCATACTAATCCGTCCGCGGCATATAAAAAATGCGTCACAAGTTTTTGCTTCACGTATTAATATAATAATAAATCATTTTTATGTCAAGACATACTTTTCATAGACATGTAATTCAGTACAAAAAAAATAAGTAAAGTTCTGTTATGTGTTTTTATTAGGAAAATAAAAAATAAAACATTTTGATAATGTAGTAAAAGCTAAATATATGAGACATTTAATGGAACATTTGATAATATTTTTTTAACTACGAAAATACATCATGATATTTTTTGGAAATTTTATCCTACAATAGACCCGTCGCAACGGTCGAAATTCGACCGTAATTTAAATTAAAAAACTAAACTTCATATTGTCCAAAGTAGCACCAATATTTCTCTAATTTAAATAAATTGTAATAATTTTCAAGTTATTTTGAACGGGTGCGTTGAATGTACCCGTTAAAGGTAAAAAGAGGATTAATTAGCTAAGCTGCTTTTAAAATATTTTTTAATAGCTTTAATAGCGGGTATTTTGACAAAGACATCTGACATTTTTGACGTTATGTGTTTTCATAGTAAGACATTTATTTCTTTATAGACATTGTATATTGATGAATTATCACTGCTTTTCGGTGAAGTAAAACATCGTGAGGAAACCTACACATCCGAAACTTCTCTAAAAAAAAAGTTCTCACAGGTGTGTGAAGTCCACCAATTCGCACTTGGCCATCGCGGTGGACTATGACGTAAACTCTCTCATTCTGAGAGAAGAGCTGGCACGGGCCAGCAATAGAACAATAATGAGTTGTACCCCAAATACACGAATTATCTCGTGAAATAAGTTTTAAGTGAAAGTTGGAAAATTTCCCAACCAATCCCTCCCTTTCCCCTTGGTTACTAAGTCCCCCCCCCAATGCCTTCTCCGTTTTCTTGTCTCCTCCGACTCTTTAGTAGGACAACTGAAAGGTGGAACATTTCCCAACCAATCCCCCTTAACCCCCCCCCCCCTCCATGCATTTTACGTTTTCTTGTCTACTCCAACCCTTTAGTAGGATCTTTTTTCTTAAATTAGCTCATGGATGATAGATAAAGACACAAACCTTTCCAAATGAGTAGGTTCTAGATATTTCTGGTCGGATGCACGCTCTGCCATGAGTGTTCTCCGGATTACGGAGCCAGTCATCGAAGAAACTGAAAAAAACATCACGGAATCTTCTGTTAACGTATTAACCCTTACAACATCTACTCTTACAACCCCTACAACCATCTGGTACCTTTTTTTTTGTTCTCGAGGGATGGATTCTATCTGAAGTCAGTCACAGATGCGTTGCTCCTCCCGAGGACTATGATGGTCGCCGCATATAAAAGTGTGCCGGCAACCACACCCTTCCTCTTCACGCTAGAAATAAGTGTGGTGGTGGTACCTCTCCTGTGATAATAAAAGTCTATTTGGTCTATATAACCGGCACACTTTCACATGAGGCGACCATCATAGTCCTCGGTAGTAGCAACGCATCTGTGATTGTCTTCAGATGGAACCCATGTTCTGTATGTAGTTGATTACAGATGTCGCAGGGTGGCAGTGACCACTTACCATCAGGTGGACTGCATGCTCGTTTGCTACTTCATCTTAAATGTATATAAAGATATTAGAACTAGTAAGTACCATAACCGTTCTTGAGTTGAGTTTGAGCAGTGATAGCCTAATGGTTGAAACTTGTCCTCTCGATCGGGAGGTCCAAGGTTCAAACCCAGGGAACACTGATTTATGTGCGTATTAGAAATTAATTAGCACTGCTTTTCGGTGAAGGAAAACATCGTGAGGAAACCTACACACCCGAGTTCTTAAAAAAAAAAGTTCTCGGAGGTGTGTGAAGTCCACCAATTCGCACTTGGCCAGCGCGGTGGACTATGGCCTAACTCTCTCATTCTGAGAGAAGACCCGTGCCTAGCAGTGGGCCAATAATGGGTTGATAGGTTGATGAGTGTGTGTGTGTCCATGGCACCCACGACACAGGAGAAAATCCTACGGTGTGAGTGAGAGTGAGAGTGTGAGTGTGAGCTATGAGTGTAGAAAGTGGGAGTACTCACGCCTGCGGCCAATTGGATTCCAGCTGGAGCCAGGTCTTCCGCCTGAGCATCCAGCCCAGTCCCGGGAAGAAGTCCGTCCTGTGCAGCAGTTCTGGTCTGGATAGATCTATCAGATCCTTCTTACCGTTGTCGTTCCAGGCTGATATACACCTGGAAACATTCATACATACTAGAAGGTGGTAGAACAAGTGTAGTTCGACCGGAGAAGTACTACCGCCACACCTATTTCTAGCGTGAAGCATTTCTTGCGTTTCGATAGAAGGGTGTGGTTGCCGGCACACTTTTACCTTTCACATGAGGCGACCATCATAGTCCTCGGGAGTAGCAACGCATCTGTGATTAACTTCAGATGGAACCCATGTTCTGTATGAAGTTGATTACAGGTGTCCATGGGCGGCAGCGGTCACTTACCATCAGGTGGACTGCATGCTCGTATGCTACTTCAGTCAAATAAAAAAAAAAAGTTTAAGATAAAAGAGGTTTATTAGTTAAGCTGCATTTAAAAGCAATAGCGGGTATTTTGACAAAGACATCTGACATTTTTGACGTTATGTGTTCTCGTAGGAGATATTGAATGTTTTATTTCGTTTAATACACATGTGTTTGTGTCAAATGCAAGGTAGTGTCTGTTATGTTTTTTTTGTGGACTTTTTGTACCTATGTCTTATACATTATTTGAAAAAAATATTAGCATTCCGTAATTCTTCTCTACTTCAACTATAACCTTACGTAATCATACTCCTCCGCCTCCGGCAAGTAACTTAAAAACGAATCCTAAGTTTTTGCTTCACATATTAATATACAGAAGATTGTGGCTACCAACCGCAACTTATCAAGAGATGGCGTTATGACGACTTCCCACAACTCACCAAGAGATGGCGCCACTAGCATTTCTAAATCAGACGACCCGAGTGGCTTAGCGGTTACCATACCGGTCTGACGCGTAATGGGTCCCGGGTTCGATTCCCGGCCAGATAGGTATCTGAATGATGAGTTTAGATTCATGTTCTGGGTCTGGGTGTTTGTGTATTCGTCTCGTGTGTCCTTGGTACCCACGACACAGGAGAAAATTCTACTGTGGAGCTGTGAGTGTAGAATGTGCGTGTGAAAAAAATATAAGATATCCATACTAATATTACAAATGTGAAAGTGCGTTTGTTTGTTCCTCTTTCACGTCGCCACATAGCTATTATATGATATGGTTTATATGCTGGGAGATAATCGGGCGGAGAGTGACGTAGGCTACTTTTTACCGCGCTCCCTCATTCCCATGAGAATATCGATGTTTTGTTAGTTGATACATATTTAGTAGTTCCAGACGTTATTAATAGATGGCGTTCGTAAAATTCACTTCCAAGTTCTGAATCGCGCTATCAAATTAATGTGAATTCCCTTTGACAGTGCGGGCAAAGCCGCGGGTAAGAGCTAGTTGAAAGATAAAAGAAATAATACCAGATGCTCGGGTCCTTATGCAGCAATGGGTATGCACCGAGGAAGTACTCGAAGAAATCCGGAGAAATGTCCAAGTCATCTGCGAACAATAGAAGATCACTACATATAGGGATTGCAATCCGGCCTCATTTTCAATCCTGCCGGATCCGGTCGTTTTTTTCTCAATCCGGTCGGATCCGGCCGGATTAATCGAACGGTTAGAACAGTGTTAAAAAAAAGGATCGACTTGTAACGGTAATTATTTTTGTAATGTGAAATCTTTGTCAAAATATACAATCACCGGATCCGGTGGTGAATTGGTACCGGATCCGGTTTGTGTAAATTTGTGCCGGATCCACCGGATTACCGAATCCGGTTTTCCGGATTGCAATCCCTAAATACATAGTATAAAACAAAGTCGCTACCCGCTGTCTGTCCCTATGTACGCTTAGATCTTTAAAACTACGCTACGGATTTTAATGCAGTTTTTTTAATAGATAAGAATGATTCAAGAGGAAGGTTTTTAAGTATAATACATGTATAATAAAGTAGAGAAACACTGATCATTTCAATTTTTTACTTTTAGGCGAAACGAAGTTCGCCGGGTCAACTAGCATGCATGCTGTCCACCTGATGGTAAATGGTCACTGCATACAGAACATGGGTTCCATCTGAAGTCAATCACAGATGCGTTGCTACTTCCGAGGACTATGATGGTCGCCTCATGTGAAAGTGTGCCGGCAACCACACCCTTCCATCGTAACGCAAGGAATGCTTCACGTTAGAAATAGGTGTGGCGGTGGTACTTCCCCGGTCGAACGCTGTATCTTTACAGCGGATCGTGCGCGAACCGTGGAACATAGTACTTCTCCTAGCGCGTTCTCAACAGACTGAGCTATGTTCGCTGCGCGCATGCCCGAAGCAATGTTGAGCACGTACACGCTCGGTTCGTGCGCGCCCTGCGTAAACTTACGAACTGCTCCATTCATGTTACATTGCATGTACATTACGCAAAGCTGTACCCGACTTAAAGTGACGAGCGATCTTGTAGTTCCCTCGGAACTTTATAGTATTTAATTTTGTTATTGTTTTAAAGTTTTTTTGTTAATTTTTTTTTGTACGATTCTATGTGGACATTATTTGTATTTTATATTTAAGTAATTAACTAAAATAAGATTGTATAGTATATAAATTTGATTGACGTGATAATTGGTGTGACTTATGTCGTTCTAGTTAACAATAAATTAAATAAATAAATTAACTTGACCTTGACGTGTGGCAATGGTATCAAAATGGAACTACACTGGTTCTCATCATCCATCAGCCTTTCGAGGTCCGCAACTGGTCATAAGCCTCCCCTTAATGACACCACTCCAATCGACCCTGTGCCCTCTGAATCCAACGGTTTCCCGCTGTCTTCTTCAGGTCATCGTTCCACCTGGAGGTGGGACGACCTGTGCTACTTCTGCCCCCGGGGTTGAAGCGACCGGTGCTGCTTTTGCCTCTTAGGGGGGAGGGGGGGAGCGAACTTCGTACCTTTTGCCTCTGCTGGGGGGGGGGACTTATGCTTCTCTTATGGTTCTAAAACGTGGTATTTTTTTTTAAATATCTTACCCTCAACAATGATGACGGCTTCATGCCCCAGCGCCACTAGCACGTGGTTCAGCGCGAATCTGAAGTGGCGAGCGATCTTGTAGTACCCTCGAAACTTGACCTTAACGCGTGGTAGTGGTATCTCCGTCAGGTCCGGTTGTTTGACCACCGTTATCGTCGGATCGGAGTCCGTGAAAGCCTTTATCACTTGGTAGGTTGCGTTGTGGCCGCAGTCCTGTGGATGGAACGTAGATTATAAGAAGTATGGGTGTTAGAGAAAATATTGCAACTGAATTTGTAAGTACCCCCGGTGGTCTGTACAAGATTTGAAAAAAAAATTCATTTCCATCGATATATGTATATTATTTAAGAAGGAAAACTTTTTTTTTTTTATTTGACTGAAGTAGCAAACGAGCATGCAGTCCACCTGATGGTAAGTGGTCACTGCCGCCCTGCGACATCTGTAATCAACTTCATACAGAACATGGGTTCCATCTGAAGTCAATCACAGATGCGTCGCTGCTCAAGAGGACTACGATGGTCGCCTCATGTGAAAGTATGCCGGCAACCACACCCTTCTATCGAAACGCAAGAACTGCTTCACGCTAGAAATAGGACATTTAATAATTATATTAATGTAATACCATATTGTACCTTATTTAGCAAATAAAGATTATTATTATTATTATTATTATTATTATTATTATTATTATTATAGGTGTGGCGGTGGTACTTCCCCGGTCGAACTACACTAGTTCTACCACCTTTAAAAACTGACTTAATTACAGACATAACAAAACACAGTCCAAACTACTGTAACTAGAAACTTAAAATTTAATAGTGAAGGTGCACTAAGAAAGGATTTATGAAAAGTCGCCCCTTTAGGGAATAAAAATGAGGAAAAAAGATTTATATGAAAGTATGCCAGTTTTGATGCTAGCCGAATAAAACATTATTTGGCTTTGTGGTTCAATATATTGTTGTCGGTGCTAAAAATGGGCGGAGCTAGCTAGATATAGAGGAAGTATCGGGGCAGACGTAGATAACGTCTCTCCGGCGCTGTAACCCTGTAGTCGGGGAGTAGAATACGGCTACGGTATCCCCTGCCTGTCGTAAGAGGCGACTAACGGGGCCTCTGGGGTTGCGGACGGCTAGAGTGGGAGCTCGGACCGTCCAACAAGCAACCCCGAGAAGGACGGCGGTGTGTGTGGCTGCATCTCGCCGTAAGCACCGGATGATGAAGGGGGATGGTACACGTCCCCCAAGAGATGAGCCCGTGAGGGGCACTGCGCTAGGGGCCACCGGTTCGTTCCGTTGGAGTTTCCGAGTCCCCTACTACAAGCGCTGAGGAAGGCCACCGAGGAGGTTTTAGTGGGTAAAAATCCCACATAACCCTGAGTTTCTCCCAAGGATTCGGTGTACCTTTTGAAGGTTTCCTCCCCGTAACAAAAAAAAAAGATATAAAGGAAGTATGTCCTGCATTAGATAACAAAGGTGTAAAGGATGTCTTAATGTGGTTTAGTCAAAGTCGCGGGTTCTGCCAGTGACATATGATAGACGACCAGCGTGGGAGAAAGATTATTATACCGGTCTGACAAGCAGTGGGTCCCGGGATCGATGCCTGGTCAGACAGGTATCTGAATGATGAATTTAGGTTCTTGTTCTGGGTCCGCATGTTTGTGTGCACTTGGCACCCACAACCCCCCATGACGCGTAAGACTGAGGTGTCAGATGCGTTGCTACTATCGAAGACAAAGGTGATCATATAAGAGTGATCATATAAAAGTGACCCGGCATCTGTGTTCTTCCACCGACACGCAAGACCTTCGACAATTACCAGGATTACTAATATTTGTAGCATGAAGCTCAGCATGAGGTTTTGCTTTTCTGTGGAAGTTGGTGGTCGCCGGGTCACTTTCATGTGTCCCTGTAGCCTCGGGGTCAGAATAGGGCTACGGTATCCCCTGCCTGTCGTAAGAGCCGACTAAAAGGGGCTTCCGGGGTTGCAGACGGCTAGAGTGGGAGCTCGAACCGTTCGGTCAGGCGATCCCGGGAAGGACGGCGGTATGTGTGGTCGCATACCGTCGTAAAGACTAGACGGAGCACTGGGCCCAGCCGCCCATCTGGGAGGAGCCCGATGGGGCAGCGCGCTCGGAGGATTCCGGTTGAGGTCGTTTCGAAATCCCGGAGTCCTCCTTTTCAGCGCCGTGGACGGCCACCGGGGGGGTTTTTACTGCCGTAAAAATCCCACATAACCCTGCGTCGCTCCCACGGCGTCGGGTACCTTTTGAAGGTTTCCCCCTCGAAAACAAAAAAAAAAGGGTCACTTTCATGTAAGGCGACCTTTTTATTTGCAGATTAGACTGCAGACAAAACCCCTGTTCATCACATCACAGATCCACATTTGTAGACCCGTTGAAGCCAAAAACGTACACAAATTTACCTTCATATCTAAAACGTATACAAATTTACCTTCATATCATAATAGTAATTTGACCATAAATCTCAAAAAATGTTTGTTGTATTAATTATTATTGTTAATTTTACTGCAATATAAATGCAGCATAACGTACCTCCAAGTTTTCTACTTGTAATGGCGTTTGTGCGGACAGCCGTCCGAGCGGCCCCGTACCATGGGGCAAACTGAAGATCAGCGCCATGTCGCTGCTTGTCTGCGCATGGCTTCGCTGAGTTTGACCCCATGCGCGGTAATTACAGCACATAATGCACTTTAGATAATTAATACTTTTTTATTTCTTATTATTGTTATTATAATCTATTGTACTCCTATGTGTTAAAATAATATATGTTTTAATGTAGTCCACTTTAGTTGTGCCGTTTGTGTGTTGTAATTTTCTCGAATAAACCTATTTTTATTTATTTATATCTCACCTGACTTATAATAATAGGAAACGTCTCCTTGCTGGGTCTAAACTTGACCAGATTGTCCAAACACCGCTTGACCGTCACCCGGTCACAGGCTATCACCAACACCGGCAGGATTGGACTACCACCATCTGAAATGGAAAACTTCATCATCCATCCATCATCTACTAATTATAGTGTCCGACTGATGTTTCGGCTATTTTACATGGATCTATGGATATTAGCTCTGTTTAAGTAAATGTGGAAATGTGGCGACCACCCACAACTCATCAACAGATGGCGCTGTAGCGACTTCCCACAATTAACCAAGAGATGGCGCTATGACGACAATTTCCGGCAACTTATAACGCTTTCTACACTCATAGCCCAACAGTAGGATTTCCTCCTGTGTCGCGGGTGCTATGGACACACACAAAGACGAATACACAAACACGCAGACCCAGAACAGGAATCTAAACTCATCATTCAGATACCTGTCTGGCCGGGAATCGAACCCGGGACCCACTGCGTGTCAGACCGGTATGATAACCGCTGCGCCACGCGGGTCAAGAGATGGCAAAGAATCTGTAGCAAACCTTGCGTAAGAGTTTTCTCTTTTGTCGTCGACCCATTATTCCCACTGCTGGGCACGGGTCTTCTCTAAGAACGAGAGAATTATAGGCTATACTCCACCGCGCTGGCCAAGTGCGAATTGGTGGAGTTCACACACCTACGAGAACTTTTTTTCAATGAACTCTCGGGTGTGTAGGTCACGGTGTTTTCCTTCACCGAAAAGCATTGATAGTAAATTTATAATACGCAAATAATTTGAGAAAAATCTGTGGTAATGGCCTGGGTTTGAACCTCGGACCTCCCGATCGAGTGGGCAAGTTTCAACCATTAGGCTATCACTGCTGCTTTTCGCTTTTAAGAGGTCAATTACAAAAGTAGGCCACTTACCACTAGATACGTACATACTTTGTTGATTACATACTTTGTTATTTACAAAATATATTTAAAACGTTTCTAAATTTACGCAATTGAAACCAGCACAAATAATCAATAAACCCACATGGCTGTAATACAAGAACAGTTCCGAATTAGTGCATTGCGATAACGATCCTGTTTATTGTATACTAGCTGTAACCCGCAGCTTCGCCCGCGCTTAATTTTTTTTTTTTTTTATTTCACTGAAGTAGCAAACGAGCATGCAGTCCACCTGATGGTAAGTAGTCACTGCCGCCCATGGACATCCGTAATCAACTTCATGCAGAACATGGGTTCTATCTGAAGTCAATCACAGATATGTTGCTACTTCCGAGAACTAAGATGGCCGCCTCATACAAAAGTGTACCGGCAACCACACCCTTCCATCGAAACGCAAGAAATGCTTCACGCTAGAAATAGGTGTGGCGGTGGTACCACCCCGGTCGAACTACACTGGTTCTACCACCTGGTAAAAATACATGACATATACATATTCATTCAAGAGGAATATTTCTTTCATACATATATTTTTGGTATCTTGCACCGTTTTCGCAGAACATGCAACGTAAGCCCTCAAAGATGAATAATTTTCCTTGTTTTTTTTCACATTTTGCATGATTTCTGCGCGCATAATAGTTGTAGCGTAATGTTATATAGCCTAAAGCCTTCCTCACTGAATAGTCTATTCAATACAAAAAGAATTTTTAAATTCGAACCAGTAGTTCCTGAGATTAGCGCGTTCAAACAAACAAACAAACAAACAAACAAACAAACAAACAAACAAACAAACAAACTCTTCAGCTTTATATATTAGTATAGATTAGTATAGACTAGCTGTACCCTGCGCGCGTTGCTACGCCATCCCAAAAAAAAATTTAAAAAAATACGCGAGAAACCTTCGCGAGCTCATGAATATCAACTTTGCTAAAGATCATCACATGATCAAATGAATAGTTTACGATTCTATAGAGGACATACAGACAAACATTAATTTTTATATACTAGAAAGACGAAAGACTAGCTGCGCCCGCGGTTTTTTCCGCGTTTAAAAACATGACATACTAATAACTGAAATTTGATACCTGTCTTTAGGAGCGATTTAGTCCATTTGTTACGTGAGGTAATTTGATTTTTGGACTTCTCCATGATTGAAAAGGTCTAGGAAGAATTGTCTAGCTTCCCCCCCCCCCCCCCACCAATCGCTCCCGAGGTTGCTTACAATAAGAAGAGAAATGTGCTGCATTTATTTAATTTAACGCACTTTTCATTGAATTTTTCTCTTTTTTGTAGAAAAAATACATTATATTATGCTGATAGTGCCGATACCCCCTTCTCGCTAAATAAGATAAGATTCATATAATATCACTAGCTCTTACCCGCGGCTTCGCCCGCACGGTCAAAGAATTGACATTGGCATTTGATAGTGTGATTCGGAACTTGCAAATAAATTTTACTAACGCTATCTATTAACAACGTCTGGAACTACTAATTTGTATCAACTAACAAAATATCAATATTCCCATGTGAATGAGAGAGTGTGGTAAAAAGTAGCCTACGTCACTCTCCGTCCTGCCAACTATCTCCAAGCATATAAACCATTTCATATAATAGCTAGCGACGTGAAAGACGAACAAACAAACACACTTTCACATTTATAATATTAGTATGGATTTGATAACATATCTCACCTAATTAATGGATGTCCCTTTAGATAATAAAATAATATTTTTTCAAAGAGGACTGGTAGTGAATGATATTCGACCTATGTCAAAAAAAACAAAACAATGGTATGGAACCTTTAGTGCACGAGCCCAACTCACACTTTGCCGGTTTTATTTCGGAATTAAGAGTAATTTAAAGTTTTTACGGAACTAAAAGATACAAGCCACTTGAGGTTGTAAGCAAACTAACTTTTTTATTTATCTACCCACTTAAGTCATAACAATCACAAATATATAACATATCTCCCATCCATAATCACGGGCTTAACTATCCAATTACAATAATGAAAAAATAAAAAGTTAAATCAGAATTATATAATGAAATCTATCCAGAAAAGTCATCATTTGGAATGCCTATGATATCAGGCCATAGCTCCGGATCTGGTATCTCTATGTCAGGTTCCGGGGAAGATGCAGATGGTTGAGACCTCGTAGGACTATCATCCGATGAGTGGCGTATACTCCGAGCTATTATTTGATCCACATGACGTCGATGTAATTGCTCATCTTCCGTTCTCACAGTATATGTAGTTGGACCATCGATACTCTCCACAATAGCCTTACGCCACTTCTCCCCTGGACCATACATTCTTATCAAGACTGGTTGTTGTAATGTAAACGATCGACCAGGGCGGCGCTGAGCAACTTCCTCTAGCTGACGATCAGCGCTGTTTGGCGCTGCGTCCGGGTGTATCACGGAGATCGCAGTACGATACTTTCGACCATTAAGCATTTCAGCTGGTGTTTTATTTGTGGAAGAATTAGGCACAGTGCGAAGCCAGAAAAGAGCTTTTGAAAGTTTCTCACTCCATGGCATATTAGTGTCTGCCAGTTTCCGAAGTTTATTTTTAATTACCTTAACCACAACCTCTGCCTGACCATTGGTCGCAGGGTGATATGGAGGCGAGTAAACATGTTTAATGTTATTTTTCTTCAAGAAATCATTAAAATCTTCTGAGACAAATGCTCGGCCGTTATCCGAAACCAAAACTTCTGGTAACCCCTGAGAGGCAAATATCCTTCTAAGTGTTGTAATAGCACTCTTGCTACTTGGAGATTGTACAATTTCCGCCTCAGGCCATTTACTGTAGCTGTCAACCAGTATCAAAAAAGTTTTTCCTTCATAAGGGCCCGCAAAGTCAATGTGTACACGACTCCAAGGTCTCTCAGGTACAACCCAGGTCTGAGGGTTTTTAGGGGGATTATTTCTCACCGCTTGACACAGGTCACATTCGCTTACTACTCGCTCTATATCCTTATCCATGCCATTCCACCATACATATCCTCTAGCATACGCCTTAGTCAGGACTATCCCCGCATGCGGGTCATGTAGTAACTTTAGTACCTGCTTTTGTAGCGATGCTGGCACGACAACTCTGTTACCCCACAATAAACAACCTTTATTGTGTGAAAGAGCTTCCTTACGAGTCCAAAACGGTTGAAGCGACGGATCTGGGTTTGAGTTTGGCCATCCATGAAGAACTAAAAACATAACTCTCTGAAGTACAGGATCTTTTCTTGTTTCTTCGGCAATTTTAAAAGAATCCAAATTCCACCCTGTAGGCTGTTCTTCCAGTAATAAAACATCTTTGAGACACTCAACTTCAACTGTTGAAGTTTCTGGATCTGTCCATCTACTCAATGCATCTGCATTCCCTATTAATTTTCCAGCTCGATAACAAATGCTATAATCATAACAACTCAGTTTAAGCGACCATCTCAACATACGTGGAGAAATTAAGTTTGGGATTGGCTTATTTGGGTTAAATAAACCTACTAAGGGTTTATGGTCTGTAATTATACAAAACGGACGACCTGCTAGAAATTGATGGAATTTTGTAACACCGAATATGATAGCTAAAGCTTCTTTGTCAATTTGTCCATAACGCCTCTCATGCTTCTGTAGAGTACGTGAAGCCATCATTATTGGTCGTTCAGAGCCATCATCCATAACATGTGCAATAATCGCACCTAAACCATAATCTGATGAGTCACAAATCAGTAACAGCTTCCTATCGAGTTCATATCCAACCAACGTAGCTTCAGATCCTAAAAGTTTTTTCGCTCTAACGAAAGCTGCTTCCTCTTTCGCTCCCCAAGACCACGGTTTCTTCGATTCCAGTAAACGATATAAAGGTTCCAACACTGTGGCCTTGTCTGGTAAAAACTTCTCATAAAAATTGTAGAGACCTAAAAAGGCTCTCAAAGTATTTTTATTTGTAGGAGCTGGCTTATCTAATATTTCATTTACTTTTGAAGGTGACGGATGTAGACCTTCAGCATCTATCATATGCCCGAGAAAGTTAATGCAGTTCGAAGCGAAAACACATTTCTTTAAATTCAATCGAAATCCCAGATCCTTCAACTTGCCCAATACCAATCTAAGTCGGTGGTTATGTTCTTCTCGATTTTTCCCAGCAATAGCTATATCATCCAACAGGCATGCCACTCCTTCCATTCCAGCAAAAGCTGTTGACATTAACCTCTGAAAAATTGCCGGCGCGGCGCTGACACCAAAAGCTAAACGATTCATTCTCATCAATCCGATGTGAGTATTCAATGTTAATATTTCTGCTGTCTCCTTATCAACCTTTACTTGCGTATAGGCTTGTTTTAAATCCAACTTACTAAACACACTACCTCCACTTAATTTTACAAAAGCCTCCATCGATGTTGGCAGAGGATATGTATCTACCTCTATTGATGCATTAACCGTGGCACGATAATCTCCACAGATTTTTAAAGAACCATCCTCTTTCTTTACTATCCTCAGGGGTGTGGCCCATTTAGAATATTTCACTGGAGTCAGTATTCCAACTTTAATCATAGAATTCAATTCTTCTTTAACTTGTTTCTTCAATGGGAAGGGGACTGGCCTTGCCTTCAAAAACCTAGGTATTGCCTTAGGTTGTACTTGTAAAGATACTTCTGGCCCCTTATATTCCCCAACCCCTTCTTGAAATACCTCAGGAAACTCATTCCTCCATGATTCTATAGTTTCCATTGACCAGCATATACCACTTATTTCAATTCCCAAGTTACTAAACCAATTCCGACCTAAAAGACTAGGGCCTTCTCCAGCTACCACAATTAAGTCACACTGAGCCTCCTTATCAGCTAAAATAGCATTAACATGAATAAGCCCTAACACTTTTAATGGATCTCTTGTCCACGTCACTAATTTAATCTCAGTTGGATTAAGTGGAGGAGGTGTAGACCATAAGTTTCTATAGGTTTTTTCAGATATAATGGAACGCGCTGCACCAGAATCAATTTCCATTAACAATCTTGCTTCATTAACAATAATCTCAACATTTATCGGAGACCGGTAACTATCTAAGCACATGTAGACACCATTCATATCGTCTCCAACCGACAAGTCTTGAGTTTTACTTTTCACCGAGTGATCCATGAGGTGTACATTGTTATTCTTCTTTTGACAAGCTGCCACAACATGTCCAAATTTCTTACAATAAAAGCATCTTGCTTTCATGAATAAACACCGTTCTCCGGGCTTATGACACTTTGCACAATGTCGACATTCCACCATTTTAATTCGACCAATTTCCATAGGCTCGGTGACATCATGTGGAGTTTGCTTAATTTCTCTAGTCTGGGGATAGAAGTCAGAGAATGTAGCTTGATAATTAAGGCACATCTGCCCTGCAGCCTCATATGTTAACTGTTTAGCTTTCAGTAAGTCTCGACGCAAGCGATCATCCCGTATCCCCAAAACTAAGCGGTCCCTCAACTGCCGCTTAATATCTGCAAAATTACACTTGGCGCCAAGTTCATTTATGGCCGCCACAAAGTCTTGCACGCTTTCGTTTTGTAATTGTAGGCGTTTGTGAAACTTTCCAGCTTCCAGAATTTCGTTAGTTTCCGGTTCATAAAAAGTGTCCAAAACTTTTAATATATCAGTAAATAACACACTGGTTGGTCTTTGCGGCACTAGTAACGATGCTAATAAACTATAAGTGTCTTTTCCACATTGTGAGAGAAATAATGAACGTGCTTTCGTGTCGTCATTCCCGACTCCCGCCGCATCCAGCGCGCTCAACAACTGTTCTTTATAATCACACCACTTATCCGTTTTAGGGTTAAAATGTCCAAGAAACATTATATTCCCGAAATTTAACGCCATTTTCACGACAATTACAATAATTTTCCGAAGTCGCCAATAAAAGATACAAGCCACTTGAGGTTGTAAGCAAACTAACTTTTTTATTTATCTACCCACTTAAGTCATAACAATCACAAATATATAACAGGAACATTCCTGTGCTAAATTAAACCTAGACGTGTTTAATGAAATTTAATCCTATTTACTTTCAATTGTACTCATGTTTCAATTTTTTACATTGATAATATTTTTATACATTTTCATCATATCATAACTTGATAAGATTTCTATAAAAACCTCAATAAATTACCTGATTGTAATTTTATTTTGCTAACTATGTTTTAAAAAAATCATTTAACATTTAAGAATTCCAAATATATTTTTTTATCTGACCGAAGTAGCAAATGAGCATGCCGTCCACCTGATGGTGCCGCCCTGTGACATCTGTAATCAACTACATACAGAACATGGGTTCCATCTGAAGTCAATCACACATGCATTGCTACTCCCAAGGACTATGATGGTCGCTCATGTGAAAGTGTGCCAGCAACCACACCAAACAACAACCACCCTCCTATTAAAACGCAAGAAATACTTCACACTGGAAATAGGTGTGGCGGTGGTACTTCCCCAGTCGAACAACACTGATTCTACTACTTTGAATTACCACCTACATATGACCTCACAAAGTTTTTGGATTTATAGTATTATTATCATAAGATTAATACTTACTTTGATTCATTTCCATTTCATTTATTGCTTGCTGGGATCTATCTTCAGACTGCTTCAACTGCTCTTTAACTTTCTCTAACAATTTATTACTATCCGTTAATTCCTCAGCCATTTTATGCTGTAATTTCTCTAATTTAATTTCTAATTCTTGCACATTATTTTTATTAACTATGTTTCTAGAGATTTGTAGTAAAGATGAGTACGAAACTACAAGCCATAGTAGTACTAATGTCCCACATATTAGAGTCAATTTTCGCAGATTCATACGCATTTTGAATTAGGAACACTTGAAAAAGAACACAATAACACCACAGATAAATAACTTTTTATTTATATTTTTTAAATACACAAGGTTTACGTCCAAGGTATTTCCACGTATTCAACACGTCGGAATTCAGCGTAAAGTGTAAACATTGTTCATTTACCGAAAACCACAACAATCGATCATCAATCTTATTCTAAAAACCAGTAACGTACAAATTTTCTGACAGGATGCGAGTTTTATTATTATAATTGCAGAGTTACAGTTATATCACAAAGGTTATCAATGAAATTACAGAATTAAACAATTTATCCTGCATTACAAAAATCACAACAACGTCGAGCACTCGGACCAGTGACACCGTGACACGTAATGTCAAAATGATTATTTTTGAAAAGGTCTGTGTCAGTGTCACTTTTGTTTTTAAATCGTCGTATGTATTTATCCTTGGATTCAGTGTTTTCTGCAATTACAGTGAAATGTAATATTGTTTTAATATGACATAATTTAATATCTGTGCTACCAATCTAACATGTTATTCCTATCTTATAGTACTTAAAAGCGTCAATAAACTTTAATTGACCAAATATTTAATGTGGTAATACAGTATAGAGGCGTTTTTTAATTTCTACGATATTATGTGCACATAGCCCACACAAACTTCGCGCATCTTATGGACCGCGCATTGACCGTCATGTACACAAATATTGAATAAAAAACGACCCAGACCCAGAAGAGAAATCTATGTTCAACATTTAGCCATGGGGCTGGCCGAAAATCGAATCCAGAACTAGCTGCGTGTCAGAACAGTGTGAGCCGCTAGGAAAACCAAATCGTGAAAGAAGAATTTATTGGCTGTTCTAATGAAATAATTTCTTACTGGCAATATTTGCTAAAACAATCGAAAAAAGGAAAATTAATATTTCTGTATAAGCTGATTTAGAACTTTATGACTTCATAATAGTAACATCATTCATAAACCTATATCTAGGAACTATTTACAATTTAACGAATACAATTATATTAATACTATTGAAGTAAGTATGCTAAATACTAAAATTTTCTTCCAACCGTCTCAGGTGATCAACGTTTGGTTCTTGAGTTGAGGTACTATGATTCAAAATATTGTTTTTATAAACATCCATATTTCGTTGTGCGGACGCCATATTTGTGTAAATTTCCCGCGGCATTGGCACCAGGCGATTTTGCGCGGGAATCTTGACGTTTGATGTCAAATTGACGTTGCGATCAAGATAAACACGATCGTTCGGAAACGTCGCGGATGGGGGTGGGATCATATAGGGTAATTCGGGCTTAGACATGCTTCTGAATAAATTTCGTTCGATTTGATTTGGAGTATTGATGGTAGCGATATTGTTTAGAGATTTCATCCACTGCTGTTGCTGGGTTGGCGGTATCCTATTGGGATAATTGAAGATCCAGAGTCTGTCTCCTACAAACATGGGTCGCGGTGTAACGATGCCTAAGCTACTGTAGTACTGTTGAGCGAGAAGTTCCACGTCGTTAGTGTACTTCCGCTTCCATTTCGTCCGGCGATTTTGGAACCATATTTTGATCTGTAAACAATAATATAGGTAAGTCACTAAAATCCTTTAAAATTATAATTTACTTTATAATGTTGAGTGTAGTTTTACAAATATTGACAAACCTATCGCACTTTGTGTACAATTTTTTTAATTTATAAAAAGTATCATGGCAGATACATAGATAGATACGAATGGTCATGTCTAACACGGTAATGTGATAATCACTACATAGTATAAAAAATGACGCCTCACGCTGCTGTCCCTATGTATGCCTAGATCTTTAAAACTACACTATGGATTTTAATGCAGTTTTTAATATAAAGTGTGATTCAAGAGGCAGGTTTTTATGTATAATACATGCATAATATAGTAGGGGAACACTGATAATTTTAGATTTTTTGACTTTTAGGCGGAATAAAGTTCGCTGGGTCAGCTAGTAACATAAACTAAACTATCTGCCAAATCTCAGCGATATCCAACCACAACTTTTTGCTTGAAAGTAACTGTAGTTATTAGAAGGAGTTGTTGAAAGTATAGAATAATAATAAAACATTGTTAATGCATATACTACTCGACCACAACAATTAGGCGCACGACAGCTGAAACGTCATTAGAACTAGGGATTTGCCATCCCGATACGAAGTATATTCTATTATCAAATACCTAAAGTATGTAGGTATACCATTAATAAAACATATACCATAGTGATGTATGTTCAATAGTAGAGTATTTATTAAAGCACTTTCATGTGTTTAATATATTCGAAGACATGGAATATTTTCTTTCTTTTTTTTATGTGTGTAAGTGACTGATGCCTGTTGCAGCACACATTCGATTTTCGACTTGGGAGACAGAAATACTGAGCTCAATAATCTTCTCTTGTTAGAAAAAATGCATATTTTTGAATGTAAGAATCCTTTCTCCTCCACGAATAGTTTTTTCCTACCCATTTTGAGCTTTATTGACAAATAATCAACTAATTTAATAATAACTTTAAAAATTCAAATCAATAAAAATAACCAAACACCTAGACGATACACGACTGCACGTCACTAGGGGATGCGCGGGGTAAGAAGGTATTAAACCTCTTTTGTTTTATGCGCTTAATTGTTGTGGTTGAGTAATACATTTTTTCTGTACTACCACGTCAATAGGAACAATTTCAAAATACACTTTCTTATATAATATAATAGCCAGTAATATAGATTACATTATAAAAAGGTTTTTCGCAACAGTAACAAGCTTACAAACTATAACATAATATTGATAAGATTTAGAATTTATTCCGTGCCTGTGTTTCAGTCAATCGCAGCTGCTTCGCCAGCCTGCCTCTCGCAGCGACGGAGAGGTATCGATTCTTCTCAAATTCTGCCTCTAAGCTCTTTATCTGTTGCGCGCTGAACGCCGTCCGAGCTCGTTTGCCTCGAGATGAACATGATCCTGGAACAAGCAAACAGTCAAACTTATTAAAAAAAACAGCCAAGTAGGATTCGAGCACGCTGGCTCTGTACCATTATCTATAAAAACAGCAATAAGTCACATTTGTTTTACTGGAGTTATAATTTTAGAAACTAGGTAACATGCTATCGCGTGTTTTAATCGAGCAAAAAAGGCTTCTTTTTATGTAAGCGCCCCTTTAAATATTTATTTTATTCTGTTTTTAGTATTTTAGTTAAAGTTACAATGGAAATACGTGTTCTGTGAAAGTTTCAGCTATCTAATCACAGTTCATGAGATACAGACCAGTTGTAGACAGACGGACAGCCGATCATTCCACGGAATCATTCATGGAATCTCTAGTCCATATGACACTACCCTAGTTATGTCTAGAAACGCGCTTTGACAAACAACTCCCAATTTATTATTTTAAGTTATCTATAGTTAAACTATAATTTATATCAGAGTTTATGACAGTGGCGGATTTACCAGCAGGCTGAGTAGGCTGGAGCCTAGGGCGGCAAATTTTAAGGGGCGGCAAATTTAGTTCATAATTTTTTTATTTCGGTTTACAAATTTAAAAAAAAAATATTATACACACATAATACGAATTTCGAAAATTGGAGAGAAATTAAAATATTTAACAAAAATCGAAATATTCTCATATCCAGTGCTAATTAATAAATATTTCAACATCTCTGCATGAACAATTCCTAAACGCTTTACTAATTATACATTACTGATTATGAACTTTTAGAATATCGCAATAGCGATTCGATATTATAATCGAAATTTAGTAATTTTTACATATATTCACTGATAACTGCTATAATTTTTTCTCCGTGTACCTAATAATTATGAGATCTGCTTACCCAATTCAATCTTGATATAATATTGATGGTCTAACCATGATTGCTGCAGCAAGTTTGCAACTTGTCAAATTCAATTTCAGAAAGTAATTTCTATATGCGTAAAAAATACTGACTAAAATTGACTAATTTTTATTAAATAAAAAGCTAGTTCAATATCTTATAGAGATCATATTAATCGAATAACTGATAGTTGAACGACTGTGACTTGACAATAAAAAAAATCCTTCCACAAAATATGAAGTGAGACAATTTGCTCATTAGAAAGTTGATACATTTTATCAGTCAATTAATTTATTTGTAGTAAGAAAAAGTTTTGAAAATCCAAATGAGCAGGCCTTAAGCGCTCATGTCGTACACGAATTATCTAAATTAAATGTTTACATCAGTAGATTTGATAACTTTTTTTGCAAAGCCAACTTTTTCAGAAAATGTCAATGGGAATGAATTAATTATAATAAGATAAAACAATACTCAGCTGCATTTTTTTATTCAACGGCTTCTCTCCAATTAAATAAGTATATTAAAAAAAATTGAAGTGAAAAAATGATTTTTTCGAAAGTTATCGTGTTTACTGTGAACACGATCATCCAAAATCCATACGATATGGCATTAAAATTACTTCCTTTTAAATAAAAAATAATTAATCATAACTGAAAAAATAATTTTTATAAGCTCAGCGATTATTTTTCTTTCTGATAAGTTGCTTTTTAAATAATATTCATGTACATCATATTTGTTAGGTACGGTTCAATGTGAGAAAATATCGGATTTAGATTTTTAGGCAAGAATAGAGCATACCTACTACGCGCTTCGCACTTAAGGCATGCAATTGCGTAGTCGTATTTGTATTGTAACGCCAGAACAAACGACATGACGATTCGGTAATTTCGATATTTTTTCCTTAAAATAATGTTTTTTAATAATTCTTTGCTATAAAAATAACCAAGGATCTAACAAGGATCTATAAATCCGCCACTGGTTTATGACATATTTTTTAAGTAATTTACTTTTTAATATATTGAAGAACGGACCGGAAATCACAGTGCAGCAAACTAGTCTTCCAACATGTCCACAATTTTTGTTACGTGATTGTAATAGGCCTTAATGAACTTTTTTTTTTGTTTCATTTCCGGGAAAAAAACCTCTGGCCAACAATTTTGCTGTATTTAATACAATCTGAGCATCACTTGAATGATCCGTTTGGCTACAATTATCTTGCATTTCACGGACATATAAATGTCTGGTGTAACCTCGTTATCTTTATTCTCTACAAAATATTCTTGAGTATCCTGCATTTCTAACACATTTCATAGCAACTTTGATGGGCCTGATTACGCCTGGGTTGGTTCCTATTACACAAACAAATGTAGATTTTACGCAAGTCTATTTCTTTCTATGTAACATCACTAATAGTTTGTGGTGCCATATAGAATAGAGATTCTTTATGACACCACCGGTGGTGTCAAGTGGAATGATCGCGGACAGCGGAGTCTTAGATATAGGTTTACATTTTTACCAAAAAATATGAATTTCTTCGAGAATAAGCGTGGTCTCAAAAAAGACGTCGGCGAAATCTCAAGTCTTTAATTGAATATCAAATTTCATACTATGTACATGTCTCGTGGCTCATTCGTATCTTTTTTATATGAACCCGTAAAAACACTTAATAAATCCATCCACAAATTCTAATGGCGTGCTTACTGTTACTATTTAAAGAACTAGAAGCCTAATAGCAAAGCTGACAGTAGAAAGCTATTAATTAGACAAAGCATCTAGTCAATAGAAAAAAGATAGATCGTAGCACTATATATCAGTTAGACAGTTTGAATCTAAACTGCAAGCAAATATTTGGCAGCAGCGATTACAATTTCACTAACGATTAACAACTGTTTGAAGACAACGGAAGTCATGCCTAACAATCCTTACCGACGAAGCGGACACCGCGCATCGTCACCTGACAGTTATTTTCAATAAACACCTCGCCTCTCTGAGTAATTAGTGGCAATTTATCAACGTGTCCGCCGCCATCTTGGATATCAGACGACGGCAGCGCCGCTTCCCGCGCTAATGAGCCCGCCAAAATAAACGTCAATGTGACATTTTACTTCATTATAAGCTTTAAGACTAAGATCATAACGCTCCTTATGCCATTCATGTATTAAGAGATGAAAATGTTTAGATATTGGACAGAATGAATGCGAAGACGATTTATTGCGTCTACGGCGATCGTCAAAGAAATTACGGAGAACATACAGCGGTAGAACGGGTTGTATTTCAGTTTTAATGATTTAATGAGTGTGAGTGTCACGTTTAATGCCCCTGGAGTGTTTTACAGCTGTAAAAAATTGGAATCCGGTGGGAGGATCAATTTTAATATATCAAAACGTGTTCAACTTGTTATGTAGTTATTCGTCATTTTCTATGCGAGATAATTTCTAAATAGTATTTCGATATAACTGCCTTGCAATGCAATTGGGCTAAGTACATATTTATAATTTTAATTACGGAACTCTGAAAATGTAGTTTGATATTTTAGTTGGAAACATTCCATGCAATATTGTAACAAAAGCAATCAATCACATCTGTTTCAATAAGGAGTCGAGTAGATTAATTAGTAGCTAAAATAAATCCATGTCTTGTGAAACGTGGTACGCAAAACATGTTTAAAAAAACTACACTCGTAAAGCAATTAATGTCAATACATCGTCACTTGTCAACGACCGGTGCCTTTGTTTCGCGCCTCTGTACTTCCCAAACGTATGTTCTGTACAAAAATACAAAATAAACTTTATTGCAGCGACAAAAGAATTATTTTTCAAAGCTCCATCAGGCCACAGACAAAAATTGACGCAAGCGTTTGACACACGCGATTGCGTTCAAAAACCCCATCCGCTCTGCTAATAGAATTTTACAGCTTTTTAATGAGCTCCGGCCACTTACGTTTCAGTCTCTTTTTCATCTTTTATTCTTTTTTTTAACGTGAATAATTACAGGGGAGAGAGATTTAGTTAACAAGAGTCGGGAGGCGTAGAGATTTATCTTTTCGTAACAAATTTAGAAAATGAGACATCAGTGTGGCTGTGCACTTAGTTTAATTTTTTGTAGCGTCAAGGAATCAATTCAAACGGCTAATTTGAGTCGCCGAGCTAAGCGCGTAGCAAGGCGATGCTGACAGATCGTAAATATATTAGCGCGCCATTTTTCTACCGCGTCAATTAATGATGTTATTAAATAAAAATATTTTTGTAATGAAGACGTTTTGAACAATATTTCCAGTAACACCTCGAGTAAACGTTTATTTTTTGAGCGAACTTGTAAATTATATTTATACTTTCTGCTGAAAATATGGGCATGTAAACCATTTAATTACTTCGCTAAATCAGAACAGTATGCTGAATAATATTATCCAAAAGAAAATAAATCTGATAATTAAAACAATATGTCGGTAACAACAAACAATAATCGAGTGGTTGAAACTTAGCCTTCTAATTGGGGTGTCTTGCGTTCGTATCCCAGGCAAATATGATTTTAAACGTGTCGAAGGAAAACATCGTAGGGTAACATACACGCCTGTATTGCAAACGAGTATGCAGTCCACCTGATGGTAAGTGGTCACTGCCGCCTATGGACATCTGTAAGTAGGTTCTATCTAAAGTCCTGAGGACTAACATGGGGTGTCCTCAAGATAAAGATAGGTTGTCATAAAGATGTACCTATAAAGTCTATCAACCCACACTTATCCACCGTCACGCTTGACATAGGTGTTTCAGTAAAATGGGGTGGTTGCTGGCTCACTTTTATATGAGACTAGTTGACTCGGTGAACTTCGTTCCGCCTAAAAATCAAAAATCAAAAATTATCAGTGTTTCTCCTCTATATTATACATGTATTTTACATAAAAACCTTCCTCTTGAATCAACTACATTAAAATCCGTAGCGTAGTTTTAAAGATCTAAGCATACATACGGACAGACAGCGAGAAACGAATTTGTTTTATACTAGGTATGTAGTGTTGACTTTCGTCGACGGGAGTAACAACACACCTGTTTTTTTTTATCTTACTGAAGTAGCAAAGGAACATGCAGTAAACCTGATGGTAAGTGGTCCCTGCCGCCCATGGACATCTGTAATCAACTTCATACAGAACTTGGGCTCCATCTGAAGTCAATCACAGATACGTTGCTACTCCCGAGGACTAAGATGTTCGCCTCATGTGAAAGTATGCCGGTTGTTTCTAACTTCTAATAGATGTTCTGTAAGAAGTTGTTTAGAGATGTCCATGGGCGGCAGTGACCACTTACCATCAGGTGGGTGGCATGCTCGTTTGCTACTTCAATAGTATGAAAAAACACCGCCTTGCCAATCTAAATACTAAGACGGTGCCATGTAACTGAGCTGACACATTAACTTCAGCGGCCTACTAATTTTAAACTCTTTCGTAGACAAACTAATCACATAAAAAAGAGATCATGTTCATGTTATCCGACGCAATGTTATTTGACACTGGATAATTTATTCTACTTCGCGCCTTCCCGCGCCATTTGATGTCACGAATGCGTTTACGGGTATTTCTGGCCCTAATTATCGAGATTTTAGCTCGGAACGTTTCGTTTTGCATTTAGATAAAGTGTCTATCCGTTTAACAGTAAAAAACAATTAAAACGTGGAAGAACTCTTTGCGTTTCGATTCCGGAAGCACCACCACACTTATTTACCGTAGCATTTTAGGAAGCAGAAGGGACCATGGCCCCGGGCGACACGTTTTGAAGGGCGGAAAAAAATACCAAACATTTTTTTTTTCATAAAATTGCACATACACAACTTTCAAAGATTTAGCTTATTATGTTTTGGGAACCTTTTTTTAAGTATTTTTTTATTTGTGTGCTTATTCACCGATAGTTCCGAAATAGGTAGACATCGAATTCAACCTCAGCCTCTAGCAGCATAAACCTACGCTACGTCACTGCTTATTCATTTTTTCTTTTTGAAGTGAAACTTCTTTATCGGGGTTGGAAAAAAAAATAGTGTAACATTTTTTCGTTACACGCCATCTTTTTCCATTACGCGCCATCTTTTTTTTCCATTACGCGCCATCTTTTTCTTATCCCTACCACGCGTGATATTAGATAAATTATTGTAGATTATTTAACCAATTTCTGTAAAGTTGCATATAGTAAATTATTTTTTGAAAAATAACGTCATAATGAAGTTTCACTTCTTACGAGTGTACGCTAGTACACGCACACATTTTTTTTTGTTATCGAGGGGGAAACCTTCAAAAGGTATTCGACGCTGTGGGAGCAACGTCGGGTTTTGTGGGATTTTAACCGCACTAAAACCCCCCGGTGGACGTCCTCAGCGCTACGTGGAGGACTTCCTCCTACCGTCCTTCCTGGGGTAATCGGCTGGGCGGTTCGAGCTCCCACTATAATCGCCTGAAACCCCAAAAGGAGGGGGCTTTAGTCGCCTCTTACGACAGACAGGGGCTACCGTAGCCGTATTCTACTCCCCGGCTACAGGGGACTACCTATTTCTGCCTAATAACAACAATATGAAACGTTGCTGTGTTCTGTTCTGAAGCGTGTGTTACTAATAATTTAAAGTAATACCTAACACATTAGTGATCTTTACTCGGATCCGAGTTTGGGCCATAGTGGCGGTGCCGCACACACGGATCCGACCGAGCCTCCAGTCCATTGCTAAATTAGTGCCATCCCTAGCTCTCGGAACCGAGTATTCGGCACCTGGAATCCTGTGTGCCGACTCGGATCCAAAATTGATTTTTATAAGGATGAATAATAATATACATTCATACATATTTTTGAAGTGAAACTTCTTTAGGCGCATGAGGGTAAATTTTTTACAGATGAAACGTCACGCCGGTATGCAACGGAAGTGTCGGAAAAGAGAGAGAGAGTGATCGAGACCGATTGAGAGAGAGTAAGACAGGGCGAACGTAGCATGAGCGATGATGAGGCGAACTAGCCGTGGAGTGAAAGTAGGGAGCAAGCGAGTGAGAAAGATTGAGAGAAAAAGTGAGACAGAGCGAACGTCGTATCACGCCTTTTTCCCTTCCTCTTAATCTTGGAAATTTAAAGTTTTAGATTTGTATAAATATAAACAAGATTTATCAATTAGTTCGCCAAAGAAGTTTCACTTCTGACATGTGTACTTTGTACGCACGCATGTTTTTTTGTAAACTTTATCGCCATGCCAGCAACACGCCAGATGCTCATAACGGGCATCGAGAAATTATTCGTCAAAATCATACTGGTATTGAAAGTGTTAAAAAAGTGTTCATTTTTACGATATTCGACGCAAGTCCGTTATTTGACACGAGACAATTTATTCTACTTCGCGCCTTCCCGCGCCATTGGATGTCACGAATGCGTTTACGGGTATTTCTGGCCCTAATTATCGAGAGTTTAGCTCGGGACGTTTCGTTTTGCATTTAGATTAAGCCGTATCCATCTATCCGTCTAACAAAACAAACATATTGAACCACAATCACAGCACAAATATGGAACAGTATGCAAACTAAGCCTAGTTTATAAAGTAATTACCTTTTTTTTATTTTCGAGGGGAAAACCTTCAAAAAGTACCCGACGTCGTGGGAGTGACGCGGGTTATGTGGGATTCTTACCGCACTAAAACCCCCCCGGTGGCTGTCCTCGGCGCTATAAAGAGGACTCCGGGAACTCGGACCGACCGCAACCGGAATCCTCTAAGCGCGTTGCCCCATCGGACTCCTCCAGATGGGCGGCTGGGCCCACCGCTCCGTCTAGTCTTTACGACGGTATGCGACCACACATACCGCCGTCCTTCCCGGGATTGCCTGACCGAACGGTTCGAGCTCCCACTCTAGCCGCCTGCAACCCCGGAAGCCCCTTTTAGTCGCCTCTTACGACAGGCAGGGGATACCGTAGCCCTATTCTGTCATAGCCTAATTGAAACTTGCCCTCTCGATCCGGAGCTTGGAAGTTCAAAGCCAGGCACGCTCCACTGATATTTCTAAAATTATACGCGTATTAGAGATTAAATATCACTGCTTTTCGGAGAAGGAAAACATATTGAGGAAACTTACACACCCGAGAGTTCTTTAAAAAAAAGTTCTCGGAGCTAGGTGAAGTTCACCAATTCGCACTTGGCCAGCGCGTTCGACTATGGCCTAAAACTCTCTCATTCCGAGAGAAGACCCGTGCCCAGCAGTGGGACATTAATGGGTTGACGATATCTGTATACGGTTATCAAATCAGATATATTTTCACTGTAATTTTATTGTGGTGAAGTTCAGCTTTGGTGGTGAAGTTCAGGTCCTGACTACTGCACTCGCCCGCCAACTGACCGCAGAGCGCGCGGGCGCAAACCGCCGCGGTTGCGGCTGCCCGCGGCCTGCGCGGTTCTACAGGTTGCCCGCCGGTGCAGCGGGAGCCGCAAACAACCGCGCGCATCGCGAGCGAAAAACGCGTCGTGAGTATTGCTTTAATTTTTTACATTTATATCTGCATCCTACAGAAGCTGCGGGCCCGCAACCGCGGCGGCCGCGGGTGAAAATCGCTCCGTGAGTACGTAGCCTTAGCGGGTTAAAAAATCGTGACCATTTTGTTTTGTATTCGCCACTAAAAATCTGTTTGCTTGCGGATGTACCTACTCGGTACACTTTTGGCACCTTCTGTTTTCACGTCAGGTTTCTTTGAGTACTGCAGTCATCCACGGTTTCTGTAAATCTGTATACACAGCATATGGCCGGAACGGAACCCCCGCGAATAAAGAGCTTTTAATCTGCATTTACCATTACAGGGGCACTGTGCTTGTTGATGTTATACAGGAAGTCGCTACTCTGTGTTGCCTCTTTAAACAAGCACAATTTACTAATAAAGAATATTAGAAGTGCGCTTACTAAGGAATACCTAAGTAAAGTTTACAAGTTTTTCTTGCCGCTTGCCCGCTTCGGCCACGCTTAACACGATGATGGGTATCCTATGTTATAATGTAGATCATAAACTTACATAGTTGACGACCTTTTTTTATCGCGGGGGAAACCTTCAAAAGGTACCCGCTGCCGTGGGAGCTACGCCGGGTTATATGGGATTTTTACCTCACTAAAACCCCCCGGTGGCCGTCCTCGGCGTTACGTGGAGGACTCCGGGATCTCCAGCGGAACACAACCGGAGTCCTCCAAGCGCAATGCCCTATTTGGGCCCTTCCCCGGCGACCGATTGATGGTCACCGTGCCTCTCGGTGATTACCACGGCATTCGTCCTTCCCGGAGTCACTGGAGACGCTGGACAGTCCGAGCTCCCACTCTTACCGCCCGCAACCCCGGAAGCCCCTTTTAGTCGCCTCTTACGACAGACAGAGGATACCGTAGCCCTATTCTGGTCCCGGAACTACAGGGACACATAGTTTAGCACCTAGGTCCCAAATTAACACAACTAGAGTAGAGCAGTTCTTAGAATTCTGTGCAATTTGTAGTTGCCTGTTAACATATGTAGCGACCATCTCAGTCATCGGGAGTGGCATCGCAATTGTGATTTACTTTAGATAGCACCGCAGTTCCATATGAAGTTGATTATAGATACCCATGGCCGGCATTAACATTACATGGATGCATGCTCTCTTGCTGAAATAAAATAAAAAATGTGTGCGTGTACTAGCGTACACTCGTAAGAAGTGAAACTTCTTTATGACGTTATTTTTCAAAAAATAATTTACTAACTTTACAGAAATTGGTTAAATAAAGTTAAATTAGATAAAGTTTAACAAAAGGCTTTTATTAAACTTTATATAATAATCTAATCTATAATAATCTATCTAATATCACGCGTGGTAGGGATAAGAAAAAAATGGCGCGTAACGGAAAAAAAAGATGGCGCGTAACAGAAAAAGATGGCGCGTAACGAAAAAAAAAGATGGCGCGTAACAGAACAAGATGGCGCGTAACGAAAAAATGTTACACTAAATTTTTTTCCAACCCCGATAAAGAAGTTTCAATTCGATAATAAAATCTCGGAAGCTGCAACAAAGTCAAGCAATATGTCCATCCATTCATCTGCCCTTGAAAGTCCACTGCTGGACATAGGCCTCCCATAATCTGCGCCATTCAGACCGGTCCTAAGCCATCCTAATCGAGCGTTTACCCGCCATCTTTCTCAGGTTAGTCCACCGGTTTACCGTCCAACGAATGATGTGGCCTGTCCACTACAGTCTACTAATTCTGTGAGCTATGGCGGTAACTTTCGTTCTCCTACAAGTTTCATCGTTACGAATTCTGTCGCGTAGGGAAATACCAAGCATAGCTCCCTCCATAGCTCGCTGAGAGACTTATAGCCGCAGTATGAGGCTCACAGTAAAAGACCACGCCTCGGACCCGTACGTTAATACTGGCAACAACACATCTTCTACTATAGGTTCTGAGGTTTATTGGATGGGAAGATATGGAAGCAGTCAGTATACCTTTTTTTTGTTTTCGAGGGGGAAACCTTCAAAAGGTACCCGACGCCGTGGGAGCGACGCAGAGTTATGTGGGATTTTTACCGCACTAAAACCCCCCCGGTGGCCGTCCTCAGCGCTGAAAAGGAGGACTCCGGGATCTCGAAACGACTTCAACCGGAATCCTCCGAGCGCGTTGCCCTATCGGGCTCCTCCCAGATGGGCGGCTGGGCCCACCGCTCCGTCTAGTAGCAGTCAGTATACTTAATTCTCGCTTATATTATAAAGTCGAAAGTTTGTGAAGATAAATGGATGTTTGTTTCTATTTCACGCAATAAATTACTGATTGGATTTGAATGATCTGATATCATACAAATAGGCAGGGGTAGCTAAACTATAGTGCAGGGCGTGCAATGCACACGGGCGCCGCCGCGGCGCTCCCTGAGACAGCTGAGAGCATCGTCTTGGTCCATCATAGTACAATAATGAGACAGAAGCGGCCAGCCAGCGCGGTGGCGGCAGTTATCAAACGCAAGCGTTCTACGGGCGGCTTCTTTTTCTGTTTGAAAAACATTACCTTTCTTTTCTGATAAGTCGGGTAAAATTTGTGTTTGCATTTTAATATATTTCTTACAAAGTTAATAGTTTATATTTCAGGCCTAGGGACCGCCAGGGTTTTATTGCACACACACTACACTAGCTAGACCTACCCCTGCAAATAGGCACATTAATTGTTTTATATCCTGGATCTTATACGTAGGATACTTTTTATTGAAACTGAAAGTTTCAACAAGAAGTTTGAAGTTTTAAGAAAAACAACATTATGATAAAATGTCGATTAAGAAAAACAACATTTCAACATAATGTAAGACGAATGCAAGTTTTGAATTTTAGATTTCGTTAATACCTCACTATTAAACAATGCTAAATAAGATAACCATGTCCAATACCAATCACTTTAAAGAAGCTAATAAATAACTGATTAAATTAATCAATTTGTACGCAAGCATCATGTTTCAAAAGAAAAAAGTGTTGATCGACGGAATTGTCTTTTCTCTTTCTTTTTTTTTGTGTCCGGTTCTATTAACTTAAATCAATTTCTACCAGTAACAGAATAATTTCCATTAAATTATCCATAAAATGGTGCACAGATTAAGCAGATTACGTGGATTATCTATCGTGTAATTACTTAAACAGTTGCGGAACCGAGGCTTAACTATTTTTGGTAATAGAACACTTTCTAATGCTTCGTATTATTATTAGTCATGCAAAAGTTTCTAACCCCTTTTTTATCTGACTAAAGTAGCAAACGATCATGCAGTCCACCTGATGGTAAGTGGTCACTGCCGCCCATGGACATCTGTAATCAACTTCATACAGAACATGGGTTCCATGTAAAGTCAATCACAGATGCGTTGCTACTCCCGAGGATTATGATGGTCGCCTCATGTCAAAGTGTGCCGGCAACCACACCCTTCTACGCATTAAATGCTTCACGCTAGAAATCGGTGTGGCGGTGGTATTTCCCCGGTCGAACTACACTACACTATCTACACTATCCATAGGAAGGAAGGATATATTTACTTTTATGGATGCCATGCAGGGGGGCTTAATGTGTAATAGCATGAAAGCAATCGAAGTCCTCTGAGCGCGTTGGCCTATCGAACTCCTCCCAGGTGTGCGTGCGGCTGGGCACCGCACCGCCTGGTCCTTACGACGGTTTGCAACAGCACATACCGCTGCCATTGACATAGGTACACAAGATTAATACACACCTTTAGACCGTTATGGTAACCGCTCCGCCACGTGGGTCGTCAGTCTTTAGGGTTACTACACATTCGTCCCTGTTCCGTTAATAGGGCTACGGTATACCCTGCCTGTCGTAAGAGGTGACCAAAAGGCTATCGTGGTTGCGAGAGTAGAAGCTCAAACCGTCCAGCCAGGCAACTCCGGGAAGGCGGTATGGGCTGTTGCAAACCGTCGTAAGGACCAGGCGGTGCGGTGCCCAGCCGTACGCACACCTGGGAGGAGTTAAAAGGGGATTCCGTGGTAGCGGGCGTCTAGAGTAAGAGCTTGAACCGTCCAGCCAGGCAATCCCGGGAAGGACCGTCCGTCGGTTGTAAAGAGTAGACGGAGCGGTGGGCCCAGCCGCCCATCTGAGACGAGCCCGTCGGGACAACGCGCTCAGAGGATTCCGGCTGCGTTCCTTTTGAGATCCCGGAGTCCTCTTTGTAGCGTCGAGGACGGCCACCGGGGGGTTTTAGTGCGGTAAAAATCCCACATAACCCCGCGTCGCTTCCACGGCGTCGGGTACTTTTTGAAGGTTACCCCTTCGAGAACAAAAAAGGCCTACGTCTAGCAAAGGGCCTAAAAGGACTGTTTGATGATGGAAGCTATCCGTTAGCAATAATTTAATAAATACCTGATTGTTGATAATCCGGTGACTTGAGATCCGTAAATTCCTGCGCATCGGTCACATTCGAGCTTTCTACATCCACTTGCTCCGAACTGCTGCTGCCCTTGTCGTCTTCATCAGACGCCAAAACCTTCTCATACGCACTAAACGAATTCTCTTTGAAACAATCAGGCAAACTGGACGCATCAAAGGTTTGCTTCTCAAACTTATCCGCTAACAAACTATCGATCGAAAACGGTAATTTAGTCTCGTTTTTAACACTTTTCACTTCATTTTCAACACTTTCCACTTCCATTGCACTTGATGGCTTGAGATTGCTTGGTTTCGATCGGTCTTGCTTCGATGCTAAGACGCTATTGAGTTCCGAGGTACGATTTACTGCGAGCTTGTCACCCGCGATAATAATTTAGACTAATTTCGACTAACGATGCGTTTTTGTCAAATTGAAACGTCGGACCGACTGGCGTTGGGTATGTTAACTGCCGTTCTGAAAAACATCTATAGTTTGTCTCTTCTCATGTACCTTATTGGTTTTAAAACAAGGTTTAGTTTGTGGCAGAGCTTAATTATCATCTGGCAGCTCGAATGCTTCTAAATGAAGATGGAAAACATTATTTAATGGGCGTATTTTTGGTTGACAATCCAGTTTGCCGCATTTAAGACGACTGTAACCGAAATTAAACCCTACTTTAAATCTCTACAGTGTGAAATCGTTCGTATGTTTTTAAATGCTGCAAATAGCTCATGAACAGTTGAATCTCGGGTATAATTAGCTATCAACCAATGAGAGGAGGTGGGCGTGGTTGGAAGATGCGCCTGCGCAGCGAACGGTTTATTTAGAATGAATTATTGGAGTGTTCATTAATTGTGATAATTATTTAGTTAGCTTCGGTAATTGGATGCGTCAGTATTAGAACAAGATGTAGCTTCCACAGATTGTTTCGTAGTTACGATTGTTTTAAAAGCGTTTTAATGTTCTAATGATTGTAGATTGTAATGTCGCTATTAAATTGTACTTTGTTGTTATCATGTATTTAGAAAAATGTATGTTTTACAATATACAAGAAGCTTTTTATATATACCTTAACCAGTAAAAGTGCTTTAGGTTTAAGAAGAAGAATAAGAAGGAAAGATACCTATAGGAAGCTTTTTGAAGTGAAACTTCTTTATCGGGGTTGGAAAAAAATTTAGTGTAACATTTTTTCGTTACGCGCCATCTTTTTCTGTTACGCGCCATCTTTTTTTCCGTTACGCGCCATCTTTTTCTTATCCCTACCACGCGTGATATTAGATAGATTATTATAGATTAGATTATTTGATAAAGTTTCATAAAAGCCTTTTATTAAACTTTATCTAATTTAACTTTATTTAACCAATTTCTGTAAAGTTGCTTATAGTAAATTATTTTTTGAAAAATAACGTCATAAAGAAGTTTCACTTCTTACGAGTGTACGCTAGTACACGCACACATTTTTTTTTATTATAATTAGTATGATAGTATGTAAGTATAGGTCCTATCTGTTTTATTTTTCCGTGGTGGTATTCCAGCTTGTATTATTCCATGATTGTAGATCGAGTATCGGGTATCGTCAACCCATTATTGTTCACAGCTGGGCACGGGTCTTCTCTCGGAAAGAGAGAGTTTTATAGGCCATAGTCCACCGCGCTGGCCAAGTGCGAATTGGTCGACTTCACACACCCCCGAGAACTTTTTTTAAAGAACTCTCAGGTGTGTAGGTTTCCTCACGATGTATTCCTTCACCAAAAAGTAGTGATAATTAATTTGTAATACGCACATAAATGGTTCGTGCCTGGGTTTGGACATCGGACCTCCCGATTGAGAGGGCAAGTTTAAACCATTAGGCTCTCCACTGCTCTAATCGTGTATGCTCCATGTTTCTTTAGCATGAAAGAGTTGCTATGTTTCCACAGTTTCATATAAGGGCACCATTTCACCCCTAAGGAGCAACGCATAAAGGAATAACATCAATAGAATGCCTACTTAGTATGAAGTTAATTGCAGATGCCCATTGATGGCAGATACCACTCACCACCAAATGGACGGCATGCTCATTTGTTTCTTCAATCTTTTAAAAACGCTAATAAGATTACCTTTACCTAACCGATTGAGTTGAATTTTAAAATAGTGAATAGATAATAATCAAATCTAATCAAATAGTTTATTTGTTTAAGCACAGGTACAAAGATGATTGATCATAAAACCCGTTATGCTTTACCAATGTTGGAGTACAAATATCAGTTCATTATAAACTAAATTCAAAAGTATGCAGTTCTCCTCACAATCGTCACGTTTATACAATCATTTCAATAATAAGTACAATATTTATATTCTGACTCGTAACAAAGTGAAACATATACTGACACAATTTATTCTTACACTGAATTATGAAGAAACAGAACGTCTTATCACAATATAAATATCATAACCGTGGTCTTATCATTTAATCTCACCCTCTCACACACACACTCACACTCACACTCACACACACACACACACACACACACACACACAATACTCTTATAACTCACGATCACATAACATACAAACACACTTATACATATCTAATAGACCACACTAATTAAAATTATATTTAGATATTTAAGTTAGATATAATTATGTACTTCATTCATTTCAATTGTCATTGTTTACCCTGGTGGATGAGTGGCGTACCCTGTAACACAGGTTTTCCATCCAGTATGGGGGGGGGGGGGCTTGGGACTTATTTATACTGTAACTTTGAGATGAATAAAGAATTTCGATTTTTTTTTAATTATGATTCATTATGATGAAGAAAAATACAGTCGAATTGAGAACCTTTTTGGAAGTCTGTTAAAATAACTATCTGATTATATTATTCGTTACGATCACTATCATCAAGTGGACTGTACCGATGCTTGTCTTCAATCGCATAAAAAGTACCTAAAATTACAAAGTATTATACTTACAGACAGAATTTACTATTATCTTTGTTAGTATGCGAGTAAATATCCCGAACTGTTCACATAATTGCTAAATTATTGCCACTAGAGACATCAAAGAGTTGCATACCTAACTGTTGACTGATTTATTTCGAACTTAACTATGCCGGCGGCTTTGTTCAGTCTACGAAATGTCTGTACCTACGTATTAATTGAACGTTTTTTTTTAATATAAAATTCTGTTACAGAATAGTTGGTTGACCTATAAGAACACGGAAAAACTTATAAAATATAATTGAAATAACCAACACACACACACACACAAATACACATATACACGTACACACGCGCGCATGCATTTGTACATTTCTTCACTAAATTGTAATATTGTACTATATATATGCTTATATATAACGAAGTGGTCGTGATGTCAGGAAGGTCGAGGTCTTGATTACTGTCCATTCTTGAAGATATCAAATAAAAGACAGGAGTAAACTTCTTCGATTTATTCACACTTGAGAAGGTCCGATCGCTTCGACGGTTAAACAAGAATCTTTTTTCTACCGGCGTTCGCTCGCCTTTTTTTAACAATGTTTGGTGAGGTGACAATAACAAATTAATGGAGGGTAAACTAAATTACAATTCTTAAAATCACTAAATATTGCTAATTTAATAAACTAACAATTTTCGATCTTTAAGCTTACTAAAATAATTATTTTTTATAAATACGCGGTGTCGCGCCGACATATATAATTGTAATAATTAATATTTAATTCAACATGTCTGCAAAAATGGTACTTAAATATTATGGAAGAGCGAAGTCTTTCAACACAGCAAGTAAACGCGCAAAAGGCCCAATCACTGCTTGTTTGTACCTAATTTATAGAAAAATATAATAATATAATAATTTATAGATAAATATAATTATTTTTGATTTTGGTATTAGTGATGTAATAATGTAAAATCTACGCAACGCGAATGCGAACTCGATTTTTGGTTTTCTTAGTATATTGTATGGTACCGGAAGATATCAATTCGTCGACGTTTTTGCGAAGCCATGCAGTTCAATATTCGTAAAACATTAGCACCAATACTTGCGAATGCGATTTTTTTTTTATCAGATTGAAGTAGCAAACGAGCACGCAGCCCACCTGATGGTAAGTGGTCACTGCCGCCCTGCGACATCTGTAAGCAACTTCATACAGAACATGGGTTCCATCTGAAGTCAATCACAGATGCGTTGCTACTCCCGAGGACTATGATAGTCGCCTCATATAAAAGTATGCCGGCAACCACACCCTTCCATCGAAACGCAAGAAATGCTTCACGCTAGAAATAGGTAAGGCGATGGTACTTCCCCGGTCGAACTACACTGGTTCTACCACCAATCGATCTATTTAAAAACATGCAAATATTTGCGAATGCGAATGCTATTCGCATTTATTACATCACTAATACCTACATTATAAAGGGAATACGACAAAGCAGTGATAGCCTAATGGTTGAAACTTGTCCTTTCAATCGGGAGGTCCGAGGTTCAAACCCAGGCACGCACCAATGATTTATGTGCGTATTAGAAATTAATTATCACTGCTTTTCGGTGAAGGAAATATCGTAAGGAAACCTACACACCCGAGAGTTCTTTAAAAAAAAGACCTCGAAGGTGTGTGAAGTCCACCAATTCGCACTTGGCCAGCGCGGTGGACTATGGCTTATAACTCTTTCATTCCGAGAGAAGACCCGTGCGCAGCAGTGGGTCAATAATGAGTAGTAACGTACGATAAATAAAACAAAATTTAATGTGGCCTCTTACCACTTTGCAAATTTATAATATTTATTTTCAAATATATCAAATACATGCGGTTGTCGTCATTACATCTTCGTTTCTTATATCTAAAAGGAGCAGCCTCGGATGGTGGACTGTGGTCTAATTGATGTTTTGTTTTACATACTGTACATTTACAAACTGTACATTATTTTACAGCGTAAGTTTTTGATTGTATATTTACTTTGATCCACAGATCAAGTCCGTCCGTCAGATATTTTAGGCCACAGCCTAAAATATCTGACGGTTTCAAGTATGAGTTATCGTTACTGTATGTACCTATATTTCTTACCACGGTGATCTAAGGGGCTTTACGGTGCAATGTATGAGGTATCGTTTTACATTCATTTTAGAAACGTGAATGATACTAGGCACATTATTTTATTTAAAACATAAAAATGGTGTCTATAAATTGCTTTTTCAGCGTGTTTGACCTATTTAATGAAGTCTTTTTGGAAACACAACTAAACGAAAGTTTTGCTTAGAAATTTCTAGAATTCCAGTCTTGGATAGGCAATGTGCAGATGTTTAGTCGAATCTAAATTTTCTGTAGTAACGTATGGTAGTTGTGAGTGATTCAAGTCCTGCATAGGTTGTTTGCAATGAAGCTGTGTCCAATATGAATATTTTTTAGTAACATGGTAGTAGTGAGTGATTCAAGTCCTGCGTACGTTGTTCGCAATGAAGCTGTGTCCAATAGGAATGTTCAGTAGTAAGGTATGGTAGCGGTGAGTTATGCGGCGGGCTTCTCGGACATGACGGTGTTGTCGGTGGCGGCGGACGCGGCGTCGTCGGCGTCGGGCGCGCACGCCAGCGCGGGGAAGCGCGCGTACAGCGCCGCGCGGTACTTGGGGTGGCTGGAATAGAAGAAAGAAAGAAAATACTTTATTCGGTACAGTACATAAGGTTATACAAAAACAGAAACATCTAATAGCAAACATGTGTTATTATTATTAACTAATACTTAATGATGTAAGTTACATTACATTGACCGAAAGGGTCTCCACTCAGCTTATTGCTGCAGGTAGTCAAGGTCACCTGCGACGCTGGTATTCTGTGGAGCCAATTATCTTCGCTTGCGCGCAAGCGGTACAGTTAGGTATATCTAATTATGTATGCATGTGTGCTTTTCAAGGTATGTATGTGTTGCGTGCTAGTGCGTATAGCGTGTATGTGAATGTGAAGGTATTTTAATTTGTACATATATAGAAATGTTGTTAATACACACATTTATACATCTTCTACATAAAGTTAAGTAAGGTAAAACGAGTGCTTTGAACGGGAAGGAACACAAACATTTATACATTGTCTAGTTAAAGATCAGCAAGTTCGACCGAGGAGGTTATTTTTATCTAATTGAAATAGCAAATGAGCATGCAGCCCACCTAATGGTAAGTGGTCACTGCCACCCATAGACATCTGTAAGATACTTTAATATGCTCAAGGACTACTTGCGCATATCAGGCGAGAACAAATTTTGCACATTTATTCCGATCATACATGATGACCTTAAATCTGCTTAATATTGTTGTATATTATGTGTAAGTTAAATCTAACCAATGTTATGACTAATGTGAAACGTAGAACCAAGATATTAAATTTCCAAACATCCTCTAATCACGGCTCAAACCCTAAAGCCTTAATGGAAAAGATTGATTGAAAAATATATTTACCTGATACCATATACAATAGGATTGTAGACGGCATTAGCCTTCGCGAAGACGGATCCCCAGATGGTGAAGAGCGGGCTGATGGTGGCCGTCTCGAACACGCCCGCGTAGTTGATGACCAGGTACGGCGTCCACGCCATGAACCACAGCGAGATGGTCATTAGGGCAACCTGGACAACGTGATATGAGAGCGTCAGTGGCGTGTCAGTTTGTTTTATAGCGTCAGTGTTGTGTTTAAAACTGTCAGTCTGTTTGAAAGCGTCAGAGTAGTGGTTATAATGAGCCTGACAGTTTTATAGTGTCAGTGTAGTGTTTATAATTAGTTTGTTAGAACTGCATAACTCTTCAGTAAAAGCCTATGCCCATCAGAGGGCTTGAAATTGCTGATGTACTGAATTATTCTATTTTAAAATCCACTGAAGTAGCGTAAAGTGGGATATAGGTGGCGGTTAAGATGACATGAGGTTCTTCAAGAAAGGTGTAAAAAGAGCTCTCCTCCAAAGCTGGCGATTTATTGGCGACTCCTCTGGTGTTGCAAATATCCATAGGCGACGGTGTATGCTTTCCATCAGGTGGCCCGTCAGCCTTAGTGTTAGGTCTGATTATAAAAATGGTTAGGTCTAATTATAAAGATATAGCGTTACCTTAGCCAATTTGCATTCAGCGCTGGTGTTGGCCTGATCAGACGACCTCAGGGAAACCACGTTCATCTTCTTGGCCTGCTCCCTCATCGCCTTCTCGTGAGCGGCTACAGCCTGGAATACAACAAATAAGTTTCAATGCTATGATTTATATTTTAAAACAATATATATATTCAGTATTGTTTTGAATGTAGTGCACATAAACGGTAAATAAATCCATCTTAAAAAAAAACACGCTTTCTACACTCATAGCCCCACAGTAGGATTTTCTCCTGTATCGTGGGTATCATGGACACACACAAGACGAATACAAAAACACCTAGACCGGGAACACTAACAGGAATCTAAAGTCGTCATTCAGATACCTGTCTGGCCGAGAAACGAACCCATTGCGCGTCAGACCGGTATGGTAACCGCTGCGTAACGGGTTGTCAAAATCATCAAAGCTTAGTCTATCTACAATACAAAATCATGTCTATCAAAACCTGTATTGAAACTGAGGCTCACCTGGATGATAAACCAGTAAGAGTAGATAATGAGCAGCAGAGGCAGGAAGTAGACGAAGACGGAGTAGACCAGGATGTAGCTGCGGCTGAACCAGTCCTTGGTGAGGTAGTCCGTGCCGCAGGCGGTCATGTTGCCCTCGGGCACGTACCTAATATTACTCGTACTATAAAATTGGCAACAAGAGGGTGGAATTTGAAACTGAGACTCACCTCGATGATGAACCAGTAAGAGTAGATGATAAGGAGCAGTGGCAGGAAGTAGACGAAGACGGAGTAGACCAGGATGTAGCTGCGGCTGAACCAGTCCTTGGTGAGGTAGTCAGTCCCGCAGGCGGTCATGTTGCCCTCGGGGACGTACCTGGGTATTGTAAGATTGCTAATAAGAGTAGGTTTTGGAACATTAATACTGAAACGAGTGATTTACTGGAATCATTGTGTATAATGTAACAGTGATAGCCTAATGGTTGAAACCTGCCCTCTCAATCGGGAGGTCCGAGGTTCAAACCCAGTCCTGCACCACTGGTTTATGTTAGAAATTATCACTGTATTTCGGTGAAGGAATACATTGTGATGAAACTTATGCACCAGAGAGTTCTTTTAAAAAATGTTCTCGGTGTGTGAAGTCCACCAACTCGAACTTGCCATAGTCCACCTATGGCATAAAACTCTCTCATTCTGAGAGAATACCCGTGCCCAGCAGTGGGCCAATAATGGGTTGTACTCGATTGTGTATTAAAGATCCTTGACGTATTAAAGATAGTTGAATTCTCAGTTCAGTTCGTCTGGCTTAAACCCCATTAAATTATTGTTAAGTGCATATTATTCTGAGGGTTTTGACAATATTAAGAAGGAAAAAATATTTCTGACTGAAATAATACAAATGCTTTGTTAGAATTGTACCGGTATCATCTCCATTGCAAGAAGCCCGTTAAGCGTAAATCAGAATACTTACTAAAACACTTCAAACTTGTTTTAATTTTGTGTGGGTACAGGATATTCTGGCTACCACAGAACTCTCATCTACCATCATGAAGTCACATAGTTCACTCAATGTCTTCTTATACGGCTAAGACATTTATTTTTTCAAAAGATTTACAAAAATCACTAACAGAGAAAATTACATACGCAAAATAACAAAAAATCATGGGTTAACTAACGTAGGCGATGAGGAGGGTAGGTGTGAAACAATAGGTTGATATGTAAGTCGGATTTTCAAAAAGCGAGACTAGGGAGTTGTTTACTTACCCCTACTTATACGGATTACGTTTACTTATCTTAGGCTAAGGACTCACGGAGCGTTTTTGTCCCGTGCCCGCCGCGGTCGTGGAACTGCGGTTTTATTTATAAACTCACGAGACCGCTTATTTGCGCGGTTATGCTGCCGTCGCGGTTGAGATTATCGCTTGCAAACGTGGCGAGCGAAAAATGCAAGACGGGCGGTTTACCACCAGTTGAGGTCCTGACCAGTGCACTCGCCTGCCAACTAATCGTAGCGCGCGGGCGCAACCCGCCGCGGCTGCGGCTGACCGCGGCCCGTGCGATTCTACAGGTTGCCCGCCGGTGCAGCGGGAGCCGCAAACAACCGCGCGCATCGCGGGCGAAAAACGCGTAGTGAGTAGGTATTGCTTTTATTTTTTACATTTATAACTGCATCCTACAGAAGCTGCGGGCCCGCAACCGCGGCGGCCGCGGGTGAAAATCGCTCCGTGAGTTCTTAGCGACGGACTACATTTTGCGCTTAATGCTTCAATAAAACAAAATGCCATACCTATTCCATCCAAAGATAGGCGCAACAGTCCAAGCAAGCGAGAACGCCCAGATGCCGATGATCCGCAAGGTGGCCCCGTTTATGGTCATGGGTCTCGCGGCGATGCCCTTCACGATGACGTTGTAGCGGTCGAAGGCGATCATGGTCATCGTCCAGATCGATATCGAGCCGAACAGCGACCCGGTGCACCCGTACAGTTCACACGCGAATGGACCTGGAAGGGAAAATAGGTTAATTTTGTTAATTAACGTCCAAGGAGATCTTCAGGCATGCTTTGGGGTTTTGCAATTGTTTTTATTCAATTTTTAATGGTCTTTAAAACACTGAAGTAACAAACGAGCATGGAATCCACTTAAATGTAAGGAGCAAATGTCGCCAAAAGACATCTATAAGCAACTTCAAACAGAACAAGGGTTTTATCTTTATTTATTAACTAGCTGAACCCCGCAGCTTCGCCCGCGTTAATATAATGTATCGATTGTCGAATATGTCGAATAATAATCCATGTATCGATTGTCACGTGATAATAAGATATTTTCCCTGTATCCTATATGTAAATCCAGAGTGTCAGCTAACTCTCTACCTAATTTTATGAATTTCGCTCCAGCCGTTTAGACGTGAAGAAGTAACAAACATACACACTCACAAACTTTCGCCTTTAAAATATTAGTATGATAGTATGATAATGTCACAGCACGAGTTACTTAAACACTAAACTGTATTGTAACTCTATTCTTGTTCTTATTATTTAGCTTATCTTTATGTTTAATTTTTTAAGTTTATTGTGTATCATTCATCGTGAATAAATACGATTTCTTTCTTTCATAAAGATTTTTCGTTTTTGAAGAAGAAGATCTTTCGTTTTTGAAGGTGGTACAACCAGTGCAGTTCGACTGGGGAAGTACCACCGCCACACCTATTTCCAGCGTGAAGCATTTCTTGCGTTTCGATAGAAGGTTGTGGTTGCCGGCACACTTTTACATGAGGCGACCATCAGAGTCCTCAGGAGTAACAACGCATCTGTGATCTGTGTGTTCTGTATGAAGTTGATTACAGATGTCTATGGGCGGCAGTGACCACTTACCATCAGGTGGACTGCATGCTCGCTTGCTACTTCAGTCAAATAAAAAAAAAAAGTCAGTCCATAGATGCATTGCTATCCTCGACGACTGAGATGGTCGTCTCATATAGTTGTGCTAATGGTACCTTAGTCGAAGCAAATAAGTTCCACCATCTTGGAATTTTTTGTTAATATAAAGTGGTTCTCACCTAAAACCCATGTTTCGTGATAGCAATTGACCACCATCGCCGGAGCCATACAGAGCATCATGCACAGGTCCGAGAACGCTAGGTTCACTACTAGAAGGTTTGACGGTGTCTTCAGGCTCTGTAAATCAAAAGTAATATTAACACGTTTCATGCGAAACCAGGTCGAAAACTCCTGGTCCATATCTCGCTTGTCGTGCGGCTACGAAAAGTATAGACTTCTCTGTGCGAAGAGCGTAACTTCAGATTGGTTCAGTGTAGGACAGAGATAAATGCATATCTGAGATGGGCTATTAAAATAGAATCCAGTTGTGACTATCTTAATACCGGATATTTTATACCTGGTACCGCACTGAACAAATAAAATTTCATCACAGTGCGGGTACAGGTTGAAACTTGAAGGTTAAAAGTAATTTAATTCAACACGAATTTTCACTGACAAGGTGAGAATAGATAGAGAAATTCCCGCACTTTTTCACCACTGATGAACAACCGCGGCATCGCCATAAAACCTATTGGTAATTCCGACCTCAAAGCTTAAGCTATATCGGTGCTGCCCATATGCCGTGTGTCGTGATATCTTTAACGATTTGCCGGACGAAATAAGACTAAATAAAATGACACAAACTTTCTGCCAACAATAAAACAGTACTTTATAAGAGAGTGCTTCTATGACTTAAAGGAGTATTTCAAAAAATAAATTAATCCAACTTTACATAAAACAGATCGGTGTGCTCCTACTAAATTGCTGTACTCAAACAGGGTTCATACTATGTGTGACTATAAATAATATTGACCACCGAATTGTAATGTTCACTGTGTATGCATGCAATAAAGTATTGAGTATTGAGATCACAGTCCCAAACGCTTAACATTAAGACATACAATACAATCCATAGCCGTAACATTTTTATTATGTATTGACTATTTGCAACTCTCATAACATCCGCAATATATGAATGAACCTCTGATTTTTGGAATACATTTTGAGAAATAGAGGATTATGTTAAGGAAGCTATATAGCTGGTTCCTTTATAAACCAGTAAATTATCTTTTCTTCCCTGACTGAAATAGCAAACGAGCATGCAGTCCACCTGATGGTAAGTGTTCACTGCCGCTCATGAGCATCTGTAATCAACTTCATACAGAACATGGGTTCTGAAGTCAATCACAGATGCGTTGCTACTCCTGAGGACTATGATGGTCGCCTCATGTGAAAGTGCCGGTAACCACACCCTTCTATCGAAACGCAAGAAATGCTTCACGCTAGAAATAAGTGTGGCGGTGGTAACCCCGGTCGAACTACACTGGTTCTACCACCTTGGACCTATCTCAACTAATGAGATGATTTTGATGTTAACCTTGGTGGTGGTGAAGATGTAGACGACCATCGCGTTGCCGGCGATGGATATGAGCCCGAGCACGGCGATGGTGAAGCCCAGCAGCCCGTGCCACAGCGGGTTCATGGGCGGGAACTGGTACCTGCAATTATAAGACACGTAATGTCGTCAACCCATTATTGTCCCACTGCTGGGCACGGGTCTTCTCTCAGAATGAGAGTTTAGGCCATAGTCCACCGCGCTGGCCAAGTGCGAATTGGTGGACTTCACACACCTCCGAGAACTTTTTTTTTTAAAGAACTCTCGGGTATATAGGTTTCTTCACGATGTTTTCTTTCACCGAAAAGCAGTGATAATTAATGTATAATACGCACATAAATCAGTGGTGCGTGCCTGGGTTTGAACCTCGGACCTCCCGATTGAGAGGGCAAGTTTCAACCATTAGGCTATCACTGCTCATAAGACACGTAATAGTAACCTATATATAATACGTAGTTTTGGTATAAATTAATTATTCATTCAATTTTTTCATTCGCTGTTTTGGATTTTTAGTGTTGTTATCATTTTATTTAAATTTTTTGAATATTAACTTTCTTTGAATATCCGTTTTATACTTCATTTCACAAATTATTTATTCATTTCTAATTTTTCCATAGATTTTATGTAATGTATAATAATTTAGTGATTTTTTAATTTAGCGAAGAAATAATGGAAAATGTGAAAAAAACGGGGAAAATTATTCATCCTTCAGGGCTTGCGTTGCGTGCCACGCGGACGAGGTCGCGGTCACAGCTAATTCATGAATAAAAAGAAAATAATACTGAGAGTTAATTGCGATCAAAATTTTAGGATTTCTTGAGAGTAATCCAAAAATATGGTAGGAATATTAATAATATCCCTATAGTTCCGGGATCAGAATAGGGCTACGGTATCCCCTGCCTGTCGTAAGAGGCGACTAAAAGGGGCTTCAGGGATTGTGGGCGGTAAGAGTGGGAGCTCGAACCGTGCCGCCAAGCGATCCCTTGTAGGACGACGGCATGTGTGGCCACATGCTGTCGTAAACACTAGGAGGCGCAGTGTGTACAATGCTCAGTGGGCGGAGGGCACTTGGAGGACCCCGTTTGTGTTGGACATTGGACATCCCGGAGTCCTCCACGCAGCGCTGAGGATGGCCACCGGTGGGGTTTTAGTGAGGTAAAATACATAACCCAGCGTTGCTTCCACAGCGTCGGGTACTTTTTGAAGGTTTCCCCTTGATGACAAAAAAAGGAATATTAATAATAGATCTGAACAATATGTTATAGTAACTTAACAAAACAACCTACACGGCTTATTCTTATAAAAAATCTATAAGGTCCACCAGTTCTGGTTGCTTTGGGTCTGCGAGGTGGCGTATGACCTAAACCCCTCATTTTTAGAGGTCACACGTGCCTAGGATTGGAATAGTATCGCATTAATGACCAGATTATTAGATGTACCAGTGCGGGTCGACGAGGTGCAGCATCTCCGGCAGCACCTTGTCCACGACGGTCTCGTTGGAGTAGGCCGCGGGGTTCCAGCTGGACTGCATCGCTGCTCCGGGGGATGACATCTTCGGATTTTGTTTGATCTGTGAATAGGAAATAGCGTTTTTCAGATTGATATCGTAGGAGCAGAGATAGCCTTACGGCTTCTCAATCGAAGGATGTGGTTGCCGGCACACTTTTATATGAGGCGACCATCATAGTCCTTGGGAGTAGCAACGCATCTGTGATTGACTTCAGATAGAACCCATGTTCTGTATGAAGTTGATTACAGGTCCAGGAGCGGCAGTGACTACTTACCTTCAGGTGGATTGCATGCTCGTTTGCTACTTCAGGCAGATAAAAAAGGTAGTCAATTCTGAAGATACACTTACAAGAGTTGAATGATGTAGGGATGGAGCCTAGAGATGGTCAATAGTGAAAGTACTGAAGAAAATCGTAGCACGAACTACTCCAGTCTTCCAACCAATCCCCGGCGCTGTTGGAGGCCACTCGACTTCCGAAGAGTCCGCGTCGGCTTTTATACATCCTCGAGGATTACAGGGCGACGCCGATCGATATTCATAATTAGATATACAATAATTATCCACTAAGTTATTATTTCAAGTGTCATTGTACTCATTCTATACGGAGTGTTCGGAATAATCAACACCGGAAAGCCTTCTATCTCGAAAAAAAACAATTTTACACAAGAGCTAAAGAAAACTATTTAAAATATAATTTTAAAATATAATCTCTCTCATTCCGAGAGAAGACCCGTTCCTTGCAGTAGGACAATAATGGGTTGACGACACATCTTTTATTACAGGCTGAACACCTAATACAATAGTGCAGTCAATATTACTATTTATTTATTATTTATTTTTTCATTCTATTTTTTAAACATGCATGTAGTTCAGCTAGTGGTAAACGGCGACTACTCATACACATTTGAAATTTGTGGAAACACTGTGATTTCATTCCGGAAGCACCAACGTCTCACCTATTTTGTCCTAATAATCGATGTGAAAGCGATGCTGTTTGGTCTGAATGGTGTGGTATTTAAGAAGTATTCCAGTTCCATCTGTGGTCAAAATCAAGTAAGTCTTATCTTTTCAGCCCTCGATCGTCCACCAGATAATTTTTAGATATTCGCATTAGCAAGAATTGTGCGAACATTGAATTACATTGCTTTTCAAAAAAAGGTCGCTAAATTAATCCAAAGTGAAACTGTAAATTGTCAACCAAAAAAAGGTCCTTAAATCTAAATCCTCTGGCTCCCACACAAAACAACATGCATTCGCATTCGCGAATGGACGACGACGGAGTACTGTCACCAGGTGGACTGGAATTTCATATTATGAAAATGAAAACCCGTCTGCTAAACTTGAAATTAGCCGTCCGGTTTTCGTTTTTATTATAGTTTTTTGACGTGCTTTAATAGGTATTTATAAAGATATAAGATATTTTATAGATACAAGCTGTCTCTCGTCAACACATTATGTGGTTCATGCAAAGCATTTTAAAGCCACATCACAATCATTGTAAATCATTTTTAACCGACTTCCCAAAGGAAAGAGGTTATCTATTCGTCACGTATATTTTTTTTTTTTTTTTTTTTTTTTTTTTTTTTTTTTTTTTTTTTTATGTATGTTCGGGCGAAATGGCTAGAAATCGTCGACCTACCGACACGATTCATACGACATTGTATGCGGCTAGTTTCACAGGCAGTCCCATATTGAGGAAAATGAAAACCTTCCGGCGGTTTTCCCGGAAAATTGGAAAATGTCGGTTTCTTAAAATCTTGAATAACTTGGGTGTTTATAAACCGATTTCCATTTTCTTTTTTTCATTTGATAGGAAATTTCGTCACGCAACTTTTTCTCTTGGACATGGGTATGCTGTGATGCTTAACTCTTTGAGTTATGGGGTGGAAACCACCACCACTCCTCAAGTTTTTTAGATAATTTGAGATAACTCGGCTTCTGCCGAATCGATTCTTATGAAACTTGGAATATGTATTATATATCTATGCTTATATAGGTTGACGAAAAATTTGACCTTCAACTCTTCGATCCTGATGATGCAGGATTACAGCTATCCTAAACTATAACATTAGCTATTTAGTGCTTACATATATGTAACAAGACTACTAAGCAGAGACATGTGATGAAAAATTTGACCTTCAACTCCTCAATCCTGATGATGCAGGGGTGCCTCAAGCCTAAACCATTGGGGTTGACCATTTGGTGCTTATGGGTATGTTATAACAATACTAAGCAAAGACATATTATAAAAAAAATGACCTTCAACTCCTCAACCCTGATGATGCAGGGTGCTGTAAGCTTAAGCCATAGGTGATGGCCATTTAGTGCTTACGGATATATAATAAGATAGCAAGGCAAAGATGTACGATGACAAATTTGACCTTCAACTCCTCAACCCTGATGATGCAGGGGTACTGCAGGCATAAACCATAAACGTTAGACATTTGTTGCTCACGGATTTGTAATAACATTGCTAAGCAAAGGTATACGACGAAAAATTGGACCTTCAACTCCTCAATCCTGATGATGCAGGGGTATTGAATGCCTAAGCCATAAAACTTAGCTATTTCAATCTTACGCATTCAAAATGATATTTAAAAAAATGTAAGGTAAAACATTAGAAAAATGGTTGTATACGGTGGAAAATTGGACCTTCAACTCATCAATCCTGATGATGCTGGGGTGCTTCAAGCTTAAACTATAGGCGTTAGCTACATGATCGCTACGTATATCTGATAAGATTACTAAGCAAAGATATAAGATGAAAAATTTGACCTTCAACTCCTCAACTCTGATGATGCAGGGGTACTTCAGGCTTAAACTATAGGCGTTGGCCATTTGATGCTTATGGGTATGTAATATATTTACAAAGCGAAGACGTACGATAAAAAAGTTGACCTTCAACTCCTCAACCCTGATGATGCAGGGTACTGTAAGCCCAAGCCATAGAAGTTGGGGATCTGTTGCTTACGTGCATGCGATGAGATTACATAGAAAAGATATGACATGATAATTTTGACCTTCAACTCTTCGGCCCTGATGATTCAGGGGTACTTCAGGCTTAAACCATAGGCGTTGGCCGTTTGATACTTATGGATATGTAATATATTTACAAAGCAAAGACGTATGATAAGAAAATTGACCTTCAACTCGTCAACCCTGATGATGCAGGGTACTGCAAGTTTAAACCATAAGCATCGGCCATATGGTGCTTACGTATATGTAATGAGATTACTAAGCAAAGATATGACATGATAATTTTGACCTTCAACTCCTCAACCCTGATAATGCTGGGGTCCTTCAAGTTTAAACCGTAGGCATCGGCCATATTGTGCTTACGTATACATAATGTTGTTGTTCACAATACCAACAATGAGTTTCGGAGAGGATATAATTATGATCAAAAATTCCACTTTGAATACAATTACCTGAAAGATGCAAGAGTACCACCAACCTTTTTAAATTGGATGGGTTATTTTTATCAGTATCAGTTGAATTATACTCTTAGTTATAAGGTTTATATTACTTTTTCTACTTTAAATATTGATAATTATAGGTCTATTCTTTAAATAAATGTTTACTCAGAAAAAGTTGTTTTATTCGGTTAGGTTAGGTTCGAACAGATTTTTCCAATTCAGAATCTAAGGGAGGGGGCGCGGTAGCGCCCCCGACCGGTTGTGTCAAAGAAGTCTATTTTTATATGATGACGTCAGCACATAATTTTATTCATCCGAAAATCGGACGAATAATTAATTTTATTCATCCGGTTAGCGGACGACTAGCAACAGCCATAACTGATTTTATCGTGACTGAAAAGCGTGAAAAAAAAAATTTTAAACAAAAAATACAACCGACTTCCATGCCACATAAAAGTAAAAAATAATTTAAATACATGTTGGTTTAGAGCAAACACAGTTCTTAGTACATAGTCCCGAAGTCGGCGCTCATATAAGATACATGTAGTTTCGTCATGATCTAGCAAAATATGGTGAGCGCCGACTTCGGGACTATGTACTAAGAACTGTGTTTGCTCTAAACCAACATGTATTTAAATTATTTTTTACTTTTATGTGGCATGGAAGTCGGTTGTATTTTTTGTTTAAAATTTTTTTTAATGTAAGTTAACGGAAGGCATACTAAATCTAATAAGAAATAAAATAACATCTCTCGTCAACCCATTATTGTTCCACGGCTGGGCGCAGGTCTTCTCTCATAATGAGAGAGTTAGCTAGCCATAGTCCACCGCGCTGGCCAAATGTGAATTACTGGGCATTTATGTCGAATTTTATTTATTCATACACGCTGTACATACCGATAAATCATATTCAATATTTGGAAGCCAATAAGCATTTATAATTGGTTTAGTAGGTTTTACTCAGAAGGAAGTTTTCTTGGTTCATTTTCTTCGCACCACCATAAAAGGTGGTAGAACGAGTGTATTTCGACCGGAGAGGGTAGGTACCGCCACACCTATTTCTAACGTGGAGCATTCCTTGCGTTTCGATGAACCACACCCGGTTGCCGGCATTTTATATGATGCGACCATCCTAGTCCTTCGGAGTAGCAACGCCTCTGTGATTGACTTCAGATAAAACCTATGTTCTATATGAAGTTGCTTACAGATGTCCATGGGCGGCGGTAAAAACTTACTATCAGGTAAACTGCTTGCTCGTTTGCTACTTCATTATTATAAAAAGAAAAACAACGTCACTCGCATATCTGGAAGTAACAAGTGTGTAACGCTGCTTTTTGGTGATTTAAGTGTGGAAACCCCTCCTTTACCATTCTACGATCAAGAAACATCAACTCAGCCCTTAACGAAAAATTTTGATAAGTCGATAATAACTTGTAGGTTGGTTCCCAAGGTTGTTTCGATTACCACCTATCTAAAACAAACCAAACTCGGGATCTACCTGTACCTGTAATATCGGATATACGGATCTACCTGTAATATGAATAATCGAGCAGTGATAGCCTAATGGTCGAAACTTGCCCTCTCAATCGGGAGGTCCGAGGTTCAAACCCACGCTTACACCACTGATTTTTCTAAAATTATGTGCGTATTAGAAATTAATTATCACTGTTTTTCGGTGAAGGAAAACATCGTGACATACTTTCCTTCACCGAAAAACAAACCTACACACCTAAACCTACACACCAGAGAGTTCTTTAAAAAAGAAGTTCGGGTGTGTAGGTATCCGGTGTGGTGCGTGCCTGGGTTTGAACCTCAGGCCTCCCGATCCAAAATTACATGTGACGTATATGGAATGACCTCTTACCGCAATGGTAATAATATGAACGATGCGGACAAAGTGGCGGGAATGTGCTAGTAGACACTAAAAACAAAGATTATGTGAAAATGTTTCAAGATGTTTTCAATTTAATTGTCCGTTGAATTAAAATAAATCCATACTAATATTATAAATGTGAAAGTATGTTTGTTTGTTCCTCTTTCACGTCGCCATATAGGTATTATTTGATATGGTTTATATGCTGGCAGATAGGACGGCGGAGAGCTACGTAGGCTACTTTTTACCGCGCTCTCTCATTGCCATGTGATTATCGATATTTTATTAATTGATACATATGTAGTAGTTCCAGACTTTGTATTAGATTGCGTTAGAAAAATTCATTTCCAAGTTCTGAATCGCGCTATCAAATGCTAACGTTAATTCCCGTTAACCGTGCGGGCGAAGCCGCGGGCAAGAGCTAATATTTCATAAGTTTTAGAATATGTTCTTTGCACGGAAGTCCCATCATAATTGGTTTCCGTTCTTAATATTAACACGTTTAAACTTATAGACTAGAGACATTAATTTTAATTGTTAGTTTTCATTTTACTATTGTAAAATACTCTTAGGCATAGAAATAGCGATTTGGTGTCGTACATTAATCTTGCTTAGTAATTTAGACAATTATTTGACTTGCAATCTTCCACTCGTAGGTTCTTTTTAAGATCCAAGTAGCAAACGCATGCTATCCACCTGATGAGAAATCTTCACTGACGCCCATGATACCACCGCCACACTTATTTCTAGCGTGAAACAATTACTGCGTTATTTCATCTTTTTAATTAATGGATTTAAAATAGTAAAAAATAACCACAGTGAAGTTAGAGCACCTTCAGGTGCAAAATAATACTTAGTAATTAACCGTCGCAACGATCGAAATTCAACCGTGATTTGAATTAAAAAACTTAACTTCATGTTGTTCAAAGTAGCGCCACTATTTCTTTAATTTAAATAAATTGTAATAATGTTCAAGTTATTTTGAACGCACTCGTTGAAGGTAAAAAATGGTTTATGACTAAGCTGCATTTAAAAGCAGCATTTCGTTTATTATGTATATGTTTGTGTCAAATGCAAGGTAGTGAGTGTTATATATTTTTAGTTGATTTTATGTATGTTTTATGCATTATTTGAAAAAAATATTAGCATTGCGCAATCCTTCCAATTCCAGTATGAAATTTCGCACGGTTATAGCTGTTGATGTAGCAACTATAACCGTGCATAATTTCATACTTCTCACAATCACAATCACGAATCACAATTTTTTGCTTCACGTATTAATATATAGATAATGGGTATAAATTTGATGAATTTTGAATTGTGTTGTTATTTATACAAAGCAGCAACACTGATAAATATCTAATAAACAGCCGATTTTTTTTAAACATTTTAAAACATAAATTAAGCCACTCTTAAATTACGATGCAATAGATAGTAATTTTATTTCATGGTGATCTGAAATATAATTGAGTTTACAGTGTAGTAATCTTGTCCACTCTCCGCCGGCACCGCGATTGTTTAGCCTAATTAAAAAAGATTTTTTACGGCCAAACACCATACGTCATCTATGGACACTGGCAACACCGAATTCTCACTTGCTTTAGAGAGTATTATTTCCCCTTGCTATCCTTGATGAGATCCATTTCCTCATCAAGGAGACTGTAGAGTGTAGATTGTAGCGTCTCAATAAAAACTTCGTAGTTCGCTCTTCAATCTTATTTATTGATGTATGCCAAATACCCAACATGATCAACAATGCATTAGGCGTGCTTAAGTACTATTAAGATTCTTACATTAGCAGGGTATGGTAGTCAGCGGTACCGGCCTCTCCACCAATCACGTGCGAGCCACTTTTGCACACGGCACCACTCTGCATCTCTTTCTTTCCTATAGCGCTGTCTCTTTCTTACATCTATTGACATTGCGTATATTTAGAGTGGGATAACAATACATGCCTATCTTATTCTAACTTATTTTATGTATTGACGCCGTCGTCCGTAACATTCTCCCCCCGGCGCAGACACGTCGCAGCCTCTTTCATCCGTAGGACGACGAGCTTAGTCGCAGGTCTCTTGAATACGCCTCCTTGAGTGCGGACATCTGCAGACCGGATGATGCCGTCTGATCCCGGGTGCACTCGCTCGATGACTCCTCTCGGCCAAGTGTTGCGGGGCAGCGTGCTGTCGACCACCATGACGAGATCGCCTTCTCGAAGTTGCGGAACTACAGTGCTCGCTTGCCCCCGCGGGATGAGTGTTGGCAAGTACTCTCGAAGCCATCGCTGCCAGAACTGGTCCGCTAGCGCTTGCGCTCTTCGCCAGGTGCTGCGGTCCGCCTCGGTGCAAGGCCCCGTTCGTGGTAGTCCTGTAGATGAGCCGATAAGGAAGTGATTTGGCGTCAGGGCTTCTTCATCGTCGGGTTCTACGGAGACGTGCGTGAGTGGTCGTGCATTCACGCTGTATTCTGCCTCAGTGATTAATGTCTGCAGTACCTCTTCTTTGGGCGCCTTTTCTTTAAGCGTAGTGCTAAGTGCTACTTTTACTGAACGCACTAAGCGCTCCCAAGCTCCCCCCATGTGCGGCGCGCCCGATGGTATAAAACGCCAGTCGGTGTTATATTGCAGACTGAAATCTCGTAGCACCGTAATCCAGGACTCGTAAACATTTCTTAATTCAACGTCTGCTCCCCTGAAGTTGGTGGCGTTGTCAGAGTATATGACGCGTGGCCAGCCTCTCCTGGCGGCCATCCTTCTTAGTGCCATAATAGCAGAGTCCGTGGAGAGTGATTGGACGATTTCTAAGTGAATTGCCCTCGTTGTAAGGCAAGTGAATAATGCACACCACCTTTTTTCATGTCTTCGTCCGATGGTCACCATCATAGGTCCAAAGTAATCGACCCCACAGTAGGTGAAGGCGCGGTGACCCGGTTTCAGCCTCACTTTAGGCAGGTCTCCCTTCGGTGGCGTTTTTGGAGCCGCCTTGTATACGCGGCAATACTGACATTCTCTAGCTATCTTCTTGACTGTAGGCCTCAGATGTAGAATCATGTATTGCTGTCGGAGTTCATTGACGACTCGTTCGTTATTCGCGTGACCCGCCCGGCGATGATAATTCTCGATGAGCAGACGAGTGAACGGGTGCCGTCCGTCGAGTATCGCTGGCTGGTTCGAGTGCGTTGTACTATTTAGAGCACCTATTCTGCCTCTCGCCTTTATTATGTCGTCGTCTAATACGGCGTCCAACTTCTTTAACCTACTACGTCGTGGTAGCGGCTGATTCTGTTTTAGCCTTATTAACTCTTCTTTAAAGGAGTCTCTCTGCGCTCTCTGAAGCCAACGTCGTTCAGCCGCTCTCAGGTGTGCGACTTCTAGATGTATATTATTTTTCCTTTTGGCTTTCAGCTTCTCAATGAAGAGTTGTGTTAGCGCAGTAGTTCTTATTAATTTTAAGTAACTGGAGAACCTTCGGATATCGGGCAGTGAGTCCTCTGGGTAAGTGTCATCTTCTGAATAGGCGTAGCATGCCACTTCCTCGGTCTCGTTATCCTCGCTCTCCTGTGGCCACTGGTTTGCCGGTGCCCTAAGGAATGGGGGCCCCGTGAACCACCTATCATGACTGTCGATCTTATTGCTCTGAAATCTGGTGGCGTCGTCTGCCACGTTGAGCGTGGTAGGCACCCACCGCCAGTCAGCCGCTTGTGTGAGTTCGGCGATCTCTGCTAGGCGGTGTGCGACAAATGGAGTGTATTTCTTTTTCTCGTTTCTTATCCAACACAGAACTGTTCTAGAATCACTCCAATAGGTGACTCGTCTGGGCTTCCAGGTATGTTCCTTTATTATCGTGTTACCGAGTCGCGCCCCAATCAACGCCGCTTGAAGCTCCAGTCTTGGAATGGTGAGCATCTTTAGCGGAGCTACCTTTGCCTTGGCCATTACTTGGATGGTTTCTGTTAAGTCTTTGTATACGATCCTCCAATAGGCCACCGTTGCATACGCCTGTTCGCTCGCGTCGACGAAAATATGAAGCTCTATATGGGCTTGCGGCGTTAAGTTCATACTGTAGCACCTTGGTATAGCTACCGCTGAGACATCTGGGAGTCGTTTTATCCATTCGTCGAAAAGATAGGCTTCCTCTTGCGGTAGTTCTTGATCCCAGTCCACCTTCTTAAACCATAATTGTTGCAATATTATCTTGCCGACGATGGTGTAATGACTGATGAGCCCCAGCGGATCGTACACTGACATAACTGCGCTTAAGGTTTCGCGTTTAGTAGGAGCTCTTAGTCGCAGCCTGACTTCATCGGGAACTCTCTTAATATCCGTGTTGAATGTAAGAGTGTCGGAGTCTGGGTCCCATCGAAGTCCTAACGTTTTCTCCTTCTGATGTGCCACTAGCTGTACGTCGACGTTCTGGGATCTCTTTTCTTCTGGAATGCTAGCAAGAACCTTCTTATTGTTTGAGTTCCACCCCCTCAAGTTGAAGTCGGCCCGCTGATGGATGTACATTACTTCTTTGACCATCTTAATAGCTTCGTCTTCTGATTGGAAGCTGTCTAAGTAATCATCCATATAGTGACGCTCCTTAATTGCTAAAGCTGCCTCTGGGAATTCTTGCTCAAAGTCTGTGGCGTTACGATTCCTCACGCTATGAGCGAGGTACGGTGAGCTGCTTGCTCCGAATATCATCGATACCATCTTCATTTTTCTTGGGGGATCGGTGGGCTTGTCCCGCCATAAAAACATTTGTGCTGGCTGGTCCTCAGATCTTATTTTAATCCTGAGAAACATTTCTTCGATGTCTGCGGTTACGGCAATTCTTTTTTCTCTGAACCTGAACAGTATTCTTGTGAGTGAAGTCAATAAGTCTGGCCCTTCTAGCAGGAAGTCGTTAAGGCAGACTCCTTTCACCTTGGCCGCTGCGTCAAAGACCATTCTCACTTTCCCTGGCTTGTTGTGGTTCGTGACGGCGAAGTGAGGTAAGAACCATTTGCGATTGCTATTCATTTCGCTGCCATCGCACTCGGTCGCGTAGCCCTTCTGTACAAGGTTCGTGACTTGAGCCGTATATACTTCCTTAAAGGCGGGCTCCTTAGTCATCCTCTTCTCTAACGTGTGTAGTCTTCTTAAAGCTGACTCGTAGCTATCGGGGAGTGTGGTGTTGTCGGTCTTCCAAGGAAGGCCTACTTCGAAATAACCCTCCTTCCTTTTGGCAGTTGCTTCGAAAATATCGTTGGCCCTCTTCTCGTACTTGTTAACCCTCTCTTTGGTCGACACACCAAGGGAATCTACGTCGAAATAATATTCGACGAGCTTTTGTAATTGTGTGTCACTTGTGGAGATGTGAAGTACGGCTGCTTGGTCTTGATAAATCGCTCTTCCTGGTGCCGATCCATGCAACACCCAACCCAGCTTTGTCCAAGATGCGGCAGGTTCTGTTTTCTTGCCAGCGCGTAGCTGTCGCGATACTATTAAGTGCCAGTTGTCAGCCCCTATTAGTATGCGAGGCTTGGCTTCTCCTGTGCAGATCTTCTCTCGTATACTGCGCAGGTACGGATACCGCTCTAAATTATGCGGTATACGTTGTTGATGTAACTGTAGCCCTCGTACGGTGCGGGCTTTGACGGTGTATGTTTCTTGTTCTCTTAGACCTCTCACTCGGATCTCGATCGCCTTGCTCTCTATTCTTTTTTGCTCGTTGATACCTCTAATGTTCAAAGGCTGCTTCGATCCGCCATCGGTGAGTTGGTTAGCTAATACTTCATCTATTAGTGTCACCGTGGACCCTTCGTCCAAGAGGGCGTGCGTAATTATCTCCCCCCGTGGACCGCTGAGCTTCACCTTGCAGGTCTTGAGCAATACCGCAGATGTCTTCTTTGCTGTAACGCTCATTACTAGTGCGGTTGAGTCGGCTGTTTTGCATTCGTTCAGAGTGCTGACCGTAGGAGCCGATTCCGTTGCCTTTTCCTTGTGTAGAAGCGCATGATGTCGGTAGGTACATCCGTGAACTCCGCAGGCTTTAGCTTTGCAGGAGAATCGGTTGTGCTTCCGTTTCATACATTTGAAACACATTCTGTTATCCTTGGCCCATTTCCAGCGATCGTTGGTGTCGAGTGCCTTGAGTTTGGCGCAATCGGGAGTGTAATGTCCCTCGGACTGGCACATAAAGCATCTTCTTTCATCTTCATATGTGATGCCTTCTGCAGTGTATACGCCTCTAGTAGCTGCCCGTTTTGGAGCCACTTCTTTTTTGACTGGTACTGGAACACCTCGTCTGGTTGTGTGGGTATATCTGATCATCAGATCCGCTTCGGCCATCAAGAACTCTGAGAGGACGATCATTTCGTTTTCTTCTATAATACGAGCTTCATTATTGGCTGCGTACTCCGCCCATTTGCTGACGAGATGCGGACTCAATTTGTCCATGACGTCCCGAACAAGAAGCGGACTCTGTAGGTAGCCTCTTCTGTCTATACTCTTGATTGTGTAGACTATGTTCTGAATCTTGACTGCGAACTCGTATAGATCAGTACTCGCACTTCCTAGCTTAGGGAGCTTCTTGAGTTCTTCCATTGCTCGATCAATTATAAATTCTGGCCTTCCATACTTCATTTCTAGCGTTCGCATAATTACTTCTGGACTGGAGGCGGTGAATAACTGCGAAAGTACAGTTTCTCGTGCTTCCCCTCGTAGGCTGTTTCGTAGACGCAGAAGATTTTCCGTTGGAGAGAATTTGAAGAGTCTCGTAGAATCTTCCATAGCGGCTTTATATGGTAGCCACTCTGCGACGGCTCCCGTAAAGATGGGTAGTTCTGCTGTCTGACGCGGCAGCGGCCTAGACGTAATCATTTTTTCCAATGCGTCGGCTAGTCGTTGAATGCCCTGGTACTTGGCGTTCTCCCCCCGTTGCTCTTTAACGGGGGGGTGAGCCTCTTGTGGCTCTTCCCTGAATTTCGGTGCTGATGGTCGTTGTTCTTCTATGCTTCTATCGACCCAGTCCCGTACTCTTTCATTGCATATGCTGGATTTGTACTCTGATTCGGCTTCTATCGCTGTCACTTCGGCGGCTAGTCGTGCCTTGATGAGCTTCTCTCTGATGCGCAGTCGCTTTTCTTCTAGCTCCGCGAGTTCCTTTTCTGCCTCGTATTGCGCCATCTTCATTCTTGCATCAGCGCTTTTTCTCGACGTGTTAGTGTGAATGCTCAACGCCGGTGACGTAGGTCTTCGTATTGGTGATGCGGCTTCACGTCTCATTGGAGTGCTAACTGGTTGTGCAGGCGGCCCCATAATGGACGTCCCTATTGACGCCTCTGGCGCGGTCTCTCTCGCTGCTCGTGGCGGAGAGTACTCCAATCTTCTCCCTTGGGGAATACTTCCTGCTACAGTTGACGGCGATTGCGGCGAGTCTTCATAAATGCGGTGCAGTGACGGTGCAAGCACACTCTTAGTGCCTACTGGTAACTCCGGCTCGCTGTATCCAGATTCGGAGCGAACACGGCTTCTCGTGTTCATAGCGACCGGCGTATCCAATCCGACGCGCTGCAGTCCTTACTCGAGTAGCGCAGATTCGCCTCTGAATCTGCTGTAGAGTAGATTCGCTTCTGAATCGCCCGCAGTACAGATTCGCTTCTGAATCCGTCGTGGAGTGCCAAATCTTCAGAATCCGGCTCGAAGGACCAAGTTGTAGAGTGTAGATTGTAGCGTCTCAATAAAAACTTCGTAGTTCGCTCTTCAATCTTATTTATTGATGTATGCCAAATACCCAACATGATCAACAATGCATTAGGCGTGCTTAAGTACTATTAAGATTCTTACATTAGCAGGGTATGGTAGTCAGCGGTACCGGCCTCTCCACCAATCACGTGCGAGCCACTTTTGCACACGGCACCACTCTGCATCTCTTTCTTTCCTATAGCGCTGTCTCTTTCTTACATCTATTGACATTGCGTATATTTAGAGTGGGATAACAATACATGCCTATCTTATTCTAACTTATTTTATGTATTGACGCCGTCGTCCGTAACAGAGACACTTTACTGTTTACTGTTGTATTATATGATTTAATAATGTAATTGATTTAATATTGTAATAATAAACAGTTATGAATTATAATATGTTTTATTGTTGCAGTTTGGGTATCGATTTATTCGATTTGGGTGGGTGGGTGATTATATTTCAGATCACCATTCATAAAATTAGAATCAGACTTCACTTACAGGTAAGCTCGTCTAATTCTCAATTATGCACATTGCAAAATGTAAAGCAAATAAAACTTATCAATTAAAAAGATGTGTAGGTTACACATCTTTTCAAATTTCGTAACCGAAAACTTACGAAGTATGTTTATACTGTCGTAAATATCAAAACCGAACGCCCAAACTAATGTTTTTAGTAATAAAACTAATAAATTACGCCCAAAATATTGTACCGCGACGGTGTTGCCCTTTCAAATAAGGGACATATTTTGTTATAATTAAGACGCGGTGGCGCTAAGTTTTTTCACGAATTTTTTTGGACGCTGATTGATGGCGGTCTGTGAATACTTTGGTGAAGTGTGAGCTGCTTCCTATGAGTAGAAAATAAATAATCGGATAGTTTGCTTAGTTTTATCTAACTGGTAGTTTATTCTCAGTTTAGTAGTATGCTAATGCTTATTTCGTATTGTCCTAAAGATACGGATAAGGTATGTATATTTTTGAAGTGAAACTTCTTTATCGGGGTAGGAAAAAAATTTAGTGTAACATTTTTTCGTTACGCGCCATCTTTTTCTGTTACGCGCCATCATTTTTTATTTTTTTTGCAACACTTTTGGTTTTATTTAAAATATTGTTTAATTATAATGTTTATTTGTAAGTAATAAGAAGACAGAGTAGAAAAGTGTTCTTATTTTTTTAATAATGTGTTCATAAGGTTATAATTATACAAGAAAATATTTAATTAGGTACATGAGTGAAATTCACCTTTGCTGCGCTGAGCTATGTTGACAATTAAATAAAAACTTAATTTAACTACGTATATAGTTTTTCTTTTTTAATCTATATATTAATACGTGAAGCAAAACGTTGTGATTCGTTTTTAAGATACTTGCCGCAGACGGAGGACTACGTAATTACACACGGTTATAGTTGATGTAGAGAAGGATTGCGCAATGCTAATATTTTTATCGAAAAAATGCATTAAGCATGCCTAAAATTAACTAAAAACGCATTAAACACTACCTTACATTTGACAGAAACACGTAAATAATTAACAAAATAAAACATTCAATGTCTTACTATGAAAACTCATTACTTTAAAAATGTCAGATAACCTTGTCACAATACCCGCTTTTAAATGCAGCTTAGTTATTTAAACCCTCTTTTTATCCTAAACGGGTGATTTTAATCAGTAAAATCAATACAATTTATTATAAGTTTAGTTTTTAAGTTAAGTCGAATTTCGACCGTGTCGACGAGTGACTAGTTCATATAAATATGTTGCGATTTATCTCTATTATAATAAATTATAAATAAAATACGTGTTGGATACGATACAAACGAATATTTATTATATTTTCTGATTTGCTTTGAACAACAAAATGCCCGAATTTTACTCTAGCGATTTAACTACGAGATAAAAACTAACAATGGCAGTAAGTTAATAATTAAATATTAACCCTATATCACGGTAATAGTTGACGACCCGCGTAGCGCAGCGGTTACCACACCGGTCTGCCACGCAGTGGGTCCCGGGTTCGATTCCCGGCCAGTCAGGTATCTGAATGATGCGTTTAGATTCTTGTTCTGGGTCTGGGTGTTTGTGTATTCGTGTTTGTGTGTGTCCATCGCACCCACGACACAGGAGAAAATCCTAGTGTGGAGCTATGAGTGTAAAAAGCGTTTGTTTAAAAATTATTGAAGTTAAGTTATATAAGTTATTTAATAGTATCTACATACACGGTAATAGATATTATTACCGTGCCTATATACTCAGAGGATTCTTTATAGATATTTTCGGCTTTTAAAGCCGCCTTGAAATCTATTTTCACATATATTCAAGAAACTCCTGGTACCCTAATTAGATAGTTAATATTTAACAAGTCTGCACGTTTCGTTTCCGCATATTTGGCGATGGTATGTGACCTCTCACCCGGCGTTAAAATATTTCCCCTTGATTGCCCGTGGAAAAAATATTTGCTGGCTTAATAGGATAGAATATAAAATGAACAGAAAGCGCATTTAAATAGAACAATTCGTTCTGTTACTACATAAATGTAATGTTTAAATATTTTGATCGCTTTTTGATCGATTCTATTAGGTACATAATATTTCTAACTAAAGTCCCGTAATAATATTTTTGTCTTTTTTAATTTTACAAGACAATAAATAGTAAAATATACATTAATACAATTAAATACTCGTTTCTGCTGCGGATGTGCAAGATGTGGAATGAGCTTCCTCCTGAGGTATTCCCGGGTATTCCCGGGTATTCCCGGTATGACATGGGGTTCTTCAAGAAACAGCTCTCCTCCAAAGCCGGCGATGTATTGGCGATTCCTCTGGTGTTGCAAATGACCATAGACGGCGGTGACTGCTTTCCATCAGGTGGCCCGCCAGCCTTATCATTAGGTCTAACTATAAAATATATACGTATATATTTGACGAGTTTATGTGTAATGTTAAAATAACAACTTTTGTTCCAAATCCATGAAAATTAATATAACAAAATGCAAGCAATTATTGAAATATAAGTATGTACCTATTCCTATCTCCAGAACAACAGAACTGAACCACATAGAAGGTATAAATAGCCTTTTATTAACACATACTTGTGTTTATAAAAGGCTATTTATACCCAAAATGGGATTTTTACAAACCTTGAGCAAATATTTCTATCACGTCTCAATACAACATTTATAGACAATTTGCACAATTTACGCCATCTTCGTGTTTCTACATTCTAAGGTTCTAAGTTGTTCAAATGAGCTGAAATCGTTCCGGCATGCGACAATGTTTTACATGTGTGGGGAGGAGCCATTTTGTTATTCGGTTGGTTTATTTAGTTGGTTTATTAACTTTAAAAGTCTCAAAGAAAAATAACATATTTAATTATTATAAACTAGTCACCCGTCGCAACGGTCGAAATTCGACCGTAATTCAATTCAAAAACTAAACATCATATTGTCCAGAGTATTTCCTAAATTCTATTTTTATTATTTTTCAAGTAATTTTTATTAATTTTTAAGTAAGGGTGTTTGATACACCCGAAAGTTAAAAAGAGGTTAAAGTGACAAGCTGCATTTTTAAATCAATAACGGATATTTTAAATTTTTCATATGTTGAATGTTTAATTTCGTTTATTATTTATGTGTTTGTGACAAATGTACGGAAGTGTGTAATGTGTTTTAGTTCATTTAATGTGCAATAATTGAAAAAAATATCAACATTCTGCACTCTTTCTACGTCCACTATAACCGTGCAAAATATCATACTAATCCGTCCGCGGCATATTAAAATTGCACCACAAGTTTTGCGTCACGTATTAATATATAGATACTAAACATAAAAAAGTCATAGGGGCTATTTGAAAAATTTCATGAATAAAATTGAATATTTCATGAAAATAATAAAACATTTTTTCTGCTTTTAAACGTTTTTCTGTGTTAATCAGAAGTCAGACACTGCCAAGGGTGCGTTCCATTAGACCTTCACAAAGCGCACGCTCACGACCGCAATTTCTCCCGTTCCACTAGAACGATCACTTCGACCCACCTTGTTAGATAGGTCGTCGTGAGCATCGCGTGGGCGTAAGTCATGACGTTCTGAGTGACGATTTCGCCGCGACCACAACGACCGCGGTCGTATTGTGAGACGACGTTTTGGGCGTTTGGGGCTTTGTGAACGTCATCTGGACGCGCCCCAAGTCGTCAAAAGTATACAGATACCAGTGTGATGAGCAAAACAAAAGAACGTTAGACAAACGAAAGTGTTCCTTGGCCACAGAAGGAACTAAGTAGTTCTCAGCTCGGCGAACTAGTTCGCGTAGTGAACGCTCTTCCGAGCTAGGTCCTTCACAAAACTTTTTTTTTTGTTTTCGTGGGGAAACCCATCATGGGTTCCTCTCTGCGCGGGGGCAGCTGAGAGGAACCCATGATATGCCGGACTCCTACCGGCTAAAACCCCACGGTGTTCCTCTGTGCGCCCTTGCCGGGACTGCGGGTAAGCTAAAAGCAGGCGTCCGTGGTCCCGACGGCGTCTGCCCTCTGCAGGGCCCTTCTCTTGTAGGGATGGAGCTGGAGCTTCTCCATCCCTCCGTCTTGAGGTGCGCGCGGGAACAGGTCCTTCACGAACCTAACCTAAGCCTAAATAACAAACGATAACGCCACTAGGTAAAATACGTCCCTGTAGTTATCCCTGTAGTTCCGGGACCAGAATAGAACTACAGTACGGTCTGCTAGTCGTAAGAGGCGATTAACAGGTGCTTCCGGGGTTGCGGGCGGGAAGAGTGGGAGCTCGAACCGTCCAGCCAAGCGACCCCGGTGAGGCCAGAAGGTGCGGTGAGCGTTTCACCCCCACCACGGAAAAGCCAGAAATTTCCATCGCGCTCCTGGACCGTTGGAAATCCCGGAGTCCTCCACGCAGTGCTGAGGACGACCTCCGGGGGGTTTTAGTGCGGTAAGAATCCCACATAACCCGCGTGGCTCCCACGACGTCGGGTATCATTTAAAGGTTTTCCCCTTGTGTAAACAAAAAATATATCTTTTAATTACGATGTACAAGATAACTTCTAAAACTATAACTACTTCGTGTAAATAAATCTAGTGCTATTATAATTTATTTTAGAAGCTCACGTTATGCTATACCTGTTCAACCTTAACTTTAAACCTTTACTGGGAAAAAGGCTTTAATATAAAAAAACTCTTGACCTACTTTTTACACCGCATTAATTTCCCTAAACCTCCATATAGAATTGAAAGGAAGGAAGTTCCTGAATGTCTTCGTAGATTTTAAAGTTTATCTCAGCAGGCTCACGACTCCCTCGAGTAATGTACATATTATAAAAAAGTAATAGGCTGAAAATAATAGCTAACGCAATTAATTATAGCATTACGACATTACGTTAAAGCAGACTATACAAGTTATGGTAACTACGGCAGATATGATAAAACATTGTCTGAAACTAAACTATTCAAAAAATGTGGAACGCTTCACGATTTTGCGTGTCATCCTTGCGCAGGGGCCATGCTAATCTTCTCTGTATCGTTCCAATTTTAGTATATGTACTGCCGAAGCAAGTACACTTGTAATGGAACGCAACTTGTATATATAGTACGGAAAGTTAAAAACTTCAATAGTGTGTTTTACGTTTTTGCTTAAAATAATGATAATTAGAATCTTATATTGCAATATTAGCAATCAATCTTAAAGACAATATAAATAAATAGTTATTAATATTAAAACAACTATTTAATTTTGTGTAATTTTACATATTTTGATCATTTAAATTTGATTTCATACAAACTTAGCGAACATGCTGCCCTCTAGTGAGCATTAGAGGAATTATAGTTCAAATCTTTACTCCTTTTGTGCATAGATGGCGTTGCCTTACGTTTTATTGCTTAAAATACATGTAAGTTTTGAAATAATTATCTGAAATTATAAAGTTTTTGAAAGATTTACAATTGCGTTGAATATAATTATAGTTTTCATCATGTTATTCCAATTTATTAGTGGAAAGTATGTATGCCTCATTCCGCCATCTAGTATCAAAGATGAGAAGTCACGAAAAGCAGCTGTTGTCGTTCAGACAAAAATATTTTTTACTAAAACAAGTGTGTGCTTTGAAAAATGTCTACTTAATTATGTTTTTATTTCCATTTTTTCATAAACATTAAAAAATACCAGAAAATGTGAAAATTAAAAAATATTATTAACACATGTATGACATGTATTTACAATCACGCTACGGGATCGAACCCACACATATAAGAATGAAGGGATAATGTAAGTGGCACTGAATATTCTACTACACTTTTACGTTAGTGTTATTTGACAAGGTCACTTTACTTTTCAACGGACCAGTTTACTCACGATTTTCCTTCACCGAAAAGCAGTGATAATTAATTTCTAACACGCACATATTTTTTTTTGAAAAATCAGTGGTGCGTGCTTGGGTTTGAACCTCGGACCTCCCGATCGAGAAGGCAAGTTTCAACCGTTAGGCCTCTTGTAGACACACGTTTTTCGGCGTAATAATCTACGGTTAATTCGCCGTTAGGCACGGTTGTCAGTGTTGTATGGATCACTGCCGTGCACTGATCTTTGTCGTGCCATGTACCTACATGCTAGCACGTTTTTTCCACGGTAAGGTAAAGACGCCGTACGGCTCAAAAAACGTGCCATGTACAACAGGCCTTACGCTTTCATTGCTCAACCAAACCAAACCAAATTAAAAACAGAATATAAGGGTAGGATCACACAAATAAAACCCAACACTACTTTAAATACATAATTTATTTCTATGGTACAATATGCTTGAATGATCTGCCGATACCGCGATAGTTACACAAGAAAATGTACAAGACCCGAAGCAAAAGTCCATTTTACTTCACTCTTACAATATTTAACATTTCACGCGACCACACGCACTGTTTGGCCAGAGAGCACACAACGGTTAGAAATGGCTTACACATAGAGAAATCAAAGAAAAAAATGTCCGTAGTGATAATTCGATTCGATTTGTAGCACTGATATTCGAACAATGTAGCTATACTCGGGGCAATCGATTTGCAATAAATGTAAACAAACCATACAAATTGGGAGGGTTATTACCAACTTGCATGAATTTGTATATAAATGCATTTTATATTCAACCAAAGTATGCATTAAATTTTCGCGGAGTAATTTAAATAAGAGCTGATTAATTAACGACCGACTGCAAAATAATACTAAAACCAGTAAAACATAATTTATTTACCATAATCGTCATTGTATAACTAATGATTTTACAACCTTAATTCCATGAAGGGATTTATAACCTATTATAAGTTACAGGTAAAAGTTAATAATACGTAAACGGCGGCTGATAAAACAATAAAAAGTTGCATTCCCCTGCCTGTAGTGGTTGCTAGGCAACGCTTTGTTATTAAACATTCCATATCGAATATGCCCCGAGTACAGAGACATGAATTTTTGTGTGTCAAATCCAATCAATAGTATTTGCTTGATTGATTCCGTTTGGCAGCTTCCTGGCTCAGTATCACGAGAATTGCCAAGGGCGAACCTCTTAGTATCAGTGTCGGATTAGGCCAGCGCGGGGCCTGTAGCAAATTCTGACAGGAGGCCCATAGTTTGCCTTAAGTAAGGGTACTAAGTAAAACAAAACGGTTACTACTAAACTTTTCTGGATTTTATCAGGGTAAATTTAGAGATGACACTTTCTATCTTACCCCAGTAATACAGGTCTATAACCTAGTACAGGGGCCCTTGCCACTAGTTTTAAGAACTGTTTTGAAATGAATAAAGATATTTTTATTTTTTTTATTTATTTATTTATCTTCTTTCAGTTTATTTTTTTAGAACAGCTAATATAATAAAAAAGGAGGTAGGTGTTGGGGAGCTCCTCTAGTCGCGAGGCCCGTGGCATTTGCTACTCTTGCTATGTGGCTAATCCGGCACTGCTTAGTATACTATAAAAATAACATTTAGACTTGTCTCCTTAGACCTACGGCCATAGTATCATTAAATCCGTGACCTAATACTCGAATCGAACTGTTACATTACAGACAAAAGTTTTATAAGATGAGTTGCTAAAAACAACCGCTAGGAGCGCTAGTCGCCATGACAGAGTATTTGAGATCGTGTTTATATCTGCGAAAGACCTGACCATGCTCTGGTCAGTCACAGATATTGCTTGCACCATTAGAAGTCAACTATGTCATGGCATAATAGTCTTTACACAAAATGTGTAGATATAAAAAGTATACGCCATCTACTGCTTTTCGTTACGAGAACAGTTTTCATCGACGAATATTTATGGAGCAACATTTCGACGGGTGACAGGAAAATCTAACTAAATACAGAAAGCAACATGAAGTTATCAGCATTTAATTTTTTATAGTGTCAAAATAAAGTTGTTAGTCTTTAAAACCTTATTTTATGACAACTTTTATTGATATAGACTGATATACCTATTTCAAATGCTGAATGTGTCGTTGTAAAGATATATTGTTATAGTAAATAAATTATTATTATTTAACTAGCTGTCCCGACGAACGTTGTTTTGACATATAAAAAAAAAAAAATGTTAAGGGTGGACAACCCTTAAGGGGTATGAAAAATGGATGTGAGCCGATTCTCAGACCTACTGAATAAGCATATAAAATTTGGTAAAAATCGGTCAAGCCGTTTCGGAGGAGTTTGGCAACAAAAACTGTGACACGAGAATTTTATATATTAGATAATATTTTGATCCCAAAATTTCATTTATATGAAATGTCCTAAAATTATATCATTAAATTAAATCGTACAGGTTATTGTATCCATATATTATTTACGTTATAATAATGTATTGTTGAAGTTGAAGTTGAAGTGAAACTTCTTTAAAGGGGTTGGAAAAAATTTAGTGTAACATTTTTTCGTTACGCGCCATCTTTTTCTTATCCCTACCACGCGTGGTATTATATAGATTATTATAGATTAGATTATTAGATAAAGTTTAATAAAAACCTTTTATTAAACTTTATCTAATTTAACTTTATTTAACCAATTTCTGTAAAGTTGCATATAGTAAATTATTTTTTGAAAAATAACGTCATAAATAAGTTTCACTTCTTACGAGTGTACGCTAGTACACGCACACATTTTTAAATAATAGTGTATTAAGTGAAAAAATCGGGATTATACAATTTTGTAGTTAGTTTTTCTTGTCATCCGACTAATTATCCTTTAAATATTTTACATTTTATTTAACAATTGCTCCTTTTTATGTACTGTCTAAATTTCGTATGGAAACTCTGCATTATCGACGCAGATAATACAGACAATTTACCCAAAAAACTAATTTACAGTAGACTGGCTTGGTACTACAATACCATCGGCATTTTCTCTAATAAATCTTCTCATATCGACGTAAGAAAGCGAATGCGGATTTCGACAAAGCGTTGCTTAAGTTCTAACACTGCAGATCTCAAAATTAGCAACTTTTTTTTATAATAAGACCTAATGATAAGGCTGACGGGCCACCTGATGGAAAGCAGTCACCGTCGCCTATGGACATTTGCAACACCAGAGGAGTCGCCAATGCATCGCCGGCTTTGGAGAAGAGCTCTTTTTGCACCTTTCTTGAAGAACCCCATGTCATAGCGCTCCGGGAATACCTCAGGAGGAAGCTCATTCCACATCTTGCACGTCCGCGCACAACTTTTCAGGAGAGCAAATGAACTGTCTCAAGCAGTTAATTCTACAACTACCAAATAATATATTGCGTTTAAAATATTAATCTACTCATTTTAAAATAATATTTTTTATGAAAATATAACATGTTCCTATATTATTTTGAGATACCATTATTTCATCAACTCAAAATGGGCATTTATTGAGTTACGCGGTGTTAGAACTTAAGGGACGAAATGCAACAGTTGCACCAGATTGAAAAGTCTATCTAAAAAATTCGTTACTTTTAAATTTGATCTTCTAATAGCTGTCCCGACAAACGTTGTTTTGCTTTATAAAAAATAAAAAAAAATATTAAGGGTGGACAACCCTTAAGGGGTATGAAAAATAGATGTTGGCCGATTCTCAGACCTACTGAATAAGCATATAAAATTTGGTAAAAATCGGTCAAGCCGTTTCGGAGGAGTATGGCAACAAAAACTGTGACACGAGAATTTTATATATTAGACTAATATCTTACGTAGTAAATATTGAATTGTCAACTAAAAACTAATCTAGGTAATCAATGATACTAAGACTTAGAAGACTTAGACATAATTGATTATATGTACATAACTAAATTTCGTATTTTCTCGAGGTACGAGTTCGCTTTCTTGTGATAATTTGCAAACATGTCAGTAGTGTTATGGAAGTACCAAGTACTTATTATAAGTCATATGGATGAATTTTCTGCAATTAATGTCTATGAACCTGAAAGATAAGATAAACACTTGAAACGTGTATTTTAGCATGATTTTCATCGTACGTAATTACCATCAACTATCAGTGAAATAGATAATGAATATAAGTATAGACACCCACTTTAATGACTGAAATTCTTCTAAATGCAATTTCATTTAGTTCAATTTAGCATCTAGCTTATCTGGTCTTAGAAATAACTTCAACGAATTATTTTCACCCACTTTCAATGCAAAAATCTTAACCTGGCAACATTATACATTTCTAACAGCTGTATGCTCTTCGATTGGAGTGCGTTCCATTAGACGTTCACAAAGTTCACGCTCACGACCGCAGTTTTTCCCGTTCCACTAGCTTGTGAGCGTTACTGACATAATTTCAAGTTGAACGATCACGTCGACCTTATTAGATGGGTCGTCGTGAGCTTCGCGTGGGCGTAAGTCTTAACGAGGTTTTGGGCGTTTTTGGGCTTTGTGAGCGTCTTCTGGAACGCGCCCTTGGCGATACCCACGCCATACTAGAAACTGTCATTATAATACTATTTCTTCATATAAACATAAAAAATAACAAATGTTCGGTGCACACTTCCATGTTTCGATATTTTACCCTTTTTTTCAGACAGTTGCCATTTTCGCGCGCATTATTGTAAAAAAAAAAGTTTGTGACGTAAAAAATGACGTGAAGTTCGCTTTTTAGGCATTTTTATTGTCTACGATTTCAGTTTTTTTTTTCATTACATTTATTTATTTTCAGCTAGTTTGTTTGCGAGTTATTCAACATAGAAAAAACTTATTTTAAAGCTAATAACGATACTCAAATCTGTTGTCCGTCCGTTGCTATTTAATAAAGAAAATGCGGGAAAGAAACATACATATAATATAATTACAATAAACTTATACAGGCTTTTCTAAAATCTTTCACAGAAATGCAGCTTTGTTCAAATTTATTTTATATCCCATACATTTAATATGCATTCATGAACGGACAACAGACAATGCATAATGCTTCATCCACGCAGAAAATGTTTATAAAATGTATCAAGAAATGTATGAAAAATCAATTTTGTTATTTTTTTATGTCAGTACCACGCGTGCGTGTTTTCGCTCGTAGCATGAACGGATAACGAACAATGCATATCACCGCTTATCGAAAGACACCACGTATGTCATCATGAATGACATTAGAGAATGAATTAACTAATAATCTATTTCAAGAGTATACAAGGCCGTTCAAGTATTACGTAAGCATTGATGAAAAATGCCGATGGTATTGGGGGGTAGGGGGGTCTTTGTTTTGCTTAAGTTGGATGACATGGGGAGTAGGGGGGTCTAGATGATTACGTCATCGCTAGTTATTTACTTTTAAATTCTGTACAAAAAATAATTTTTTAGTGACGTAAGCATGGGAGGAGGGGGTTAGAACTTTGCTTACTTTGGGGGGGGGGGGTCAATTATTGTAATAAATCTGCTTACGTATTTGAACGGCCCCTAAGTTACTTTTTGTTAAAAAAAATTAATTGTTTATAGATGACAAGTAAAGTTGAATCGTACTGTTCATATTTTCTTACCTTATTCACATGTTATTTTGACTTCAGTGAAGCATTAGAACCGTTAAATAACTTAACTGTTTGATAGACGTCGATATGCGTCTGTACGAAGGAATTATATGAAATCTATTGAATTTATTTTTGTTCAACTTGAATCTAAGCACCATGATTTTACATGCTTAGCATGAACGGACAACGGATAACGCATATGCAGGCATAAAGCAGCATGTATGCACGAAATCTTCCATTGTTCGAGAACGGCCCTCAAAAAATCCAATTCCACTCAAAAAAGCAATTTTTGAAAACATTTAAAAAGTTCATGTATTTTGCACATTATATATTATTAATGTGTTTACATGCGATGTGTAAATACCGCTTCTGTGATCTATATAAAAATAAAGACAAAACAGTTCTTTAATATTATTTTTTTCAACACATTTTGCTTTATTTTTTTTTTACAAACTTTTATTTTACTTACCTTGTTAATTCGCTAGTATTTAAAGAAGAAATCTTGGAACTGAATTTCGAACCGATTGGTTTTGTTTTGAAGACTGCATGATTAATTTAGTCATATAAATCCAAAATGGCGGACGTCCCAAGAGACAAAAATATGGCGGGTAAATCATTTTGTATGCATCCCCAAGATCAATCTCAAATAAAGGGTTTTAAGAGAATACAAAAAATAAGTACTTTATAAACCTTTTTAATATTTATTTTAATTTTTGATTTCATAGTTATTAACGGCTTTCAGTGTTGTCATTAAAAAAAATTCGACAATGATCAATTTTCAAAAAAATGCAAACACTACTTAATATAAAAGTATATCATATATTGAAAAGGTATGGACCTCATTCAAACAATGAACTTACGATAAAATGTACAATTTGCGATCATTAAAATTACATGTATTACACAAAATGACGTCTCGTTCGCATTAAAATTGATTACAATTTTAAAAAAGATTCAAAAAGGTGACACCAGAAGCGATATTTGCACAACCTGTACCGAGTGTTGCCATAAGTGTTAAGGGACCCTGTACATAAACTTTGTACACGAAAAAAAAAAACACAACAACATACCTTTTAGAGTTCATTCACAGATAACAAAGTTCACTATTTATTTCCCGCTTTTTTCAATGTACAGATAAAAATATTTTTTTATTCCCTCTTAAATTCCGTCACAGATAATTAATAATCAACTATTTTTTATACTTTTTTTTTCTTAAACGCAACTGTCCACAGGTATATTCACAGTATTTTTATATAACAAATAGTTAGCTATATATAGGAAGTGCGCGTTTCCTGTCTGTATGTTTGTGTAGGTGTTCTGATAACGCCTGGTTTCGCTCATAAGTCCTTAGAAGACACTTCACTTTACTATAACGCCTTCCCAAGCCATCTTCTTTTGCCTGTAAAATTAAAATTAAAAGTTAATTACATATATGACTTTATTGGCTTCTGCGTAGTTATTGCATTTGGAAAGGTGGTAGGACAAGGTCCGCCCGGGGAGGTACCACCGCCACACCTATTTCTAGCGTGAAGCATTTCTTGCGTTTTGATGAAAGGGTGTGGTTGCCGGCACACTTATTGAGGCGACCATCTTAGTCCTCGGGAGTAGCGACGCTCTGTGATTGACTTCAGATAGAACCCCATGTTCTGTATGAGGTTCCTTACAGATGTCTATGGGCGGCAGTGTCCACTTCCCATCAGGTGGACTGCATGCTCGTTTGCTACTTCAAAACTATAAAAAAAAAGACATGGAGCGTGTCGGACGTGGGTCAACGTCGCCAGGTGTCCCGATTTGCGTTGATCTGAGGACGCGTTACAATTTGCATCTGATCGGGACACTATAAGTTCCTGTAATTCAATATTATTAAAAATCATTATAATTGGTACCCAAAAAAATGTCGGGCGCTTGCTTCTGTTTCTCAAGTCTATTCGTTATTCTAATACTTTGACTATGTAAGCAAATATCGTACGATGTCGGGCGGCGATGTTTTTTTACTTATATATATTATAAGTAAAAAAAGGAAGAAAGACGTAAAGAAGTCACCAATATCGCTGTCGGGCGCTCGCTTAGGTTTGATGAGTAAAATTCCTTGTATCTATGTGGTTTGTTTAATGTAATTACGTATGTACCTATATCGACATGTTGCTTGGTAAAGTAATCGCCAATGTCGATGTCGTGCGCTCGCTTCTGTTTGTTGATTACAATTCCGTGTATGTAAAGGGTTTGCTTTGTTTAATTACGTATTGATATCGTCGAGTTGCTAGGTAAAGTAGTCTCCAATCAGTGTTGCCAACTTAGGGGTTCTTCCCCCAAATTTAGGGGATTTTCAAGTAGGATGGGGATTTTTTAGGGGTGTAAAATTTTTAGGGGTATTTTCAGCGGTTTTTTTATAACTTCAACATATAGGTGTTTTAATGGGAAATCTCCCCGCCAGTCTATGTAATCAATGCCTCACGACGAAAAAAAAGAAAAAAAAAACCCTCATGCACTACACCCGAAAACCTTTTCTTTTTTCGTCGTCAAGTCGGGTTGCCAGGAAGAATTTCAATTAATAATTCATTATGGGGGATTTTAGGGGTTTTTAATGAAGACTTTAGGGGAACCCATTTTTGAGAATTGGCAACACCAACAATGTCGATGTCGGGCGCTCGCTTCAGTTTGATGAGTGCAATTCCGTGTTTGTAAAGGGTTTGCTTAGTGTAATTATGTATTTATATATCAAGTTGGTTGGTAAAGTTGTCTCCAACGTCGATGTCGGGCGATCGCTTCTGTTTGATAAGTACAATTCTTTGTATGTACGTGATTTGTTTAGTGTAATTACGTATTGATATCGTATAATTGTTCAGCAAAGCGGTCTTCAATGTCGATGTCGGGCGCTCGCTTCTGTTTGTTGAGTACATTTCCGTGCATGTAAGTGATTTATTTGTTGTAATTACGTATTTATATCATCCAGCAGTTCGGTTAAGCAGTTTTCAATGTCGATGTCGGGCGCCCGCTTCTGTTTAGTGAGTTCAATTCCTTGTATGTACTAAGTGATTTATTTAGTGTAATTACGTATTGATATCATCAAGTTGCTCGGTAAACTAGTTTTCAATTACGATGTCGGGCGCTTGCCTCGGTTTGTCGAATATCATTTCGTATATGTATGCAGATTGTATAGTGTAATTATAAATAATCCAGTTGCTTGGTAGAGTAACCTTCATTGTGGAAATCGGGCATTTACTTTTTATGTAGGGTGTGATAGGCATGCATATAGTTTATTTAGTGCACTATTCAGACTCCGCGAGGCGCTTACTTCTGCTTCACGAGTATAATGCCGTATATGTATGCCTGCGGCCTATTTAATGTAATTAAACGTGTACAATCTCTGACTTATGCAGCTGCTGCTCTGATTTTTGTTTTTGGCGATGTCGGGCATTTGCTTCTGCTTATTGGAAAAAAAAATTAATTGAGTTTCTCGTCTTGCAGCTCGGTGAAGCGGTTGCCGCGCGCGGCCGTGCGGTGTACTGTGTGTGTGTACTGACCCAGCTAGCTGTCGTCCTGCAGCTCGGTGAAGCGGTTGCCGAGCGCGAGCGGCGCGCGGCCGTGCGGTGTACTGTGTGTGTGTACTGACCCAGCTAGCTGTCGTCCTGCAGCTCGGTGAAGCGGTTGCCGCGCGCGGCCGTGCGGTGTACTGTGTGTGTGTACTGACCCAGCTAGCTGTCGTCCTGCAGCTCGGTGAAGCGGTTGCCGCGCGCGGCCGTGCGGTGTACTGTGTGTGTGTACTGACCCAGCTAGCTGTCGTCCTGCAGCTCGGTGAAGCGGTTGCCGCGCGCGGCCGTGCGGTGTACTGTGTGTGTGTACTGACCCAGCTAGCTGTCGTCCTGCAGCTCGGTGAAGCGGTTGCCGCGCGCGGCCGTGCGGTGTACTGTGTGTGTGTACTGACCCAGCTAGCTGTCGTCCTGCAGCTCGGTGAAGCGGTTGCCGAGCGCGAGCGGCGCGCGGCCGTGCGGTGTACTGTGTGTGTGTACTGACCCAGCTAGCTGTCGTCCTGCAGCTCGGTGAAGCGGTTGCCGCGCGCGGCCGTGCGGTGTACTGTGTGTGTGTACTGACCCAGCTAGCTGTCGTCCTGCAGCTCGGTGAAGCGGTTGCCGAGCGCGAGCGGCGCGCGGCCGTGCGGTGTACTGTGTGTGTGTATTGACCCAGCTAGCTGTCGTCCTGCAGCTCGGTGAAGCGGTTGACGAGCGCGAGCGGCGCGCGGCCGTGCGGTGTACTGTGTGTGTGTACTGACCCAGCTAGCTGTCGTCCTGCAGCTCGGTGAAGCGGTTGCCGAGCGCGAGCGGCGCGCGGCCGTGCGGTGTACTGTGTGTGTGTACTGACCCAGCTAGCTGTCGTCCTGCAGCTCGGTGAAGCGGTTGCAGCGCGCGGCCGTGCGGTGTACTGTGTGTGTGTACTGACCCAGCTAGCTGTCGTCCTGCAGCTCGGTGAAGCGGTTGCCGAGCGCGAGCGGCGCGCGGCCGTGCGGTGTACTGTGTGTGTGTACTGACCCAGCTAGCTGTCGTCCTGCAGCTCGGTGAAGCGGTTGCCGCGCGCGGCCGTGCGGTGTACTGTGTGTGTGTACTGACCCAGCTAGCTGTCGTCCTGCAGCTCGGCGAAGCGGTTGCCGAGCGCGAGCGGCGCGCGGCCGTGCGGTGTACTGTGTGTGTGTACTGACCCAGCTAGCTGTCGTCCTGCAGCTCGGTGAAGCGGTTGCCGCGCGCGGCCGTGCGGTGTACTGTGTGTGTGTACTGACCCAGCTAGCTGTCGTCCTGCAGCTCGGTGAAGCGGTTGCCGAGCGCGAGCGGCGCGCGGCCGTGCGGTGTACTGTGTGTGTGTACTGACCCAGCTAGCTGTCGTCCTGCAGCTCGGTGAAGCGGTTGCCGCGCGCGGCCGTGCGGTGTACTGTGTGTGTGTACTGACCCAGCTAGCTGTCGTCCTGCAGCTCGGTGAAGCGGTTGCCGAGCGCGAGCGGCGCGCGGCCGTGCGGTGTACTGTGTGTGTGTACTGACCCAGCTAGCTGTCGTCCTGCAGGTCGGTGAAGCGGTTGCCGAGCGCGAGCGGCGCGCGGCCGTGCGGTGTACTGTGTGTGTGTACTGACCCAGCTAGCTGTCGTCCTGCAGCTCGGTGAAGCGGTTGCCGAGCGCGAGCGGCGCGCGGCCGTGCGGTGTACTGTGTGTGTGTACTGACCCAGCTAGCTGTCGTCCTGCAGCTCGGTGAAGCGGTTGCCGCGCGCGGCCGTGCGGTGTACTGTGTGTGTGTACTGACCCAGCTAGCTGTCGTCCTGCAGCTCGGTGAAGCGGTTGCCGCGCGCGCGGCCGTGCGGTGTACTGTGTGTGTGTACTGACCCAGCTAGCTGTCGTCCTGCAGCTCGGTGAAGCGGTTGCCGAGCGCGAGCGGCGCGCGGCCGTGCGGTGTACTGTGTGTGTGTACTGACCCAGCTAGCTGTCGTCCTGCAGCTCGGTGAAGCGGTTGCCGCGCGCGGCCGTGCGGTGTACTGTGTGTGTGTACTGACCCAGCTAGCTGTCGTCCTGCAGCTCGGTGAAGCGGTTGCCGAGCGCGAGCGGCGCGCGGCCGTGCGGTGTACTGTGTGTGTGTACTGACCCAGCTAGCTGTCGTCCTGCAGCTCGGTGAAGCGGTTGCCGCGCGCGGCCGTGCGGTGTACTGTGTGTGTGTACTGACCCAGCTAGCTGTCGTCCTGCAGCTCGGTGAAGCGGTTGCCGAGCGCGAGCGGCGCGCGGCCGTGCGGTGTACTGTGTGTGTGTACTGACCCAGCTAGCTGTCGTCCTGCAGCTCGGTGAAGCGGTTGCCGAGCGCGAGCGGCGCGCGGCCGTGCGGTGTACTGTGTGTGTGTACTGACCCAGCTAGCTGTCGTCCTGCAGCTCGGTAAAGCGGTTGCCGAGCGCGAGCGGCGCGCGGCCGTGCGGTGTACTGTGTGTGTGTACTGACCCAGCTAGCTGTCGTCCTGCAGCTCGGTGAAGCGGTTGCCGAGCGCGAGCGGCGCGCGGCCGTGCGGTGTACTGTGTGTGTGTACTGACCCAGCTAGCTGTCGTCCTGCAGCTCGGTGAAGCGGTTGCCGAGCGCGAGCGGCGCGCGGCCGTGCGGTGTACTGTGTGTGTGTACTGACCCAGCTAGCTGTCGTCCTGCAGCTCGGTGAAGCGGTTGCCGCGCGCGGCCGTGCGGTGTACTGTGTGTGTGTACTGACCCAGCTAGCTGTCGTCCTGCAGCTCGGTGAAGCGGTTGCCGAGCGCGAGCGGCGCGCGGCCGTGCGGTGTACTGTGTGTGTGTACTGACCCAGCTAGCTGTCGTCCTGCAGCTCGGTGAAGCGGTTGCCGCGCGCGGCCGTGCGGTGTACTGTGTGTGTGTACTGACCCAGCTAGCTGTCGTCCTGCAGCTCGGTGAAGCGGTTGCCGAGCGCGAGCGGCGCGCGGCCGTGCGGTGTACTGTGTGTGTGTACTGACCCAGCTAGCTGTCGTCCTGCAGCTCGGTGAAGCGGTTGCCGAGCGCGAGCGGCGCGCGGCCGTGCGGTGTACTGTGTGTGTGTACTGACCCAGCTAGCTGTCGTCCTGCAGCTCGGTAAAGCGGTTGCCGAGCGCGAGCGGCGCGCGGCCGTGCGGTGTACTGTGTGTGTGTACTGACCCAGCTAGCTGTCGTCCTGCAGCTCGGTGAAGCGGTTGCCGCGCGCGGCCGTGCGGTGTACTGTGTGTGTGTACTGACCCAGCTAGCTGTCGTCCTGCAGCTCGGTGAAGCGGTTGCCGCGCGCGCGGCCGTGCGGTGTACTGTGTGTGTGTACTGACCCAGCTAGCTGTCGTCCTGCAGCTCGGTGAAGCGGTTGCCGAGCGCGAGCGGCGCGCGGCCGTGCGGTGTACTGTGTGTGTGTACTGACCCAGCTAGCTGTCGTCCTGCAGCTCGGTGAAGCGGTTGCCGCGCGCGGCCGTGCGGTGTACTGTGTGTGTGTACTGACCCAGCTAGCTGTCGTCCTGCAGCTCGGTGAAGCGGTTGCCGAGCGCGAGCGGCGCGCGGCCGTGCGGTGTACTGTGTGTGTGTACTGACCCAGCTAGCTGTCGTCCTGCAGCTCGGTGAAGCGGTTGCCGCGCGCGGCCGTGCGGTGTACTGTGTGTGTGTACTGACCCAGCTAGCTGTCGTCCTGCAGCTCGGTGAAGCGGTTGCCGAGCGCGAGCGGCGCGCGGCCGTGCGGTGTACTGTGTGTGTGTACTGACCCAGCTAGCTGTCGTCCTGCAGCTCGGTGAAGCGGTTGCCGAGCGCGAGCGGCGCGCGGCCGTGCGGTGTACTGTGTGTGTGTACTGACCCAGCTAGCTGTCGTCCTGCAGCTCGGTAAAGCGGTTGCCGAGCGCGAGCGGCGCGCGGCCGTGCGGTGTACTGTGTGTGTGTACTGACCCAGCTAGCTGTCGTCCTGCAGCTCGGTGAAGCGGTTGCCGAGCGCGAGCGGCGCGCGGCCGTGCGGTGTACTGTGTGTGTGTACTGACCCAGCTAGCTGTCGTCCTGCAGCTCGGTGAAGCGGTTGCCGAGCGCGAGCGGCGCGCGGCCGTGCGGTGTACTGTGTGTGTGTACTGACCCAGCTAGCTGTCGTCCTGCAGCTCGGTGAAGCGGTTGCCGCGCGCGGCCGTGCGGTGTACTGTGTGTGTGTACTGACCCAGCTAGCTGTCGTCCTGCAGCTCGGTGAAGCGGTTGCCGAGCGCGAGCGGCGCGCGGCCGTGCGGTGTACTGTGTGTGTGTACTGACCCAGCTAGCTGTCGTCCTGCAGCTCGGTGAAGCGGTTGCCGCGCGCGGCCGTGCGGTGTACTGTGTGTGTGTACTGACCCAGCTAGCTGTTGTCCTGCAGCTCGGTGAAGCGCTTGCCGAGCGCGAGCGGCGCGCGGCCGTGCGGTGTACTGTGTGTGTGTACTGACCCAGCTAGCTGTCATCCTGCAGCTCGGTGAAGCGGTTGCCGAGCGCGAGCGGCGCGCGGCCGTGCGGTGTACTGTGTGTGTGTACTGACCCAGCTAGCTGTCGTCCTGCAGCTCGGTGAAGCGGTTGCCGCGCGCGGCCGTGCGGTGTACTGTGTGTGTGTACTGACCCAGCTAGCTGTCGTCCTGCAGCTCGGTGAAGCGGTTGCCGCGCGCGGCCGTGCGGTGTACTGTGTGTGTGTACTGACCCAGCTAGCTGTCGTCCTGCAGCTCGGTGAAGCGGTTGCCGAGCGCGAGCGGCGCGCGGCCGTGCGGTGTACTGTGTGTGTGTACTGACCCAGCTAGCTGTCGTCCTGCAGCTCGGTGAAGCGGTTGCCGAGCGCGAGCGGCGCGCGGCCGTGCGGTGTACTGTGTGTGTGTACTGACCCAGCTAGCTGTCGTCCTGCAGCTCGGTGAAGCGGTTGCCGCGCGCGGCCGTGCGGTGTACTGTGTGTGTGTACTGACCCAGCTAGCTGTCGTCCTGCAGCTCGGTGAAGCGGTTGCCGAGCGCGAGCGGCGCGCGGCCGTGCGGTGTACTGTGTGTGTGTACTGACCCAGCTAGCTGTCGTCCTGCAGCTCGGTGAAGCGGTTGCCGAGCGCGAGCGGCGCGCGGCCGTGCGGGCGCTGCGCGGGCGCGCCGCCGGCGGTGCTCCAGCCGCCGCCGCGCTTGCCGCCCGCCCCCAGCACCGGGAAGTAGTCGTCGTTGTGGATGTCGGGCGCGTGCTTCTGTGGTGGAAACAGGTCGCAGGCTCAGCGTTTTAATTGCAACTTGTTTTGAGGAGGCAATGCAACTATTGTGCAAACTCTTGTTTTTATCGACGAAATTAAAGTTAGACAATAGTAAGTGCAAAAAAAAATTGTTTACAAACAAAAGAGCGCAAATGCCACACACAAATATAATAAAGACGTTATCACACCTCTGCGTCGGGGATAAAGCACTTTTTAATGTTTCGTCTTTGCCTATTTATATGACGACTAATTGTAGAGAAAAAAAACTATTAAATCATAGAGCACCGTCAAAAATAAGTAACTATTCCTGAATACTAAGCATATCTATTATTTTACAACGCAAATGTGATTATTTGTCGGGCGCACGCTTCTGTTAGGGAAACTAACATGCTACAAGGCAAAAAACATAGGCGCCTACTCTACAATACAGTACAATACACTAGAAGTTTTGTTATTAGCAATAGACTATATCGGGCATTGCTTCGTAATGAGTAAAAGGAGTTGTAAATTGAATGCCCGACATTGTATTTTAGTGTCAGGCCTATGCTTCTCTAACTTTGTCTTCGTACAGTACACTATGGGTGAGTTCCATTACACGTTCACAAAGCGCACGCTCACGACCGCAGTATCCCGTTCCCTTAGCTTGTGAGCTTTACTGACATATCCTCTACTGGAAGGATCACTTCGACCCACCTTGTTAGATGGGTCGTCGTGAGCGTCGCGTGGGCGTAAGTCATGACGTCATGAGTGAGGTTTTAGCCGCGACCACAACGACCGCGGTCGTCTTCTGGAACGAGTTTTGGGCGTTTGGGGTTTTGTGAGCGACATCTGGAACGCGCCCTATGTTGTTATAAGTTTTAGACTATACTGGGCATGTGCTTCAATTCACAAATGAGGAAAATATGCTGTGTATTGCAAACATTACCGTCTATTTATAATGTCGGGCGTATGCTTCTATGAATACGCAAGTCGTTATTATTAGTTAAACTACATCGAAACATGCTTCGTATGAATGCAAGACATTATATTTGAAATGTCGAGTCTGTGCTTCAGTATATATGTGTAGTGTTTTTCTTACATAAACTATAAAATAAAGATTCCTTGCAAGTCAGTTTTACATGAATCTACAATTTTATTTTTACATAATAAATATTAACCTATGTTTTCATTACTTTTTATCACTATAATTGACCATTTTTATTATTTTATTTCGCTTATCAATTTAAATCAATTTATTTGTATGTACCAATGATTTCATTTACCACCGTTTTACTATTAACATTGTAATATTATTTTTAATTAGCTGATTTAATTAGCTGATATAATTATAAAGACGAAAGTTTGTGAGTGTGTATGTTTACTTCTTCACGTCTAAACGGTTGAAGCGATTTTCATAGTATTTGGTACAGAGTTAGCTGACACTCTGAATGTTACACGGTGAAGCGGTTGCCGCGTATAAGCTACTTTTTACTGTGGGAAAATATCTTATTCCCACGGGACAATCGATACATCCTTTTTTCTAACGCGGGCTGCGGGGTTCAGCTTGTAAATAAAATAAAATGTAAACACTGTTTAAAACTCAAACATCTCAAAACATAGTATTTAAGGTACCACCCAAACCACCCAAAAGCCACCCAAACCACCACCGTACGAACATCCGGTACTAACACTCACGGCCTGGTTGCGTCGCACCGGCTCGGCGGCGCGCAGGCGCGATGAGGGCGCCACGTACGCTGAGGGCTTCGTCTCGCGGGGCTTCTCCTCGGGCGGGGGCGGAGGCGCCTGCTCCACTTCTACCTGTTGCTGGAAAGTGGAAAGATAATTTTCTACACTCATACCTCTCATACTCATACCCTTTCTACTCTCATAGCCCCACACTGGGATTTTCTCCTGAGTCGTGGGTACCAGGGACACACAAGACGAATACACAAACCTAGACCCAGAACAAGAATCTAAACTCTTCATTCAGATGCCTGTCTGGCCGGGAATCGAACCCAGGAACCATTGCGCGTCAGACTGGTATGGTCGGAGGCACCTGCTCTACTTCTACCTGTTGCTGGAAGGTGGAAAGATCCAGATATTCATACGCTTTCTACACTCATAGCCCCACAGTAGGATTTTCTCCTGTCATGGGTACCATGGACACACACAAGACGAATACACAAACCTAGACCCAGAACAAGAATCTAAACTCATCATTCAGATACCTGTCTGGCCGGGAATCGAACCCATTGCGCTTTAGACCAGTTAACCGCTCAGCCAAGCGGGTAGTCATAAATGGTGGTTAAAGGCGGTAGAACCAGTGTAGTTCGACCGGAGATGTACCACCGCCACACCTATTTTGAACGTGAAGCATTTCTTGCGTTTCGATGGAAGGGTGTGGTTGCCGGTACATATTTATATTAGGCGACCATTATAGTCCTCGGGAGTAACAACGCATCTGTGATTGACTTCAGATAGAACCCATGTTCTGTATGAAGTTGATTAAAGATGTCCATGGGCGGCAGTGGCCACTTACCATCATGAGGACTGAATGCCCATTTGCTACTTCAGCCAGATATATGTGGGTTTCCCACACGAGTTTAAGAAAAAAAAAATTCGGAAGTGTGTGAAGTCCACCAATTCGCACTTGGCCAGCGCGGTGGACTATGGCCTATAAATCCCTCATTCTGAGAGAAGACCCGTGCCGAGCAGTGGGACAATAATGGATTGACGACATGGTGTTGCTTATTTCCTTAGACTTCTTTCCATCAGATAGCCTGCCTTATTATTCTATAGATATAAAGAAAAATACCCCGTTTATTGAGTTATTAAAAACTTAAAATAATTCATCTTACAGGTTTGTTCCACGGGCCCTTCCCCTTAGCATTATCAGGGGCGTAGTCCTCGGCGGTGGTGTCGCGGCCCGACTCGGGCGCTCCGCTGCCCCCTTGCAGCACCTGGATCTTGAGACCAGTGTAGTCCTTCACTGGTTCCTCATACTCCTTCCATTCCTCTTCTTCCTGAAAGTTGGGATAGTTTTTTTAGTCATTAACACAAACAAATCATTACAAATAATTACAGCTCATAATATTAATAACATTTTTTTGCCACTGATTTGAAATTTTTGTTTCTACACTTAAAGTAGCAACATTTGAGTGTGCAATGCTTGATGGTAAATCACCATCAAGGTGGTAGAACCAGTGTAGATCGCCTGGGGAAGTACCACCGCCACACCTATTTCTAGTGTGAAACATTTTTTGCGTTTCGATAGAAGGGTGTGGTTGCCAGCACACTTACATGAAGAGACCATCAAAGTCCTCAGGAGTAGCAACTCATCTGTGATTGACTTCAGATGGAACCCATGTTTTGTATGAAGTTGTTTACAGACGTCCATGGGCGGCAGTGACCACTTACCATCAGGTGGGCTGCATGCTCGTTTGTTACTTAGGTTAGATAACAAAAAAGAACTTAGTGGAAGATTTTTCTGTATGTTGCCAAATGATTGGTCACTGTGACCACTAACTACTAGATGGTCACAGTGACCAATCATTGGTTTTCTACTTCGAACATGTTCTATTGAAAGAAATGTTCTCCTAAGTCCTTGATAACAATTTCGATAGAAGTCAATCAGATATCAATCAAACTTACATCCATTTTAACTAGGGACTTTACATATATAAGGTTGTATATATGGAATTATAGAAAGATATGATAGCCTAATGGTTGAAACTTGCCCTCTCAATCGGGAGAGGCACGCACCACTGATTTATGTGCGTATTAGAAATTAATTATCACTGCTTTTCGGTGAAGGAAAACATCGTGAGGAAACCTACACACACATGAGTTCTTTAAAAAACAAGTTCTCGGGGTGTGTTAAGTCCACCAATTTGTACTTGGCCAGCGTGGTGGACTATGGCCTTAAACTCTCTCATTCTGAGAGAAGACCCTTGCCCAGCAGTGGAACAATAATCGGTTGATGACAATTATATGCAACATATCCTTTAAAAAAACAGTTGCCATAAAATGATTAAAGCGGTCATTGAACCTTCCCAATTGTAATCAATTGATCAAACAGATTGATATTGGCAATGACATATCAATATAAAGTGATAACAAACCTATACAATGCAAAAATTATAGTACACTAGCTTATAAATTACATGTGCAATAAATTTAAAAGATATTTGAGTACGTTTTTCATGAAAGAATTACAAACAGAAATAAAACCTCACAAACTTTCGCATTATAATTTAAAGCTTCAATATAATAGTGTTAATAAGATCGAAAGAAATAAACATAACAGACAGTTAAAATCTAAGGTATGAAGATCAATATCAGTGTAATACTTTTTGTTTTTGTTATCGAGGGGGAAACCTTCAAAAGGTACCCAACGCTGTGGGAGGGTTATGTGGGATTTTTGGCTCACTAAAACCCCCCCGTTAGCCATCCTCAGCGCTGCATGGAGGCCTCCAGGATTTCCAACGGACGACAACCGGAGTCCTCCGAGCACAAGGCCCCCTTTGGGCTTTCCCCAGTGAGCATTGTACACACTGTTGCTTACGACAGTCTAATACCTAGTTAAAACTCAGCCTCTTAATCAAAGGACCAAAATTTAAATTTCAGGCAGACACTTTTCTAAAATGACTTGTGTATTACAATTTTATTATCACTGGGCAGGGTTACCAAGTTCCCCTAACTTGTCCTTAAACTTGTGTTTTTCCCCTAAATTTAGGGCGTAAGTAGTAGGATAGGGTTTTTTTAGGGTTATATTATTAGGGGTACTTTTAGGGGTTTTTATAACTTCAACATATTTTTTGAACAGTGTTTTTAAAACGAAATCTCACATGATCATGCCTCACAACGAAAAAAAAAATGGTCATGCACTACACCCGATGACCTTTTTTTTTTCGTTGTCAGGGAAAACCTACGGCCTGATTCAGAAATACAGGAGGTTGCCAGAAAGAATTCCAATTCATAATTAATTGTGGGGATTTTAGGGGTTTTTATGGAGGCTTTAGGGAGATACATTTTTGAGAGTTGGTAACCCTGTCACTGGGGTACAGTAAGGAAAGCATTGTAAAGAAACCTGGGATTCTGTAAAACAAACTTCTCAAATTAGCGTGAAGTTACCAATTCAATATTGACCTGCTTAGTGGTCTATGGCCTAATACCCACTTACCCTGAGAAGAGGTCTGTGCCTAGCAGTGACACTATAATGGGATGATAAAGTCAAATGAAAATGTGGAAATTGGGACGAAACTACACAGCAGAGTTCTCTAAATAAAAGTATTCAAAGGTATGTGGAGTCTAAATTGCACTTGGCCAGTGCAGTGGACTGTGGCTCCCCTTCTGAGAGAAGACTATGGGCTGATGAAGACTTAGCAATATTTAATAGGTAACCAAAGACATTTAAAAAAAAATTACAACTTTTAAAAAGTTTTTGTGTTGCTTAACGAGTGATTGGAACAATGTTTCCACGGCAATTATGTCGAGTCCTTTGTTCATTTTCCATCACAAAAGAAACTGCGATCGAAATTCAAAAAATCCGATCGGAAATTTTGGCGTCGTAAATAATGCGTAGCATCCAGTGATATTGAGGTATATTAAAAAAAAAAACAGGCAAAGGTATCAGTTCAGTAGTCCCTACATTTTTCACTTGTTTGTCAAGTGATTTACGTATTTTCGTTTAGCAAGTTGACTTACTAAGGTAATCTATAAATTTCGAAAATTTTAAGCTCACCTTTAGATAACTAAGCGTTAAGAATGTAGTGTAGTAAAGCGTAATATAAATCACTGTCCTTAATAAGAGCGCAATAAAGGATACAAACCAGTATTGACAACGAACTAACGTGCACTTGCCCTACATTTGTGTGTCAATAAATTGAACAATCACTCCCGAACCACGCATATTATACACTATCATGCCTTCAAATATACTTAATTCGATTACACAGCGTTTTAAATCTCATGAATCTAACATAAATGATGATTTAGCTCCAATGGTACACCACCCTTGCACGAGATGAGTAATAGATTTTCATTTAAACAATTTATAGGTTACGGCTAAAACCTCACCCCGGCACGACCACCTTCTTCCCCCTCGTTGGCTGGACGCTCCTTCTTAGGCCGCACATCTGTTTTCTGCTTAGTATCTTCCAATTTTTTTGCAAGCTCGTCAGCAGTGGCAAATTTTTTCACCGATTTCGACTTTTTCCGGTCCTTCTTAGCAAAGAAATCGTCCAAATCGGCCATGTTTAATTTTGAAATGGTTTGTGAACGGTTTATGTGGTAACTATACAAATACAGCAATATTGGAACGGAAATCGGGGGAAATTAAAAGACGGATCCCCCGAAATGATTTTTGTGGCAAGCGTGGCCGACTGTTTCTTTTTTTTTAAATGGCAGAATTTTGTGTTGCCGTCACCTCATTTAAAAAATCTACCACAAAGTCACACGTAAGCAAAATTATATTTGTTATCTGTTGCTTTTTATGAATTTATTTAAAAAAAATACATTATGTAGTAATTTTACAGTATCATAATGTAAATTAAAACGTTAAACACTTATTTTTTTAATCATTAATTTAACCAACTTAAATTAATTAAGATTTTTTTGTTTAAAACGTAACAGAAATCGTATTTTCAAAAAGAGGTATTCACATTTTGTTAGATAAGCTTGAATTCAATAGATATTTGCTGTTTTAAGTACAATTATTACTTTTAGCAGTTAAATGAAATAATGATACCTTCTGCAGTGTACACATTTCTAATTCGATCTTCATATAAACAAAAAATAAAACAGGAGTTCAGGACAAGGGAACAGATGAATATTGAGGATGATTAAAAAAAAGACCGATAAGGATTTATTATAAATCCTAGAATTTAATTTTGTTTCGATTAAGTTTTGGTGCCAAAAGATTCGCAAACGAATTATTTATGAATCTACGTCAATTTAAATCAATTCTAAACACTTATAATTAATTTATACCCTTAGAAACTCAAGAGTTAGTAGTAGTAACTTAGCACAAAAAATTGTGTAGCTACTCGTTTGTGCATTCTTCTATTGTAAAACAACAATATTTTCTTTTGAATCCGCCAACTTCGTCGCCCGTATCATACGTAGCTTATCAGTCGAGCGGCTAAGCAGGCGTTCGTATCGACGGAATTGTCAATACATTTATCTTATCAGTCAATATCTACCTGAGACGTTGACCACTACAGTTGAAGCACTACAGTCTCACCTCCTAAAATTAAAATGATTGGCACTATTGCTAGGTCCTCAAATTTATTGGGGAGAAATGTGATGAGGAACTTTGTCAGGAACGGTTCCCGAGGTGGATATCCGGGAGAGGTAAGATTTTAAAAATTATAATACATATGTTTTTTATCGTCGAATTTACATAGTTCTTATAATCTGAGGTTGGGAATTAAATTCACTGTAGAACACTTAAATTCAAGTGCATTATTTAAAAGTCTATTACGTCTACGCCATAAATTTAACTCATATAGAGGAAATATTGTAAATTTATTTTCATATCGTGCTTAATGTATCATCACACTATTTCTTGACCTTACGTAACGAAGTGCGTGTATTGTCACGTATTAATCCTTATTTATTTTTTGAGCAATTAAATAGTATGGCATTGACTATATTAGTTTTATAGGATTATTATTGATAAGTAGTTAGTTAATATAACTAGAAGTTACAAAATTAAGTAAGCGGAACCAGTGGCGTAGCTAGGCGTGGGTGCAGTGGGCCATCGCCCACTGCCTCGCACTTAAATTGCCCTGGCGAGGCCTCGTCGAAGAAGAAGGCGAAGGCATTTTCAAGAGCACCATCCAATAGAACCATGCAAAGAGGCCTCGCTGATTGGAGTTTGCCCACGTCCACTTCATCCTCGCTACGCCACTGAGCGGAATCAAGCGCATATCAGTAGCCGCTTTTGTATTTAATTTTATATGTGCTTAGGTGGTAATATATTTTAAGCGAAAAGTAAACCGACAAACTGAAATAAGATTTTATTTTAAAGATGGTTCTTAGTGGTTTGTCTACTGAAGTGCCGCATCTATTTCATTCTAATAGCAACGCCCAATTTATGGAAGTGTTACGGTATCCTGGTTTGAATGGCGTCAATAAATAGATATATTGATATTTATCTGGGATTGATTTCTCATATTCATGAGCAGCAATGACCACTTACCAGGTGAACTGAACGCTTGTTTGGTAGTTCTATATTATACAAAAAAATATTGCGCTTGTGCAATAGCTCTTAAACTTAACCTAAGGATACTATAGACCGAAAGTAGCAACCGTTACCTATGAACATTTACGACATCACAGGAGTGCTTAATCCATCGCTAGCTGTGAAGAGATGTATCTCTTTGCGCACCTTTGTTGAAAAACTTTTAGTCTTTTTTTGTAACAGATGTAACTGTTGAATAGAATCAATTTCTAATTAATTAGAGTTCTGCCTTAAAGACTGACCAATCTGTAGTTACCTTTCTTCTGTATTTTTAAGTATTTTTCCTTTATACAATTGATGTGTGCTCCATTTTCAGAACATGCCGTTCGACATTCACAACAAGAAGTGGGTCACATGGAACTTCATTTGGTTTGGAGTGACCGGCATGGGCGCGCCCTGCGTTGTCATGTACTACCAGCTCAGCAAGAAATGAAGGTACGTTAACTTGGCAAATGTCTGAAAATTCGCACATGGCCAGCACGGAGGACTAACACCTAACACTCTCCCATTTTGAGAGAAGACTCGTGCCCCACAGCAGGCATCAACTTAGCAAAAATGTGGTTTGTGTAGACACTAAAAAGATTTTTGAAGTGAAAACTCTTACTGAAGGTGGTAGAACCAGTGTAGTTCGACCGGGAGAATATCACTGCCACACCTATTTCTAGCGTGAAGCATTTCTTGCGTTTCGATAGAAGGGTGTGGTTGCCGACACACTTTTACATGAGACGACCATCATAGTCCTCGGGAGTAGCAACGCATCTGTGTTTGACTTCAGATAGAACCCATGTTCTGTATGAAGGTGATTGCAGATGTCCATGAGCAGCAGTGACCACTTACCATCAGGTGGACTGCATGCTCGTTTGCTACTTCAGTCAAATAAAAAAAAACTCTTTGGGAGCGCCGGACATTTCTTAAAAATAGCGACGCTCAGCTCATTTTTTCATATTACGTAGTTCTGTTTCATGTTATTTACACACTGTTCTTAAATTACGTAGTATTGATATGATTTGCGTATGAAAATAAAAACACTTTTCTCTATTACTTGAGATGTCTACGCCCAATTCGCAAATTGGATTACACTCACAATTTCGTTACTTACGTTATGAAATCATCAGAATCTGCTTAGTATGTGGTACCTATATTTCGAAGACCAGATAGTATTTCAGAATTAATAATTTTATTCCGACGCCACAGATTATTTTATAAATTTACTAAAAAAAATTAAGATAAGTCTTGCTTGCACAAAACACATTCAATTAGATATTAACAGAGTTCTATTACCAAACATTTTATGTTGGCAGACTAATCTGTGATTAATAATTTCAGGAACCGTGTACAAATGTTTGTAATTTATGTAGGATTTTAATTGAAAACCTAATGTTCATGTGGATCACTAATTCCATAAACTTCTATTATTAATCTTGTAAATGTGTCCGTATGTTTGTAAGTCGATTTCGCTTATTTACAGACTAGTGGAATAACGTGATTGTTTTAGACATTCTATTTGGGTACAACGCATTATTGTCCCACTGCTGGGCACGGGTCCTCTCTCAGAATGAGAGAGTTTTACGTCATAATCCACCACGCTGGTCAAGTGCGAATTGGTGGATAACATTCTATTTAAGATTAATTAATTTTATCTAAGAAATTTAATTAATAAGCGCTCATACAGTCCGCTCGATTACCTGTTAGAGCATACATGTTAATAGTATGGTCCGGTTTGTTTTCGTTCAGCTAATACAATGCGAAAGAAAGGTCAAAAGAATGTCAACACATAATCCATAATACGTCAATCTTCAAACAAGAAACAGAGTTTTATGTTCCATTGTGTGAGTTTGTATACAAATATTACAAATGTTACTTAGCACGGTCGTAAAGTCTCACTTCACGTCAAAGCATTTGTCGGGCTGTTAATCTGTTTATCTTTTGAACCTATAATTTGTTTTAGACATAGTGTTATATTATTTTATATGTTTAACGAGCATATCATTGACATGGCTCAGGTCTGAAAAAGACAACAACTTTTCTAACCGAAATTGCATATAAAAACAACAAACATATTACCAAAATATTTATATTTTTGTTTATTAAAATTCTTTACGAAAAAAAATGGATTTCAGGTGCAGAGGTCGCTAGCTTCATCTTCCAAATGTAGTGTAATTACCAACAATATTAACTCAAATAAATACTAATTCGTACATCAGATGTTTTATTTATAAAATGTTATTAATTTATTTTAAAATAGTTACTAGTTTTTATAGAACGCAATTTAATAAAATCTACCACTAATAGTAAATTATGAACGCAACGGTAGTTTCTCCAAGTGCGCAAAGTGAAAGAGATAGAAAACCAATTATTGAACCAGGTTTTCCAGAAGTGTGCTAAGTAGTTCTGCATATTTCCAAAATGATGTCTCCATTGGTTCGTGCTTCTAACCAGCTTGGTAGAAAAATCTTCACCACATCAGTGAGAAATGGTCATCATTTTCACGGCGGTATTCCCGGCGAGGTGAGTTCCATTTTTGAATTACATAACATGACTTTTTTACTACGAATATTGAAACAAATGAACATACATTTTAAAATTTTGTCGTAATTCCTAAGTTAATTTAATACTTTATCTTAATTTAAGTCAGTAAATTAAGATAAAGTATGAAAAGTAAAACATGATATATTTTTTTAATTTTTCTATAGGTTATTGAAATTTTTATTTCCTTGATGGGTTTTGATCAAATTTTCTTCACAATTATTAAAATTCGGGACTTTTTAAATTTATGTTTATTTGTTTATATGGCTTGACTATTCAAGTTTTGTGACCATATTATTGTGTTTATGAAACTTTGGTCATTAGACCTTGAAATAACAGATAAAACCTAAAAATCGTTGTTTAAAACTATTTTGTATTAAAATCTACAAAATAGTTCTTAACAACTCCAATAATACTAACACAAAACAACAGATTTTACTAATCATAAAGTATTTAACAAACAATAAGTTCCAGGTTCGATTCCTATCCAGACTGGTGTGACAGTAATTTCTCTTGGTATGAATTTTAGTATGACACAGGGAGGCATCTAGCAAACGATATGCGTTATTATATAAATGGATCCTAAAATAATATCTTAAAAATATGCTAGCATTTTTTTTTCTTAACATGCATTCTTGTCAGGATTATATTTTTCTTGGAATTGAATAATAAGAAGATATTAAAAATTGACAGGATTTAATTATATCATATCTTATTTTTTGTATGGAAATAAATATAAAAAAGATAATAAATATTTCATGGTTCCATGTCATGTTATATTAAATCAAGATTTGAACAGATATCAAAAATTTGGCGGTCTTAATTTCAGGATTTGTATTATATTTTCAGAACTTGCCCTTCAGCATTGACAACCGCTACAAGGTGACTGCGATGTTCATGGTGTTCATTGGTTCTGGCCTCTCAGCACCGTTCCTTATCACTCGTCATCAGCTCCTCAAGAAGTAGACCAGGAATTAGCAATTGAGTTAGTATTGTTTATCTTATTAATATTATTATTTTTGTTATATATTGTCATACTCTGGACTTGCCAGGTAATATGAAATAACACGGGCACAGCCAAGTGTTAATTCAGATTGGTGATGTTTGTATCGTGTAATGTGTTATTATCAGTATCTAATTGAAGAAATTTTCGGACTATTCTACATGTATTAAGTATTGCAGCTTTCTGTAGTGTAAGATATGTGAATTTTGGGAGGTCTATTGCTTTAAGGCTATGGAAAAGTTGCTTTGGGATAACTCATATTATTATTATTATATTATTTATTATATAGCCCTTTAACTGAGTGAGAGATCTGACATTTTCTTAAATTTGTTGTGATGTTATAGTATAATTATCTCTCAACGCAGTGTGCCTCTTGGCAAAGGCACTATTAATTAATATTATGAAGGTGCAAATTTGTGAGGAAGTATGGTTTGTTTGTTACTCTTTACAAAAACTACTGGTCAGATTTCACTAAAACTCTTCAGACACATATATTGTTATCTAGAACACATACACAGAGAGCAGTGATAGCCTGATGGTTGAAACTTGCCCTCTCAATTGGGACTTCCGAGGTTCAAACCCAGGCAGGCACCACTGATTTTTGTGCGTATTAGAAATTTATCACTGTTTTCCAGTGAAGGAATACATCATGAGGAAACTTACGTAACCTGAGAGTCCTTTAAAAAAAAGTTCTCGGAGGTGTGTGAAGTCTTACAATTCTCACTTGACCAGCACGGTGGACTACGGCCTAAAACTCTCACATTCTGAGAGAAGACCTGTGCCCAGCAGTGGGACAGTAATGGGTTGATGACAACACACAGATGTACTAGGTTGAATTTGCATTCAAGCATGGAGTTCATATTTATAGTATTCACTACTCATATCTTTAACTACTGGGACTCTATTTGAACTCAATTACAGATATGTTTCTACTCAAAGTGCTAAGATGATTGTAAGCAACTGGTATAAGTAAGTCAGCAACCACACACTTTTTCCAAACACAAGAACACTGGAAATAGTAGTAATGTAATGTAGGCCCAGGCAAGGTGGCCCAAGGTGGTAGAACCAGTGTAGTTCAACCAGGGAAGTATTGCCAAACCTAGTGTCAAGTATCTCTTGCGTTTCGATAGAAGGGTGTGATTGCCGGCACACTTTTATATGAAGCTACCACCATAGTCCTCGGAAGAAGCAGCGCATCTGTGATTGACTTTAGATAGAACCTATGTTCTATATGAAGTTGCTCACAGGTGTCCATAGGCAGCGGTGACCACTTACCATCAGGTGGACTGCATGCTCGTTTGCTACTTTGATCAGATAAAAAACAAAATTTGATTTGTGAAATAAAATATTATTTCTATATCCATATCAGAAATTTCGTATATGATCCCTGATTGTTATCTGAACTTCTCAGTAGAGACTTGATACACGGAATAGGGACAGCTGCCCCCCACTCTCCCTAAAAATTCAGTAACAAATGCTCCATATATCAAGATGTCGCGCGATTCTAAGGCGCCGAATTTTTACTTGCCGGTAAAAATAATACGATTCTTTATTCGCGTAACTAGTCACATACATCCGCGAATAGAGAAAATGTTTGCCACAAGTAAAAGGAACTTTTCTCAATTTTTTAACTTTGAATACTTCAGTCTGTTCGACCGTTGCAACGTGAATGCCCACCTTAATGAATTAAGATTATGGAACTTCTACTGTATGCATAAAATATAGAAGTTATTAAAATACTAATTATCTTTTTCTTTTGTTCACAGATTCAGAAGAATAGTCTATAAGCTGAATGTTAATATATAAGTTAATAGCGATTATCTAATCAATAAAAGATGTAGACATACATTATTTATGTGTTTTATTGCAATTCTTAAATTAACACAACATAATTATTTCATACTAGGTTATTACCGCTGCTTCGCCTGCTTTAGTCAAACCTCGTCAACCCATTATTATTATCCTACTGCTGGGCATGGGTCGTCTCTCAGAATGAGAGAGTTTAGGCCATAGTCCACCACGCTGGCCAAGTGCGAATTGGTGGACTTCACACACCTCCGAGAACTTTTTCTTTTTATAAATAACCCTCGGGTGTTTAGGTTTTTCCCGATGATTTCCTTCACCGAAAAGCACTAATAATATTATATTTTCTAATACGCACATAATTTTAGAAAAATCAGTGTTACGTGTCTGGGTTTGAACCTCGGAGGTCCCGATCGAGAGAGCGAGTTTCAACCATTAGACTCACTCTCAGTAACTTCTACCACCTTGCATCTTGTAAATACTGTTACTTGTTTTGTAATCTATATTTATTCTAATATAATGGCTCTTTATTTGTAAAAACATTGCTGATTTTATAAACAGATATTTATAAAGATACAATTAATAAAACTAAATTCCAAAATTTGGGCTAAAAAGCAAGAAGTTAATGCTATAAAAACATTTAAAACAAACCATTGACCATAGATATGATTGACAGTCAAAGACAAAACGTCAATGACAACATGTCAAACAACAAAAATTTGATTTGTATTTTTATTTTTCTAAACTAAATATTGTATTCATTATGTGAATAAAGATGCGAACTTAATTAATCATAGTACAAAAATCATTGACATTTGAGTGCCTTAAAATATGTATGACATTTTACTTTGAAACTCCCGGTAACCTAAAAAATGTCTGAAACATCTTGTTATATCCTGGATAATGGGGCTTACACCGCTAAGGTGGGCTTCTCGAACACGGAGCCGAAGATCGTTCCAAACTGCATCATGAAGGCGAAATCTGAACGCAGGAGACCATTCATCGCATCTCAAATCGAGGACTGTAGAGATGCATCCGGGCTATTCTACATCCTACCATTCCAAAAAGGGTTCCTCATCAACTGGGACACCCAAAAAACGGTCTGGGACTACATGTTCAGCAAAGAATGCTGTCCCGTGAACTTCGCGGAGACACCGCTGATAATTACGGAACCAATCTTCAATTTCTCGTCCATCCAAGAGGGTATGACCGAGATTTTCTTCGAGGAGTACGAATGCCAGTCCTTATTACGTATTAACGCGACGGATTTAGCTGAATACAACTATCGGAAGAATAACAAAAACGACTGTACTCTTGTTGTAGACTCGGGATACAGTTTCACGTATATTGTTCCGTATATCAATGGTAAGAAGTACAAGGAGGGCATAAGGCGTATAGACGTGGGCGGCAAAGTATTGACCAACCACTTAAAAGAGATTCTATCGTACAGACAATTGAATGTGATGGAGGAGAGCTACGTGATAAACCAGGCGAAGGAGGACTCATGTTTTGTCTCCCAGGACTTCATGGCTGATATGGAGATAGCTAAGAAAAAAGGTATGCTACAAAACTTATCCCTTAGTACATTATAATACTTAACGGGTACTCACGATATGCAGTTTATGAATTCTTATAGAATTCTTTTTGCCGATATTTCGACCCAGTTGCATCGTGGTCACGGCCAAACGGAGTATCAATTCCGCGATAATACTAGTCTAAAATTATCCCTTAGTATATTTCTTTGTTTCAAATCAGTGCATGCAGTGATGGCATAAGGCATGGGCGGTTTGAAGAACTCTCGGGTGTGTAGGTTTCCTCACAATGTTTTCTTTCACCAAAAGCAGTGAGAATTAATTTCTAATACGCACATGAATCAGTGGTGCGTGCCTGGATTTGAACCTCGAACCTCCCGATCGAGAGGGCAAGTTTCAACCATTAGGCTATCACTGCTCATAACATTTTGCATACAATAATAAATATCAATTACTTACTGTAGAAGGTATTACAGCTCCCAGTGGTTTGTCTCTAGGTAACACTATCCTATAACTTCTGCAGTAACATTCTGCTATATCTATTTTTGCAGCCGCCTTGCTGTAGTTTTTGACGGGTTTGGTAAAGGAAGTATACCTCTGACATATTCTAATTTTGCCCTCAGGGGAATCTACAAATCTGAGGGCTATTGTAGGACTCAAAATGTAATAGAGTTTGTAATAGTTACATTAAATACTTCCCATTAGGTGAACTATGGGCCTATGTATTACTTCGATAATAAGAGAACATACTTTTTTAACTTTCTTTTGATATCAACAGGTTCAGATAACACAATAGTTAAAGACTATGTACTACCAGACTACACGACAATCAGAAGGGGATATCTCCGAGACATCGTAAAACCTGATGAAGATTTGGAACAACAAACATTAAGACTAAACAATGAAAGGTTCACAATACCTGAACTGTTATTCCGACCATCAGACGTTGGTATTCCACAAATGGGGATTCCGGAAGCAATAATCCACAGCATAGATGCTTGTCCGGAGGAAAATACGGAGAGTTTGTTAGGAAATATAGTGTTGTACGGAGGCAGTACTTTATTCCCTGGTTTTAGGGACAGAGTGTACAATGATGTACGGTCTCTAGCGTTAGATCATTTTGATGTCAATGTGACATTGCCACAGGACCCTATAACATATGCCTGGGAAGGTGGGAGACTTCTATTTAGAGATCCAGATTTCTACTCCTTCTGTGTGACGAAAGAGGAGTATGAAGAGGAGGGCAAAGCCCTATCGTTCGAGAGGTTTGATATATAGCGACGTAAGCGAGTAAGGAAGTCTTCAGAGTGAAGGCCTTACTCGTAAAATATTGTGTGGATTTATTGATGGATTTTGTGTGGAAAGGCTGGATTTAAAGCTATTAAAAGCATATAAATAAGGACATGAAAAGATTTTTGAACATGTGAGACAAATTAATGTGATTCAGAATAGGGTACAGCGCCATCTATTTATGCTTTCGTAATGCATTTTCGTTTCATCCAGTTTCAAATAACGATTCTAGACAAGTTTTACTTCCAAACTATAGCCTGCTAAAAATTATAATCATGGCTAAAGATAGAATAGTCAATGCCCTTAATTACATAATTATAAGTGGTCATGAAATTATAATTATAAGACTTGACCCAGCTGGACAAAAGATTCTTTTCAGAATGAAAATTCTTCAACCAATTTTTTAATAAACTGGCCTAGTGCGAAGTGATGACATATTAGTAGTATCAATCAAGTGACTAAGAATTTTTATGAGAGCGCATGTCTTAATGATAAATTTCAAAGCATTCTGATGCGAAGAGGATTACTTAAGAATTGCAAATCTCAAACAAAATTTGAGAAAAACCGGTCAAGTTCAAAATTATAGACTATTCAAGCAAGTGAAAGAGATTTTCTATATGAGTGCAGGTTTTAATGATGAATTTCAGCGCATGAATATTCTGAGTATATGGAAAGGTGGAAAGTTAAAAAGGATTGTATCGGAGTGTCGTATGTTATTAACTGAGAAATACTTTTATTGTAAGTAAGAATTAGGTGTGTAATAAAGTGATAACTCGTAACATAAAGTGAAAAGTGGATGTGGCTTACATAACCAAAAGTGATATAGCAACTTAGTAAATAAAATGATTTAAGTGTCGCCGCACACGTGCTGCTCGATGCGGCCACAAACGCCGTTACTGCAGGGTTACCAACTCTCAAAAATGTATCCCTCTAAAGCCTCCCTAAAATCCCCACAGTTAATTATGAATTGGAATTCTTTCTGGCAAACTCCCGTATTTCTGAATCAGGACGACGAAAAACAAAAGGTCATCGGGTGTAGTGTATGACCTTTTTTTTTTCGTCGTGAGGCATGATCGTGCGGCCTGGGTGATCCCATGATTTCCCTTTAAAAACACCTATATATTGAAGTTATAAAAACCCCCTAAAAGTACCCCTAAAAATATTACACCCCTAAAAAATCCCCATCCTACTTATTTATTCCCCAAATTTGGGGGAAAACCCCTAACTTGGCAAGCCTGTGTTACTGGCATATTTCAGGATTACCAACTCTCAAAAATGTATCCCCCTAAAGCCTCCATAAAAAACCCCTAAAATCCCCACAATGAACCAACCTTCACCTCCACATGAGGCAACCTCCCGTATTTCTGAATCCGGTCGTAGATTTTTACCCGATCATTGATTTTTCGACATCAAGCATGATCATGTAGCCTGGCGGGAGATTTCCTTTAAACCTATATGTTAAAGTTTTAAAAACCCCTAAAAATAGAACACCCCTTAAAGAACCCCATCTTCCTTTTTTCTCCCTTAAATTTGGGAGAAAAAGCCCTAACTTGGCAACCCTGGCATATCTCTTAGTTTCTATACATTTTATATAGACTCGCTTCACACGGTGAAAGCTTCTAGCTTCTAGTGGCGGCGTTTGTGGCCGCCGTAAGTGACCCGTGTGCGGCGACATTAAAACAGCAGGGCTAAAGTGTTTTATATCAATAATTATGTACGAATCTGTAATATGTAATGTTATACATTAAACTGTTATAGATTTCATAATAAACAGATTTTCATTTTTTTTATGATTTTATTATCTAATATGGCTGTGTGTACGCACATTTGTGCGAACAGTAATAGGTACCCATTTTTTTCCACAGATAGCATCATCACTACACAGCATAAAATGAAGTCGCTTCTCACTGTCTGCTCTAAACTACGGATTTTTAATGCAGTTTTTTTAATAGATAGACTTAAGAGGAAGGCTTTTTTTACTTTTAGGCAGAACGAAGTTCGCCGGGTTAAAGGTGGGCATATGACTGTGTATAAATGTCCATTTCTTGGGTTTACTCTACAGCCCAGAGCCCAAATCGATTTTTCGTTTGAGATTTAAGATAGTAGTAAGAAGGGTAATTTTTTATTCCCCGTGCTACTACTAGCAGCGGCAGTAGTAACAACGGTAATAAAGTTCCCCGTCTTACTACTGGTAGTAACACGGGGATTGAACCGTTGAAGTATTCAACTTGAACGTTGCGACAATCCGTGCGACCGTCGTAACGTGAATGCCCACCTTAACTAATACAAGTATAAAAATAAAACAACCTTAAAATTAGCTTATTAATTTATTAGTGCAATAAGGCATACATTACATATATATGAGACAGGTATTCGGTACCCAAGAAACCCAAATGCAGGCTCAAATTGTGACAATATAGTAATATTATTAACAAAAAAAAACAAAAATACTGTAATTTAAAAAAAATATGAACATTTTACAGTTGACAATAGTTATATCTGAATTACAATTTATTTCTTGTTTACATATTTTAATATTACATAAGAAAGGCCCAAATAATTATTCATTTTTAGCCAATATAAAGACATATAGTTCAATATCTTGGAAACCTATTTCACATCCAGATTGAAGAAAAGACTAGCAAAATCATTGTAATACTTTAAATATGAATTTTCCTTTGGGATTTGTGAGAAGTGTAACTAGCTCACTAGATAAAATTATAAGTTAATATTAATATTTATAACTAAAATGCAATACCATAATAACCTTTCTTATGGTTTTCTTAGAACATTGAAGTAGAAAATATGCAGTCCACCTGATAAGTGGTCACTGCCGCCCTGCGACATCTGTAAGCAACTTCATACAGAACATGGGTTCTATCTGAAGTCAATCACAGATGTGTCGCTACTCCCGAGGACTAAGATGGTCGCCTCAAATAAAAGTGAGCGTCCACACTCTTTCACCGAAACGCAAAAACTCCTAACGCGAGAAATAAATGTGTTTTACTGACTTTATCTTCATTACTACACTTACTTTAGCTTTGCTGTAGTAACATAACTTTGTTTATACTTCAAGGGTGTAGACAGACATACGCGTTCAGACTTAGTCCGTAAGGGTAGCAACACATTATCATACATCTCTGATAGAAAACCTCGCTAATAAGAGTGGCTTCTACCAGAGATGGGCGACGTCGAAGCTAAACAATACCTCTCCTTTATTATCTATAATTTGCCTCCAGCTATTACAGGTTTCTGTGATCTTTATAACAAATTGTTACAATGCCAACATTACTTGATATATGAAATCGATATACAATTTGTATAGATTGACAAAGACACAAGAAATTAATAAAAACAGCACTCGACCGATAATCACTGGAAAATGTGATAGAATTACAGAATTTTACAAACATTTTCAAATATGTATTTAGACGTATTTCCCAGAAACATAATATCAAACTCACTCCAACGGAAACCTAACATTTTAAGCTCCTAGCTATATTATTAACTATAATAATTATTACAATTAATATTAAATAAAATAAAGTAAAGACAATTTAGCTTGATCGGTACTGATCAACTCTTGTATGAATGCTTATTTTGATTCGATACGTAGACAAAAAGAAATCTTATGTAATTGTTAACCATGTAAGAAGATATACACTGTCCCCGTAACAAGACGAAAAAAATAACCTCAAAACTGCCATCCAGTGCTTAGTACGAGTATATGCGCGACAAAACGATCACCGTTTACGTTTACTACCTATGTATTACAAATTACAATATGCTAGAGTTTATTGTGAATCCTCAACATTGTCGTCGTTAAGGTTTATCAGTTATTATTATCATTTTCAATAGGTATTTATTTTACTTTACAAGCACTGCGAACGATTTTTTGTTTGATAACCTTTTATAGGGACCAGCCTCCACAAACACTAGCTTTGTTATAAATGCACCTTAGTTTTGTAACCCTTTGTGTATTTGTGGTGGGAATAAACGATTATTATTATATGTTAAAATACTTTCTTCGCAATTTCTACTTCTAGCTTATGCCTTTTAAAAGACTTCTCAAAGGAGAGAGGTTATCTTTTTGTCATATATGTATATGTGTTTGTGTGCGCGCGTGGGTGTGTACAAACAATATATTTTCTTAATTATCGTTAACACTACACACCGTCCCACTTAATCCACAAGTCTCAGCATTCACACAAAGAGCCAACCAACCAACCAACCAGCCAGGCAGGCAGCCAGCCAACCGACCAGCCAGCCAGCCAGCCAGCCAGCCAACCAGACCAGCCAACTAATCAATAGAGTCAGCGGGCGACCGCACGTCGTCTATCTTCAGTATCATCTTGACGAGCTGCGTCGCGAGCGCGATCTGTTGCTTCTTCGAGTGGAGGGACTCGATTACGTGGAGCGCTTTCATGTCGTTTGAATCTGTCGATAAAAATATTGATATTAATTAAACATCTCTAACAAGGTACCACTGGCTTTTGGTGAGGACATAGACCCAAAGGTATAATAATAATAATAAAGCCTTTTATTCTGAATTCACATTTCGAAAGTATAGTAAAAATAAAAACTGTTATAACTATAAAATGTCTCGCAATTCAGTGTGCCTCTTGGCATAGGCCTCCTCTAACGATATCCACTGAGTTCGATCTCTTGCCACCCTTCTCCAGTGGTGGCCAGCCGTCAGTTTTAGGTCATCCTCCCATCTCATTTGTTGGCGTCCTCTGCTGCGTGTGCCGTCTCTAGGGTACCAATCTGATACAATGGAGCTCCATTTCCTTTGTGTATCCCTAATCATATGCCCAGACCATCTCCATTTCTGCTTGTCGATGTGAGTGAGAATGTCAGTGACTTTGGTTCTTTCCCTTATTGTAGTACTTCTCACCCTCTCCTGCTTTTTTATTCCTGTCATACTCCTTTCCATAGCTTTCTGACATCGTTCCAGCTTTTCTCTGTGATGTTTAGTAAGTGCCCAGGTCTCACACCCGTAAGTAATGACTGGGAGTACACAGGTGTTGAAAACTTTCCTTTTTATTGACATACTGAAATCGAGACCCAAAGGTATACCAACTACCTAATATTAAGGTCAACTGAGCCCCCGTTAAGGTTCTTGAGGACCTAGGTTGGATAAGTATTTGAAATAACCAACATCAGTGTTACAAAATATCTGACTGAAGTAGCAAACGAGCATACAGTCCACCTGATGGTAAGTGGTCACTGCCGCTCATAGACATCTGTAATCAACATCATACAGAACATGGGTTCCATCTGAAGTCAATCACAGATGTGTTGCTACTTCCGAGGACTATGATGGTCACCTCATCTGAAAGTGTGCCGGCAACCACACCCTTCTATTGAAACTATGCTTCACTCTAGAAATAGGTGTGGCGGTGATACTTTCCTGGTCAAACTATACTGGTTCTACCATCTCTACTTATTACCATGGTAGATGTGACCATAGCCAGCAAAGCCGCGGGATTGAGCTTTGTTTTTTTTTGTTTTCGAGGGGGAAACCTTCCAAAGGTACCCGACGCCGTGGGAGCGACGCAGGGTTATGTGGGATTTTTACCGCACTAAAACCCTCCCAGTGGCCGTCCTCGGCGCTGAAAAGGAGGACTCCGGGATCTCGAAACGACTTCAACCGGAATCCTCCGAGCGCGCTGCCCCATCGGGCTCCTCCCAGATGGGCGGCTAGGCCCACCGCTCCGTCTAGTCTTTACGACGGTATGCGACCACACATACCGCCGTCCTTCCCGGGATTGCCTGACCGAACGGTTCGAGCTCCCACTCTAGCCGTCTGCAACCCCGGAGCGGGATTGAGCTAGCTATATCATAAATCAGGTGGTAAGGCTGTTGTTTCAATGTACTCCTAAACGGTGATCCCAATATACAGTTGTATGATGAGACGCATAGTCGGATGGTCAATATCCGAGTACCCGCAGCACGGACACAGTATTGTGACTGTGTCCGCGACTCTATGGGCTCGGTGTGATATTATAAGTGAATTCAGTTAGGTATATTTCATGCATCGATATAGAAAAGCCCAAGATACATGCAGCGTCTCAAAACTGTCCGCTGAAAAAGAGCGCTCACTTCAAAATTGAGCGCGCATTTCAAGTAGTAAAATTATATTGCTCTTTACTTAAAGCGTTGTTAATACAACTTTAGATCATGGACGTAAGGTTGTATTGCTAAAATATATGGTCGTTACGACCATCTATAAATAACTACGTACATTTGACGACAGTTTTAGGTGTCATTTTTATTCGAGACTGTGTATCTAGTGTATTTCTATATCGATGATTTCATGATACGTTTTACTGTTACAACAGGATTTATGGCATTGGGTACAACCCATTATTGTCCCACCGCTGGGCACGGGTCTTCTCTCAGAATGAGAGTTTTAGGCCATAGTCCACCGTGCTGGCCAAGTGCGGATTGGTGGACTGCACACACCGCCGAAATTTTTTTTAAACAACTCTTGGGTGTGTAGATTTCCTCAAGATGTTTTCCTTAACCGAAAATATATAAATGATGTTACGAACGTTAATATTTGACATTCGCGAATACAAATGATGGTGTTATTCAATGTTCGCTAAACATTCGAACTATTCTTGCGGATGCGAACATCTAACTTGGACCACAACTCAAGCAAATGGGAACTCGCATCTTAGGGGGCGTCCATAAATTACATGAGGTGTTTTTTCGAATTTTTTGTACCTCCCTCCCCCCCTGATAAGATTTCGTGTGATTTTCTTCAACTCCCTCCCCCCGTCCCCAATCTCATGTGAGATTTTTCAAAATGTAGGTTTCTTTTGTACTTTTGTTAAAGAGTTGGATTATTGTAAAAAAAAAAAAAATAGCTTAAAAAAATTACATGATTATTGCCTGCCCCCCCCCCCCTTCCAACTTGAGATTAGATGAGACTTGACTCGACCCCTCCCCCCCTTAAATATCTCACGTAATTTATGGCCGCCCCCTTACCCACAACTAGTGTACTTCATTCAACATTATTTTTTCCATCTACCCGCACCGGGATAATTAATTAATTATTTCTTTTACATAATTATAAGCCATTGTTCTCATGTAAGGGATAATATTGTCTTTTATGAGAAATGAAGATCTTTAAACCTAAAACACAACGAATATCCGTTAAATCACTAACATGTATAAATGAAATATCTTTATTTTGCATAGGCCTACGGGGGCGCTTACAAATTGTCAGTTTCATATATATATCGTCGCTTAAGTTCTAACACCGCGGATCTCAAGATTAACAACTTTTTGGGAGAGCAAATAAACTGTCTCAAATAGTTATATTTAATTCTACAACTACCAAATAATATATTGCGTTTAAAATATTAATATACTATGATATATAAGATGTATGCACTCACCGCGTCCCATGCAATCTATGCCAAGGTTGTGGTTGTTCTCAGCCGCCTGGCGGGCCTTCACCTCTGACAGCGCCTCGATTGGAGATAGACCGCTGTAACAGGAAAATTTGGAATTTAAAAAACATTTACATTAAGTTATGGGGAACAAAGTATGTAGAGAAATATGAATTCAAACATACATTTTTAGTCTACAGTGATTGAAAAATAATACTTAACGGGTACTCATGATATGCGGTTTATGAATTCTTATAGAATTCTTTTTGCCGATATTTCGACCCAGTTGCATGGATAGTGGTCACGGCCAAACTGCGGTGGCGGGGAGAAACCGTTGACATGCACTAGTGGTAAATTAACCTATCTACCCTACGTCTAGTTCGTTTTTCTATAAGAATTCATAAACCGCATATCCTGAGTACCCGTTAAGTATTATAATGTATCAATTCCGCGATAATACTAGTCTAAAATCATATGTGATTGACAATTTACAAGATTGAGGGAGCAAATGATGTAGACCAACAGTGAAGGTGGTCCCCCCTCTCCTCTGAAAGGAACGTCTGTGACAGAGTTAATTGAAACCGTGTTGCGAAGGTTTCCCCTCTCAGTGGTACTTGTGACGTAACCAGCTGTGATGATGTCTTATATTACACTGAAACTAGCTGAGACGGCGGTGTCTCCCTACTCTCATGCACAAATCAGTTGTGACGGTGGTATCCATCTCTCACTCCGCAGGCCGGTACGACAGTGATATCCCCCTTTCACGTCGAAACTAACTGTGATTGTACTCTCTCCTATCCCCCTATCAGCCGTGACGGTGCCCCCCCCCCCCTATCCTTCACGATAGTGTACTAGTGTATTGGTATTTTACCCCCGGCTTCCCCCTCGCCTGTTCTCAGCGAGCGCGATGGGCGTCGCCTCCAACGCATCAGCGAACGCGCGGTACGTGTACTGGTCGAGCGAGGAGAAACGCTCGCGGCGCGTGTGACCATCAGCTGAGACGACGCTCCCCTCCCCCCATCGTTTCACGCTGGAATCAACTGACGCACCCCTCCCCCGTCACGTTAGTGCCAACTGTCCCCTCATTTCACAATAGTGCACTCCGTGCCGGTGGTCTACCTCTGTCACTCTAGTATCAGCTGTAATGGTGCTCCCCCTTCACGCTGATACCAGCCTTGCCAGTGGACGCCTGAACCAGCCGTACTGGTGATGTCCCCCCCGGGTCCCCTCTCTAGCCCCACCTCTCAGGCCAGTACCAGCTGTGACGGTGACACTTCCCCCCTCATGCTAGCGTCAGGTGTAACGATGCCCCCCCCCCCTCACCTGTTCTCAGCGAGCGCGAGGGGCGTGGCCTCCAGCGCGTCCGCGAACGCGCGGTACGCGTACTGGTCGAGCGAGGAGAGGCGCTCGGCCGCGCGCGCGACGGCCAGCGAGCAGGACACCTCGGCCGCGCCGCCGCCGTACACCACGCGCGAGTCCTGGGGGAATGCTTGTATGTTTATCGGGTGCGGAGAACAAAATATGTGGACATAACGCAGGCTTTAAGAGAGCGAAGGACGAAGATGAATTAATGAATGAAAAGAGAAAAAAGAGGGAAAGATATAGACAGGGTAAAGTAGGTAAAAGAGAGACGGAGACAAAAAAAGACAAAATAAAGGTATTTAAAATAGATATAGGGTAAATATATGTATACAAAGTATACAAAGTGCATAGATACAACGAAAGAAGTAAATACAGTAAAAAAAATGTGTGCGTGTACTAGCGTACACTCGTAAGAAGTGAAACTTCTTTATGACGTTATTTTTCAAAAAAATATTTACTATATGCAACTTTACAGAAATTGGTTAAATAAAGTTAAATTAAATAAAGTTTAATAAAAGGCTTTTATTAAACTTTATCTAATAATCTATCTAATATCACGCGTGGTAGGGATAAGAAAAAGATGGCGCGTAACATAAAAAGATGGCGCGTACCGAAAAAATGTTACACTAAATTTTTTTCCAACCCCGATAAAGAAGTTTCACTTCAAAATGTCCATATTTGCGGGGGCACCGGTATTTGTAATTGGGGTTATTTATGTGTTCCGTTTGTCGTTGTGTTAGTTTGTACGAGTGCCCGTACGTACACGTATGAGTTGTGCGTTTAAGTGTGCGTATGTGCCGCGTGGGTCTCATCGTGAGTGCTGCGTGTGGTCAAGCTTGCGTGTGTGTGCATTTGCACGAATTTCTATGCGCGTGTTTCAGAAGACGCTCACAAAGCCCAAAACGTCATTCCATAAGACGACCGCAGTCGTTGTAGTCGTAGCGAAAACGTCACTCATGACCTCATGACTTACGCCCACGCGACGCTCACGACGACCCATCTAATAAAGTGGGTCGAAGTGATCGTTCCACTAGAGATTATGTCAGTAACGCTCACAAGCTAGTGGAACGGAAAAAACTGTGGCCGTGAGCGCGAACTTTGTAACCGTCTAATGGAACGCACTCATTGTGTACGTGCGTGTGCGCGCGTACATGTGCGTGCGCGTTTGACATGTGCAATTCTCTTTGTCTATGTCCCCCACTTACACTGGTCGTTTGCTACTCTCTTATTATAAAAGAAATCCCTATGAGCACGTGTGTTTCTGGTTGTGTGTATCGCTCTTTCTATGTATGTGTCTCTTTATGTCTCTATTTCTCTCTCCGTGTGTCTGTCTGTCGCAATGTGTGTATTTCTGTGTCTTTCTTTCTCTCTGTGTATGTGTGTCAGTCTATCTCTCTGTGCATGTGTGTGTCTAGTCTCTAGCCTATGTGTATACGTCTGTCAGTCTCCTTCTCAGTCTCTCGCTGTGTGCATCTGTCTGTCTATCCCTCTCTGTGTATGTGTGTCTCTTTCTCTGTGTGTATGTCTGTCTGTTTCTGTCCCTATGGTTCCCCACCTGCACGAGGCTCCTGACGATCATCCTGTTCCCGCCGGCATGAGCACGGTCACTCTCCCTCTCGTTCCCTCTGTACCCACCTGCACGAGGCTCCTGACGATGCAGAGCGCGTCGTGCACGGAGCGCTTGGCCTCGTCCACGATCATCCTGTTCCCGCCGCGCATGAGCACGGTCACTCTCCCTCTCTCTCCCCGCGTGTCCCTCTCCCACTGTACCCACCTGCACGAGGCTCCTGACGATGCAGAGCGCGTCGTGCACGGAGCGCTTGGCCTCGTCCACGATCATCCTGTTCCCGCCGCGCATGAGGACGGTCACCGCACGTGAGTTCGAGCACTGCTCGATCACTAGCATCTCATCCTTAGACGTGCCGAACGCTGCGGACAAACGGATTATGTAAAGATCTTCGTATAGTAATAGGGTTGGGGAAACTTTTCGTAACATAATAAATAATAGTTTAAAAAAACTAAAAAACACGCTTTTTATAGAAAACCGAACTAAAAAATAGAAAATAAATTTAAATGAATTTAAATTAAGAAAATAGTGTTAAAATTTCAATGAATATAAATTAATAATAGTGTGAATAAAAAAAAAATATTTTATTAAAAAAAAAGCGTGGGGTGCTTTTTAAGATATTATCGAAATGATAATCACTCTACTCATATCTGTCAATAAAATATCTATAACCATTGACACCATGCACCCCACGCTTTTTTTAAAATAAAATATTTTTTTTTTTATTCACACTATTATTAATTTATATTCATTGAAATTTTAACACTACTTTCTTAATTTAAATTCATTTAAATTTATTTTCTATTTTTTAATTCGGTTTTCTATAAAAAGCGTGTTTTTTGGTTTTTTTAAACTATTATTTATTTTCTACTTTTTAGTTAAATTAAAAAATGGAGTAATTTTATCAAATTAGTGTATTGTCATGGGTCCTAAATAAATCTACAAAGTTTGAACGAAATCTGGCCGTTTAAAGTGGGTCAAAATCGCGCCGAAAGAAGTCGGTTACAAACATACAGGTGAAGCTAATAAAAAGCTTATAAAAAGAGATGGCACCACGGGTATATGAGCCATCTGGATCTTCGTATAGTGTAAGAGATGGGGCAACTTTTCGTAACATAAAGAGATGGCAACACGGGTATATGAGCCATCTGGATCTTCGTATAGTGTAAGAGATGGGGCAACTTTTCGTAACATAAAGAGATGGCAACACGGGTATATGAGCCATCTGGATCTTCGTATAGTGTAAGAGATGGGGCAACTTTTCGTAACATAAAGAGATGGCACCACGGGTATATGAGCCATCTGGATCTTCGTATAGTGTAAGAGATGGGGCAACTTTTCGTAACATAAAGAGATGGCACCACGGGTATATGAGCCATCTGGATCTTCGTATAGTGTACGAGATGGAGCAACTTTTCGTAACATAAAAAGAGATGGCACCACGGGTATATGAGCCATCTGGATCTTCGTATAGTTTATGAGATGGGGCAACTTTTCGCAACATAAAGAGATGGCACCACGGGTATATGAGCCATCTGGATCTTCGTATAGTGTAAGAGATGGGGCAACTTTTCGCAACATAAAGAGATGGCACCACGGGTATATGAGCCATCTGGATCTTCGTATAGTTTATGAGATGGAGCAACTTTTCATAACATAAAGAGATGGCACCACGGGTATATGAGCCATCTGGATCTTCGTATAGTGTAAGAGATGTAGCAACTTTTTGTAACATAAAAAGAGATGGCACCACGCGTATATGAGCCATCTGATCTTTGTTTCTCTATCCGGTTCAAGGAGCAATCAAGCTAGCGGTCCACACGAGAAGTGACCATAATCGAACATGGACATTGGTAAGCATTTTAAAGGTGGTAGTACCAATGTAGTTCGACCGGGGAAGTACCACCGCCACACCTATTTCTAGCGTGAAGCATTCTTTGCGTTTCGATAGAAGGGTGTGATTGCCGGCATACTTTTACATGAGGCGACCATCATAGTCCTCGAGAGTACCAACGCATCTGTAATTGACTTCAGATGGAACCCATTAGATGTAGTCCATGGGCGGCAGTGATCACTTACCATCAGATGGACTGCATGTTCGTTTGCTACTTCAATTAGATAATAATAATACTCAAAAATCCACTCACTAAGCTCCCGCACCAGGCCGCAAGCGCCCAGCTTCTCCGGCGACAGCTCCTCAAAGCGGGGCACGATACGACCGCCGGTCGCGATCGCTATCAGCTCCATCTCAGGTCCGCCCACCCAGCGGACAGCCGGCAGACCCTCGCTGAGGAGCAGATGGTTGGCCTCGTCGTCGAAACCCCACTGGCAAATCGCTAGGGTCGCCCCGGCGTCCTGGTGATGAGAAATATTATTAGAATGGAAAACTATGCGGTTTTAGAGGTGGGAGAATATATATAGATTTTTTTTTAAATTTGACTGACGGCCACTGCCGCCCATGGATATCTGTAATGAACTTCATACAGAACATGGGTTCCATTTGAAGTCAATCACAGATGCGTTGCTCCTCCCGAGGACTATGATAGTCGCCTCATATAAACGTGTGCCGGCAACCACACCCTTCCATCTCGCGCAAGAACTACTTCACGCTAAAAATAAGTGTGGCGGTGGTACTTCCCCGGCCGAACTACACTGGTTCTACCACCTTTGAAAGAACACACTTTTTTTCTTCTTTTTTGTAGTTTGTTGTTAGTAAGATAAGCTTACCAGTCTTTCAGTCTTTAGGAGCAGTCCCGACTACGGATACGTCTAGACCTACCTTCACTCTGCGGACCATCTCGAGGAACTTCTCGTGCTCGTACTGTCGCAGCTCGCGGTACTCCTCCGCGGAGCCCACCTGCAGCTTGTGCTTGGTCTTCGGCTTCGGCGGCTCGAACGGGCAGGTGAGGATCGCCAGTTTTACGTCCTAAAGTTGAAAGAAATTTTAGATATAACGAAGAGATAAAGTGATATGTGACGTCAGGAAGGCCAGGAGTCTTCGTTATTATTCGTTCTTGAAGATTTCAAGTAAAACACAGGAGTAAACTTCTTCGATTTATTCACATTTGAGGTGGTCCGATCGCTTCGACGGTTAAACAAGAATCTTTTTCTACCGACAGGCGCTCGCCTTTTTATAACAATGTTTGGTAAGGTGACAATAAATTATGGAGGATAAACTAAATTACAATTCTTAAAATCATTAAATATTGCTAATTCAATAAACAATCAATTTTCGATCTATAAACTAACTATAATAATTATTTTCGGCGACGTGTTTTTCATAAATACGCAGTGTCACGCCGACATATATAATGTTATGTTGTATGTATGTATGTTATAATGTTCAATTTATTTATTTATTGCACCTTTATAAAAGTTACAATAGGGCAAACTTAATGCCTGATGGCATTCTCTACCCTTAAATTAACCCTGGGTGGCTGAAAAATTTTGTGGCAGGTGTTAAATTACACAAAAATTGTACAAGTTTTGTCATGAAATTTTATATATAACGAAGTCAGTAGGTGGGGTCTCGTGAGCAAACGCACCGATTTCGACTTCACGTGGCCACCACCAAATACTCTCCCGTTCCCAAATTCGAATCAAACGCCATGATGGCTATCGTCCATCTTTTTTTGAAGTGAAACTTCTTTAGGCGCATGAGGGTAAAATTTTTACAGATGAAACGTCACGCCGGTATGAACGGAAGTGTCGGAAAAGAGAGACAGAGTGATCGAGACCGATTGAGAGAGAGTAAGACAGGGCGAACGTAGCATGAGCAACTAGCCGTGGAGTGAGAGTAGGGAGCAAGCGAGTGAGAAAGATTGAGAGAAAAAGTGAGACAGAGCGAACGTCGTATCACGCCTTTTTCCCTTCCTCTTAATCTTGGAAATTTAAAGTTTTAGATTTGTATAAATATAAACAAGATTTATAAATTCTGACATGTGTACTTTGTACGCACGCATGTTTTTTTTCTTTGACAGTGACACTTGTCAAATCTAACCACGTGAAATCGAAGCTCAGGAGACAATGTCAACCTGACGTTTGCATTCATCGGCAAGAGATGGCGCTACATGTCGACGATGCGCCATATACCGGGCCATATTGACCCATTCTGTAATTCAATTAGTACATTTTAAAGCAAAATTACTCAATCATTATTTGTTAAAATTTAATTACTTAAGAAAAAAAATCTGAATATACATTAACTGTAATTAAATGACTTTTCTGTTATTATCATTACTCGTTTAAACGTTTCTCTTTAATCTTGTTTAACGTATTTTATAATAATAGGCTATTTGACAATGCGAAAAATTAAGTGTCAATTACTGTTATCAGTATATATTATGAGTTTAAGAATGGTTATTTAATAACATAAGTTGAAAATAATAATTAAATTTATTTAAAAATCCTTAAATAAAAATCAATTTTTTTAAACGTTTGTGACGTGACACAAAATGCTCCTGATTTGGCGGGTTTATGATGACGTCACTAGCTTGTAAACTTTCGTTTTTTGTTCACAACAAAAGTATGTGGATGACATGAGCCACAGATGACAATACAGGCAAGTGACGTCACCAACCCGCCATATGTCAAAGTAGCGTTTTTGCGCGCTATTTAAATATTGAATTTTTAATTTGATATTTTTCAGCAAATATGTACCAAAATTAAAAAAAACAACTTTTACTGGGTTCCTTAACCTCTGCTAGATAATATAAAATGGATTTTAAAATCTGTCAAACAGCCCATTGTTGGCACTCTAAGTCTGTAATGTTGTACTTATGTTATATTAAGACCAATATTATGTAATACATGACTGTCTGTGTCCAGAATAAAATAAACAAAAAATAAAATAAAATACACAATAGTGCATCCTTATTTTAAGTTTAAGTGCCTTTTAAACGAAAGTTCTCACTAAATACCAATCAAATTAATCACTAGCAAAGTAAATTTTCCACCGTACTCACCTTAAGGACCTTGGGCATCTGCGGGTGGCTCATGGTCTTGTCGATGACGACGCCCTTCACGAGCATCGAGTCCTCCATCCGCCCGCCCACCTTGCCCTCAACCTTGATCAGCTCGAAGTTCACGTCGCGCTTCTCCAGGTCCGCTACCGAGAGCACCGCCTGAGTGAAAGGTTAAAAACATTATAATCATACTCATACAAATGTTATAAAGGCGAAAGTTTGTGAGTGTGTATGTTTGTTACTTCTTCACGTCTAAACGGCTGGAGCGATTTTCCTAAAATTTGGTAGGGAGTTAGCTGACACTCTGGATTAAGATATAGGCTACTTTTAACTGTGGGAAAATATCTTATTCCCACGGGACAATCGATACATCGATTTATATTCGACAATACATAATTTTAACGCGGGCGAAGCTGCGAGGTTCAGCTAGTAAATTCATTCAGATACCTGTCTGGCCGGAAATCGAACCCTAGACCCATTCCGCGTCGGACCTAGCACAGTAATTCTAGCGTAAAGCAGTTCTTGCGTTCTGGTAAAAGATGTGGTTGCAGCTCAGTCTTACATGAGGCGAAAATCTTAGTTCCCGGGAGTAACAACGCACCTGTCATCGACTTTCCATAGAATCCTGTTCATTATCAAGTAGGATGCAGATGTTCATAGGCAACAGTGACTACTTACCATCAAGTGGACTTCTTTTAAGTACTCTTATACTTAAAAGAAAAAAAAAGGTCTCGGAGGTGTGTGAAGTCTACCAATTCGCACTTAGCCAGCGCGTTGGACTATGGCCTAAACTCCCTCATTCTGAGAGAAGACAGAGCCCAGCAGTGGGCCAATAATGGGGATTACTCTTTCAGCTGTATCTGACTACTCACATCGACATCAATCTCAAACAGCACTTGACCAGCCGAGGGTGGTCACCCTGGCGTCCTTGCTGACCGGGAAGTCCCCTGTTACTGTCTAAGTAGACAATCAGTTAGGACACTACTTACATCGACGGCAATCTCGGCCATCAACCGGTGGCACTTGACCACCACCTTGCTGCCGAGGGTGGTCATCGCCACCTTGATGAGGTGCTCCCTGGCGTCCTTGCTGACCGGGAAGGGCTCGCTGATACTGTCCAGATGGGCGAGGGCGGTCGCGGCGGCCATCTCGAAGCCGTCCGCTATGCGGATTGGGTGGATTCCCTTGTCGATGAGATTGGAGGCCTGCTCCAGCAACGCACCTACGGTTTAAAATTCATTGTTATTAAACAGATTTTCAATGAAAAGGGGGTATCTATTATGTAACTCAGCAGTGATGAGACGCTTTAATGTGGTGTGGCACGGTGACAAAGGAAGTGAGGTGTGATGACAAAGGAGGTGCGGTGTGGTGACATAGAACGTGACATTTGACGACCCGCGTGGCGGAGCGGTTACCACACCGGTTTGACGCGCAATGGGTCCCGGGTTCGATTCCCGACCAGACAGGTATCTGAATGATAAGTTTAGATATATGTTCTGGGTCTGGGTGTTTGTGAATTGGTCTTGTGTGTGTCCATGGTACCCACGACACGGGAGAAAATCCTAGTGTGGGGCTATGAGTGTACAAAGCGTATAAGCGTATAGAAAGTGCGGTGAGGCGAGGGGGGTGAGGAGAGAAGAGTTGCGACGATTGACGTAGCAGAGCTGTCATTATTTGAAAAAGAATTGAGAATAAAATCTAGGTTAAAAGTATTTTTCTGGTGTCTTACAGCATTATAATGATCATGTGTGCCTTTGAGAACGGGTAAGTGTGATTACATATGTGTGAGCGCGCATTTGTGTGTGTTTAAAACTGTGTTGGTATAGCAATGTTTATAACTGCAATGTCCTAATTTCTCATACAAATATATGATGAAATAACTTACAAAGCTATTCTGTAAAGATTAATCTTCAAGAACAGCAACACAAGTGTAATTGAATTTAGTTTCCATTCTTAGGGACCATTTATCATCAGGTGGACTACATGTTTTTTTTTTATCTGACTGAAGTAGCAAACGAGCATGCAGTCCACCTGATCGTAAGTGGTCACTGCCGCCCTGCGACATCTGTAATCAACTTCATACAGAACATGGGTGCCATCTGAAGTCAATCACAGATGCGTTGCTACTCCCGAGGACTATGACGATCGCCTCATGTGAAAGTGTGCCGGCAACCACACCTTTACACCGGAACGCAAAAATGCTTCACGCTAGAAATAGGTGTGGCGGTGGTACTTCCCCGGTCGAACTACGCTGGTTCTACCACCTTTAAATTATTACATGTATACTGCTACTTCGATCTTACAAGAAACTAAGTCTAATCAACCTACCAGCCAAAACCACCACTCCAGTCGTCCCATCACCAATCTCATCGTCCTGACTTTGGGCCAGCTGCACCATGAGCTTGCCGATCTGGTGTTCCACGTCCATCAGCTTTAGGATGGTGGCGCCGTCGTTGGTGACCGTCACCTCGCCGTCTGACGACACCATCATCTTGTCCAAGCCACGAGGGCCCAGGGAGGTGCGGAGGATCCCCGCTATTTGCCGAGCGGCTTGGATGTGCGACTGCAAAGTAAGTCGAAAAGTGTGATTCGCTAATGTACCAGGTAACTATAGTTAACCAGGTTTTTCGCTTCGCCAGCTTCAAACACAACTACCACGGTAATGAGTTGACATCGGATTATATGCACTATCAAAATGCCAAAATATGCATGCAAATATGCACTATAATAGTACAAAATATGCACAAAAATGGTATATATACAGAAAATATGCATTATGAAATCGCCATTTTTTTCGGTCGTCAACTTGCAATCAGTATACATTTGACAACCTTTTTTTTGGTCGTCAAGCTTGAACTATGATACGAATTAGCCAACTAAAAGAAACTGCAAACTATTTTGCCTTAAACTAATGAAAAACTACCAAAATATGCAATAACGCTATAAAACTGTCATTATATGAATTTGTTTTCGCAGTTGTTTCTTAATAAGAATGGTAAACAGAATAATTCGGTTAAACTGGACCATCAAACCAAATAGTGTTTGGTTATTCGGTTGAAACAACTATTCAGCGTATCTCCAGTCATTATCATAAAAAACATTACCCAAGCGGATGATTCTGCAGCAATATCCTAGAGTTACATAAAAATCAACCTCAATATGAGAATACCTCAGACACAGCCAAGGAAGATTTCATTATGATATCAATACACCATGTGTTTTGGTCATCATCGGTATTCCATGAGATCATATTGTGTTGAAACAAAATTGAGTAGCTGGTACCTATTAAGATGTATTAATTCTGCTGATAATACTCATCAAAAATCACTCATAGAGTTGGTTTGGATGTAATAGTGTACATAATATGCAGACAGACTTATCACTATATGTATATAAAACAAAGTCACTTCCTGCTGTCTGTCCCTATGTATGCTTGGATCTTTTAAACTACGCTACGGATTTTAATGCAGTTTTTTTTAATAGATAGTCATTTAATAGGAAGGTTTTTATGAATAACACATGTATAATAAAGTGAAGAAACACTGATAATTTTATTTTTTCTGACTTTTAGGCACAATGAAGTTCGCCGGGTCATCTGCTTTCTGTATAAATCATTTATTAATAATAAATAAAGGTATTATTTAAGGAGCAAATTATTAAAAATCCTGAATGAAAAGAGAAAATAATGTTGTTATTTTGTATGAATTTACATACTTAATTAATATATTCACGAGTCATAATGAAACTACTATAATTGGGAACCATACATTTAAAATTAGGTAAACTTTTAAAAAGTCTCAAAACTACTATTATTTTTTAACAATTCGTCCATACTTTAGCATTTTGAGGTCCACTGCTGGACGCAGGCCTCTCCTAAATGGTGCCTTTTAACCAGCCCTTTTCTGTTCAAATCAAATGGTTTCCTGCTGCCTTATTCAGGTCATTGGTCTACTACCTGGTAATTATGGACTTTTTTTCTATTTGTCACATATATTTTTTTTCTATAATGTTATCTGGTATCTTAGCAATTTGTTCAACAATCATATCATATAATATCATAACTATTAAGATGGATTATTAAGTATCAGTAATTAAATTACTATTAATTATTGTTTATTAACTATTATCCCCACCAGGTGGACTGATGACCTGAAAAAGACAATGGGAAACCGTTGGATTCTGATGGAACTGGACCGGTTGGAGTGGCGCCATTTAGGGGAGGCCTATGTCCAGCAGTGGACCTCAAAGGGCTGATGGATGGATTGATGAATAAAAACTACTGTACTTTCAAAAGTATGTAAGTATGTACCTAACATACTATTAAAACCAATAACAATCATGATAGCACCATTTTTATGGTATTTATACAAAAAAGATGTGTAAATAAAATTACTTGTTAATTCATACTTTCATACTAATATTATAAAGGCGAAAGTTTGTGAGTGTGTACGTTTGTTACTTCTTCACATCTAAAGGGCTGGAGCAATTTTCGTAAAATTTGGTAGGGAGTTAGCTGATACTCTGGATTAACATATAGGCTACTTTTTAGTGTGGATAATATCTTATTCCCACGATTATATATATATCATATACAATCGATACATCGCTTTTTTTAACGCGGGCGAACCTGCGAGGATCAGCTAGTATGAAATTAAACAAAATCTAGTGTTGCATTGCAGTTTGCCAAACTAATAAATATTAATTACGCGATATTTTTACTTATGTATTTACATTAATTTTAAAATGACTGTATGAAGACAAATGACTCATACGAGATACGCACTAATTTTTTGCTGTATAAATCAGTCATTAATTTATAAATAGTTTGTAATCGCACTTCAAAAGAAGATTCCACTATAATCCATTGTGATGTATAAATTTTAGTCCTAACCTTTGTCCATTTTTAATATCATGTGACTAACACCTGAATTTTAAAATGCTTGTTATCTTCTAGTTGAGCGATTTTAAGCGAACCTTATCAACTATTTGGTATTTTTATGCAACAATTTAAAGATTGAAACACAGTTTCATTTATGAAATAGAGGAATATTGACGATTTTTGCATTTTTAAAACCAGCCGTGGGAGTAACCTATAATTTCATTAATTTTGTTATTATAAATTTATTGCAAAGGCAAAAAAACTTAAACAGGCATTATAGGTGATGAGAAACAATACATACACAGACGTTTATTAAATTAAATAAAGAAAATAAATTACCTTCAAGGCATCTGTACCGGTAAGCCGTTTCTGCCTTTCCTGATCCCTTAAAATAATAAATGGACGCCCGAACTCGTCAAAGGCCACCGTTCCTGGGAACATGGCCATTTTCACAGTATTTTATAAACACAAATTCAAGATGAAACAAGATTATAAATTTCTGAAATTATTTCTCATTTCACAGCCGATTCGAGAAAACAAACGAATCACAGAGAATAAAAATAAATGTCAAAATTGACATTCAAGTTTTGACAGTTCGATTTAGTCGATTATTTAGTCTATGCTTTATGGTTTCAGTTTTTAATACGCAAAGGAATTCAACTGTTATAGGATAAAATATGTAATAGCTATTTCACAAAATACATAACAACTATTTTTTTATTGTCTTGTAGGTTCATTTTTAACATAAGTTATTTTTGTTCAGGCTACGTAATATTTCATTTTAGCTTCTACAACAGAGCAAAGCTATGTGTATATAGGACAGAGATGGGCATAACTAGTTACTTATGTAATGTAATTAATAATTAAATTACAAAGTAATTAAATTAAATGTAATTGAATCACACAATAATCAATTACATTGTAATTGAGTTACTACCAACGTACAATGTAACTGATTACAATATATTTAATTACAAAATAATTTAATTACAACTTAACCTAATTACTTAGTAATCTGTTTAATTGTAACCTTAACTTTGCATGTGAAATATATTTATTTGTTCTATCTGTTATGTTTTTTTGTTTACAATGATAATCAAAACAAGATGTATTTAATAGAGGTGGTTTATAACAGGTCGAGCAAGAAACATGTTACACTTGTTCCAGTTTCAGACAAAAAACAGTTCCAATAGCCTGTTCCAAAATAACAGCCTGTTCCATAGCAACAGGCTAATAAAATCCTCTTGAAATGAAAAGCAAAAAAATAACTTTTCCACGCAGTTATCTCCCAAATTCAAAGAAAATAAACTCGTTCGGAAAAAAAAGTCGTGTATTTCGTCTTTTTCAATATTTGTATTTCGTCTTTCTCTTCAATATATTTTGACACACCAACTTTAATTAAATTATTTATGTAAATAAACCGTGCAAATTTTACAATCATTTTATGCTATTGTTTTTATCGAGGGCTTTGAGAGCGGCGACCGAATCAAAAAATTCCGTAACGAAAAGAACCTAACACTCTGCCCACTATGGTCGTGGTATATGGTACGACAGTACGATGCTCGCAAGGAGCTAGACAAGCTGCTCGTAAATTGGACAAATATGTAGGAAGCTGTTTGTGACAAAGTATATAGTATACAAGAAAAAAACTAATTAATATCAAAGAAAAAAATACTGCATGAAAAATAAAAAAATATAATTGCGTAAGTTGGCAATAGCTTTACCGCGGCAGTCCCTGGGTGCCGCACGTTTTATTTTTATATAAAAATACAATACTTTAAATAAATCACACATGGAACTTATTATAATATTATATTCCAAGGATTGCGTGTATCCAAACGTAGTTACCACAGAGTACTGTATATATTGTGGGTGTTTACTGATTAGGGACACTTGAAAAGATCATTACACTATGTAGTATGTACAGAATACGAATATGAATGAAGCTGTCTCTTTTTGTTGCCATATGTTAAAGGAGAAACGAGCATGTTTCAAATTCAAGTTGGAACTGTTGGAACCTGTTTCAGCTGGAACAAGCTCGATCTCTTTCCCACCCAATAGCATGCGTATATCAGAATCGGAACAGAGCAGAGGAGAACTAGTTTCGTACTGTTATGCAATTACGCGCAACCGTGACATACATGCATGCGTGACGCGCAAACATCTGTTTCAAAGAACTGTTCCGATAAATACGCCTCACTCCTAGTATTTAATATTTCAAGAAAACATCTGATTCACAGGTTTTTTTTTAGAAATGAGCGTATATAACGAAGAGAAATGAGTGATGCGTGACATCAGGATGGTCGAGGAGTCTTCATTATTGTCCTTTCTTGAAGATTTGAAGTAAAACACAGCAGTAGACTTCTTCGATTTATTCACAATTGACGAGGTCCGATCGCTTCGACGGTTAAACAAGAAATCTTTTTTCTACCGGCGTTCGCTCGCCTTTTTATAACAATGTTTGGTGGTGTGACAATAACAAATTAATGGAGGGTAAACTAAATTACAATTCTAAAAATCATTAAATGTTGGTAATTCAATAAACAAACAATTTTCGATCTTTAAACTAATTAAAATAATTATTATCGGCGACGTGTTTTTCATAAATACGCGGTGTCGCGCCGACATATATAACATTTTTTTTTTTTAATATTAAATAAAATAAAAATATAACATCTTCGCTTAGTGTAGTTGCGTATGTAGGATTGTAGGTAAAGCAGGCACGGTCTGCTACTTCGGCAAGTACGAATTTAAGTGCAAACGTTCCAGTCTAATACTGATTTAATTACATTATAACAGATTACTTATGTAATCTGTTATAATGTAATTAGACTAACTTGTAATTAAATTATTTTTAATTAGTTACAGTAAATACTTATTGTAATTAGTTACCTATGTAACCTGTTACAAATTATTTTTAATACTAACTACAAAGTAACTGTAACTTGTAATTGTTATTTCAATTACTTTTTGCCCATCACTTATATAGGATGGGCGTCATAAGCTTTTCAAAAATGCCTAAGCAGAAAAATCTACGTATTGTTTACTTATCATTACGCCCTTATGATTAAAAAGTTATAAATATTGACGGCCATAATATTATGTTGCCATTAACTGTTTTCTAAAACCATAATACGCACAGAACATTGCCAGACCTGGAGTTCCACAGACATTTTAATAGTTCATCCATCCATCCATCAGCCTTGGAAAGTCCCCTTCTGGACATAGGCCTCCTTTAATCTGCGCCACTTCTGTCCTGATCCATCTGAATCCAGCATTACCCGCCGTCGTTAAATAGTTCATATACCCCAGAATATTAAATATCCGACCTTAACGAAGTAAATTTATAATATGAAATACTAGCAGAACTGACGCAACTTCGTTCGCGCGGACTTTATTGTAATCTATCTAACCATTATACATTTGAGCACCACTTTGGACATGTCCCTCCCCCCATCCGTAAGGGGAATTTGGTCAACAGTCAAAGTCCGCAGTGGCATGATGCTATTCCGATAGTAGTCCAAAAAAAATTTTGTGACGATTGCTTTGCGAAGGATACACTGCTACGTCATTTTACGGCGGCGGTATCAACCTTTCGTAGATATTGATATATTCTCTTATACTAGTACTAGTAGTAGACTAGCTGTCCCGACAAACATTGTTTTGCCATATAAAAAATAAAATAAAATGTTAAGGGTGGACAACCCTTAAGGGGTATGAAAAATAGGAGTCGGCAGATTCTCAGACCACGGGTGACTAGTTTTAGTAATTCTAGGATTAAAAATCAAACAACCATTGTTTATCATACCTTTAATGTATTTCGAAGTAAATATCTATATACATTCCCGTATCCTTTCATAATACAATCCATTCTCAAAAGGCCTCGGAAGGCTTTGGTTTCCGTCAGTTTAGGTGCGAGCGAGACAGGCTATAAGGACGTCCTTGTCCTGCCGCCAAGTTTATTATTTTAACAGAGACTTAAATCTAGGAACATAAAATAATTCTTGTGTCTAAACACAGGCTGCTTACATTGTGAGTTCCTGAAACAAAGAGAAAGAAATCTTATTAGAAAAAAATATTTTGATCATAAATTACAAAATTTTCCACGTGTTTTTATTATGGAGCGATTTTACGAAGATATATTTTTTTCTACAAGAAAAATTACAAGAAAATTTCATTAAATTATGTTATCCTTGTTTCTCTTTAATTTTGAACAATCAGACAGGCAATTAGGAGTCGAGACAAATTTTACTACATCTCTACAGTATCTTGTTGTCGTAAGAGATGACTAAAAGGGGGCGATCGAGGTTGCGAAGGGCTAGAGTGGGAGCTCGAACCCTCTAGCGAGCGATTCCAGTGTTTTCGTGAGGATGTGGTGAGCTTAAACGCTCACATATCAAATGAAATAAAATGAAATGTCTTTATTTTGCATAGGCCTATGACTAGGCTTACACATTGTCAGTTACATATATTTTTTTACACTACCACCGGATCGGAACACCTCAACTGAGAAGATCCGGCAAAAAACTCAGTGTTTTTTATTTTATTTGCCTTCTCTATGAAATGGACTGCATGCTTGTTTGCTTCTCAATCGTATTACAACAAAAACACCTTTTCTACACTCATAGCCCTACACTAGGATTTTCTCCTGTGTCGTGGGTACCATGGACACACACAAGACGAATACACAAACACCCAGAACACGAATCTAAAGTCATTATTCAGATACCTGTCTGGCCGGAAATCGAACCCGGGACCCATTGCGCGTCAGACCGGTATGGTAACCGCTCTCAATGAACACATACGTACCATGATAGCGTTGACAATGTCCGAGTGGTTGTTCCGGAGGGCGCGCACGGCCCTCGCGCGGGACACGTTCGCCTGCGACATCACTATCTCCACGTCCTTCTCGTCCACGTCCGCGCCGGCCTCCTCGCCGCCCTCCTCGTCCTCCTCCTCCGCTATAGGTGCCACCGTCTAGAAGAATAGTTGATACCATAAGTTAGGTTATTTAATGAGTTTCTGGTCGATGTTTTGAGTTGTTTTTTACCTGGTTGTGGATAGAAGCATTGCGAATATTAAGGTTACAGTTTATATTAGTAACCGTAGAACTTTTGTCAAAAAAAAAAACCGACCAAATTGAGAACATCTGTCTTTTTGAAGTCGGATAAAAATATGTCACGATATAGAAATTATAAAAAAAAAAATATTTTTGCAATATCTAGTCTCTAGTAGTTCAAAAAAATCATAAAATTCGTGTCACGTAATTTATGGATGGCCCGTTATGTATGATTTAAAATATGTGCTGCCAGAAAACCAACTTCCTTGACTCTTACTTGAACGACCTCTACGACAAAGAAATAATATAATATATAATTTGCATAGGCCTTCTAACTAACAATTTGTAAGCGCCCCCTTACAAATTGTTAGTTACATATATTTTTTACACTACCAACGGATCGGAACACGACCTCATCTGAGAAGATCCGGCAAGAAACTAAGTGGGTTTGTCTTTTTTCTGTGTCTTTTTTTTTTGCCATCTTGTTTTTACGTGGGTAACAAAAACACATCAGATAACACTCACAGTGCCAGCCGCAGCTGAATCATTCCCGGCCGCCGCACTCTCCGGCGCCTTGAACCTCTCCGCCGCCGCCATGGTGGCCTGCTGCGAGAGATCCTCGATCTTCGCCTCTCCGAACACGATGTACGTGTCCGAGTGGGGGTTCTTGTAGACATCTGGCGAGTTGATCACGAAGAGGATGTTCTTGGACTTCCTTATTGTGACTCTGTTTACGCCTTGCACCTGGGGAGTTAAGATACTTACATGTTATATCTAGAGGTGGAAAATGGCGTGGATTTGTAACCTAACCTTTGGTATTCTTGGGAGGTATGGGCGCCGCTATAGGAACAATGTAATGGGTAAAATGTACTAATTTGGCGACATTTTTTTGGTCGTCAAACTTAAATTTGTATAGATTTCTTTTTTTTAGTCTAAACTGCAGCCCTAAAAGAATGCAAATATATAAAAATATGCAAATACGCATATTTTTATAATATAAAGCACCACCTTTAAAATTGTAACTTTTTTAAAATTCATATTTAAAAAAAGTTACAATTTTAAAGGTGGTGCTTTCCTCTTAAGTCACATGGGTAACCACATTGAAAAGATTAGGATTCGAATAGTCCACCAATTCGCACTTGGCCAGCGCGGTGGACTATGGCCTAAACTCTCTTATTCTGGGAGAAGACCCGTGCCCAACAGTGGGCCAATAATGGGTTGATGCACACAAACGTGACATAAAATCAAGTAATTTAATAATTATAAACATATACCACTTACAGGCTTTAATCCAAGTTTGCTCATGATTTTGCGCGCCTTCTTTTCGCCACGGGACTGCTTCGCCTTTGACACGATGTCGATGCCGGCGATGGGGTTAGAAATACCCCCCGCACCTGGGGCACCTGGAAATTAACCAACAATCTATATTAATACTAAGTTATACTTGATCTCCGGCAGCAGTCCTGTGGAGGTCCCAGAGTCCTCTTTATAGCGCTGAGGACGGCCACCGGGGGGGTTTTAGCGCGGTAAAAATCCCACTTAACCCTGCGTCGCTCCCACGGCGTCGGGTACCTTTTGAACGTTTTCCTCGAGAACAAAATAAAAAAAAAGTTATACTTGATCATCCATGAAGTTCTGGGATCAGAATAGGGCTACGGTATCCCCTGCCTGTCGTAAGAGGCGACTACAAGGGGCTTCCGGGGTTGCGAGGGGCTAGAGTGGGAGCTTGAACAGTCCAGCCAGGCGATCCCGGGAAGGACGGCGGTACGTGTGGTCGCGTATCGTCGTAAAGACTAGACGGAGCGAGTGTGGCGAGTGTGTATGTTTCTTACTTCTTCACATGTAAACGGCTGGATCGATTTTCATAAAATTTGGTAGGGAGTTAGCTGACTCTGGATTAACATATAGGCTACTTTTTACTGTGGCAAAATATCTTATTCCCATGGGACAATCGATTTTTTTTAACGCGGGCGAAGCTACGGGATTCAACTAGTATTGTATAATTTTGTTGAAAACACTAGTTTTACAACATTCAATGTATATCAGTGATGACAAGTTTTAACCACCTTGTGGTCAACTTGTATAAATTTATTAGTGGCTGTAATTTTGATAATAATATTATAAACCAAAGGAAGTATAACATTGTGGTTCAACTCCGGTTTCACTGTGACCACAATACATGCTACTGGGTTCAAATATTATCAGTAAAAATACTGAAATACTCTTACATTAAAATTAATACATTTTTTATATTATTGCAACTATGAACAGAACAAATTGGAAGGTGGTAGAACCAGTGTAGTTCGACCGGGAAGTACCGCCACACATATTTCTAGCGTGAAGCAGTTCTTGCGTTTCGTTTAAAGGGTGTGGTTGCACACTTTTATATGAGGCGACCATCATAGTTCTCGGGACTGGCAATGCATCTGTAATTGACTTCAGATAGACTCCATGTTCTATATAAAGTTGTTACAGATGTCCATGGGTGGCAGTGACCACTTACCATCAGGTGGACTGCATGCTCATTTGCTGCTACAATCAGATAAAAAAAGGGCTTTCTGTTCCAACACTTTTTATATTATAGATGATTCTACTGATACAGCAGAATGAAGTCACTTTCGCCTGTGGACATTTGCAATAATGTCGCCAATGCATCGCGGGCTCCGAAAGACTTCTTTCTTGACAAACACCACATCATGGTGCTTCATGAATACCGTTAGAGGGACTTCAATTAACTGATGACAACACTGAGTGTAGGACTTATAATCCCATACCAAGATTTTCCCCTGCAGAATAAAGGTCCTTGACACATATTAAGGCGTAAAACAAGTCTCATAAACCCATTATTGGCCCACAGCTGGGCACGGGTCTTCTCTCAGATTGAGAGAGTTCAGGCCATAGTCCACCGCGCTGAGAAGTGCGAGTTAGTGGACTATAAACAAGTACTCGGACCAGAACAGGAAAAGTAAACACACTATTCAGACAGACTGGGAATTGAACCCGGAACCAACTTGAAGTCAAACTGATATTGTACTCCACTGGGCAGGGCGTAAGAAATAAAAACAACATCATACCAGCATCTTCCAATTCTGGGATGGTGTCATCAGAGTCACTGTCCGACGATGCAGTCTCCTCCTTCCTCTTCTCAGTCATGGAGGCGGTGGCCTTGTCCAGCTCTGTGAGTTCCGGCATGTTGTCTCCGTGCTCTGTTATCTTGGCGAAGGGGAAATCCTGCAAATGTAATACAAGTCTTTTATATATTTTTGTATGATGTACAAGTTGAATGAGCATACAGTCCACCTGATGTTAAGTGGCTACTGTTGCCTGTTGACATCTGTAATCAACCCCAGGTCATTTGCTTTTTCTCAGTGTAGAGGATATATAATATGGGATATTATACTGTAACAACATTTGTCATGTCTGTATTTCCAGTCAGTCGCTCGTCTCTGGCCGTACGGGCTAGCACATAATAAATACTGCGCCAAGATCCGTATTTTATTTACCTCCAACTAATTAGTATTAAATAAATAGACTCCTAAACCAGATTCATTCAAATTGTTACCCTGAGGAACTGAGTTAGAACACATATTTCCCTTCTATTTCTTTTTGTTGCCAAAAATCTTTTGAAGAAACCCATGTTTATTTAGGACAATGACTCTTATGTGCGATTTTTACTCACTAAAACCCCTTCTGTTGCTATATTGCACATATAGATAAATGCGGGTATCTTTAATAGAATTAGTGGTCTCTTGTCATGCTTTTCAGAGTTTACCTACTACTACTGAACTATCACTTAACACTGCTGTGTTAGGTGGAACTTAGGGTGCGTCCACACCTGGCGAATGCGCCGCGAATGCGCAGCTCGCGAGCCGCTCGCGATCTGCTCGCGAGCTGCGCGCGTGCATTTTTGTTCGTGCGCCGCTCGCGCGCCGCTCGCGCGCAGCTCGCGCGCAACCTACGCGCCGTACGCGATCAGCGCGCGGGCGGCGCGCGGGTGGCGCGCTAGCGTCTCGCATCATAAATTAATTATTGAGAATTGAGTGCGCGCAGATCGCGCGATGTTCGCGCGCCGCGCGCGCGCTTTATACGAGCCTTGCATGGGTTGCGCTAAAGAGGCGCACCAAACCATTGCCTTGATGCACGCGCGCAGCTCGCGTGCAGATCGCGAGCGGCTCGCGAGCTGCGCATTCGCGGCGCATTCGCCAGGTGTGGACGCACCCTTAGAATGGCCACGGTTCGTTCAACATAAAACTGTAATTCCCCCTACCACCTTCATATTAAAATAAGTATTAAACCAGCTTACAAACCCACAAATGGTAAGTGACTCTAATGCTAAGAAGAATCATTAGACACATCTGTAATCAAATGCAAATAGTATGTAACTGCCTAAGTTTGACCTCAAGAATACCACCTTACAGCCCAAGGATCTATGAGATCAGAATTTTTTGAGTGCGTTCCATTAGACATTCACAAAGCTCACGCTCATGACCACAGTTTTTCCCATCCACTAGGTTGTTAGTGTTAATGGCAATCTCTAGTGGAACAATCACTTCAACCCACCTTATTAATGGGTCGTCGTGAACGTCGCGTGGGAGTAAGTCATGATTTCATGAGTGTCGTATTCGCCGCGACCACAACGATCGCGTTCGTCTTTTCGAACGACGATTTGGGCGTTTGCAGCGTTGTGAGCGTCTTCTGGAACGCGCCCTTCGTGTGTCTACCACCAAATAGAATCACAATACTATAATTCAACATTATTATTGTTGTGTAGCGATAAGGCTTTTTATTTTTATTTAAATTTGCAAGTTTCTTGCTATTTATACTTTCCAGGTACAATAAGGAGTACTATTATGTTAAAATAAAAATAGATTTAGCATTTGATGTCTTAAATATTTCACAGGCTTGTGTTTTTAAACACAAGTGGTTTGGTGGAATATAAAAAAATGCAAGTTCCCCATTAAACATAAAACGCAAGCAATAGACATATCATGTTACTCAAAAAAATCTATTATTATTATGATGAAAATTAAAAAGTTATTACGATTTATTATCTATAGTACATAATAGTATATTTATTATATAGTTTACATTCTTGGCTTCCTTCTTTTACAAGAAATTTAAAAGAGATGTAAGAAGATATTCGTTAAAATTACATCAGCTTTGATTTATTTAACTAGAATGTATTTTTGTTCTATTTACATTCATTTTCTATACATTGCTTAATCACTTAAATATGAATATACGTGAATTGGAAACGTATTTATAGTTTTATTACACAAAATATAATGGAACTGTACCATGCTTATCTACAATTTAAAAACTTTATGTATCTTGAAGTACTACTACCTGATCCATATTAAAAAGTTGAGAATAATGTATTGATATTAGAATTCCTTTTACTCCACTTCAAATATACTGTATTTAAACCATCACATTATTAAAACTCCTAGATTTATCGGACACCGCTAAATAGGCGCGCATAACAGAAAATATTATTGATTTAACTAAAATATGGTTACATGTTACACCTATATAACACAATAGCACAACCACACATTATTCAAGCACTAAAATAACACGATTTGGAAACTATTTAGCGATATTACCTTGTCCAAAATAAAATATCGAGAAAAAGAATTCTCTTTCAATACATCTGATTTGACAAAAGAATTATGTACACACAGATAATAATAAATTGATTAATAAGAATTTTGCAATACAGATAAACTAAGATAAGAATTTTAAATAAATAAAATAATATAAAATTATTATACCTGCATAACATAATAACAACTACATAATTTAAAAGTAATAAAAATTTCGATCAAGTAAACATTTGAAATAGCTAATTTAAGTTTTGTTATTTTCCTTGCTAATGCATGAATCCGATTACGTTATTTTATTGGTAACACTAGGAGTAAATGTCATTTAAGTAATGAGACAGACAATCATGATAGTGATGATTTGTACCATCACATTCGACTAGAAATCGATAACAACGTTAATAAAAATCGGTTTGTTACATGCTACAATAAATCTAATCTTCTCAAGATTAGTAAAAAACCCGATTTATCGAAGGCTTCGGTATAAAAGAGACGTTAAATTAACATAATTTCAAAGACATCATTACTTGGTTAAAAATACTATCGGAAAATCATTTAGAAAGTAGCAAACTAACAATTTCTATTACGTCTGATAGATTGTAATAGTATTGATCTCATCGATTATCGATATGATAGAGTATAAAGGAAAGTCCCTACTCCTATCATAAAATCTAATTTCTATTAAAATATTTACTGAAAGAGAATGTGATTGTGTTGAATGCGTTCTATGAAAGCAGTTACATAGTCAAGAATAGCTTCAGACATCGCTATCGTCATTGATATTAAATCGCGATCATTGTATAGCTGTTTGTTATCGAGTAATTAATATAAACAGTTTACGTTCGCGAGTGCAGTGACTATGTCGTGTGTTGAATGAATCGTATATTTTAAATAAGTCCAAAGTGCAAAAGTTTTTGTGATAATAAAAGTGATAGTGCCAAAATGTCGCTTGAGGAGAAATTTAACGCGGCCGTCAACGTTATACGCAGTCTGCCGAAGAGTGGTATGTTATGTACATTTTTTATTTTTTTCGATGGAAAACTACCATACAGAGTTTGAGACCTATGTGGCTGAATATTGGTGTTATCATGTACATACGTCAGGATTATTTATGTTATTATGCATTATTATCGCCTAATTTATCAAATTATCGTTTAAGAAGATTGTGTTCGATTTTCGAAGCTACTATTGCAATCTTTTTGCGAAAACAATTTCGTGGACTGTTGTTTTTTAACGATAACGCAAAGTTAAACTATAATTTTAGTAGGTAATTAAAAGATAATAATGATTTATTGCCCATTCTGTTACCTTATAATTAACATAATATTAAAAATCGGCCAAGCGCGAGTACGACTCGCGCATTAAGGTTTCCGCATCATTATATTTAAAAAAACCCCAAAAAAACACCTTTGTTGTAAGGAAGTCCTCTTAAATATTTATTTTATTCTGTTTTTGGTATTTGTTATAGCGGCTATAGAAATACATCATAAATTTAAAAAATTCTATTATATATGGGATACATCCCGGTGACTACTTTTTATTCTCTGTTTATGGAACTCCTAAAGCACTGGATATTGCGATATTTATTAAAAAGAATTACAAAGACACTATACACATACCAATAAAGTTCAATGTTTTATATGAGTCACAGACACAAAGACAAAAACATCTGTACTTAGACAATAAGTCTAATGTCATCAATTATTTATATCTACCTGAGATTGAACCCACAACTCCATGCATGATAAATTGGCTAGAGACTGATGTAAAAAACTTAGGAACTCAAGTCCTCCTCAAAATTCAAGTCCCCTCAAGACTAAAATCATCTTACATTTGTTACTTTTCAAATTAAATCAAATTAATTTATTTGTAAATAAGGTAACATAGATACAGTTGGTATTCAAACATTTTTGTTTAATTGCTTATTCTGCCACTGAGTGGCTTACAAATATACATTAAAATTTCTTGGGGGTATAGTGAAATTTCGAACTTACAAACATTATTCTTTTGTGACAAATCTTCACCCTTTGGGCCTCGAATTAATTTTGATACAAAGCCGCTCCAAGACATGCTACGCCATGGATGTAAATGATGGCTCTCATGGGTAATGATCATACTGTATTAAATGTTAGATTTTAATCACAGTCTATGTGTAACAAGATAACACAATTGTAATGTAATAAAATCTGTGAATTAATTGACTTAATTAAACATCACAATAGATAAATTTAAAATGTTGAATAAATTATCTAGTTCAGGTTTTTAAAAAGGTTAACAGTTTAACATACAATAACGTTTTAAACGGTTCCTGCTATTTTTTATGTAGTGACTCAAGCATCGTTGATTTTTTTCTTTGTGCCCTCTCACCAATTGTCTGTTACAATGTTTTTTCTTAATCTACCTTATTTATGTCGATCCCAAATATTATTCCCATAGGTTAGCATAGTTGTAATAATAATATAGCATGGGACATGCTATATTCTTAACTAAATCAACATATTATAGTTTGTAATTTTATTTGAAGCATGTTATAATATGATTGTTGGCTGAATAATCATTGTTTGAGGTCGCCTGCTGGACATAGACTCCCTAAATGGCGTCACTCCAATCGGTCCTGTGTTTATATATTTTTTCTTCTTTTTTTTATATTAAGAAAGTAGCAAACGCACATGCAGTCCACCTCATGGTAAGTGCTCACTGCCACCCATGGACATCTGTAATCAACTTCATACAGAACATGGGTTCCATCTGAAGTTAATCACAGATGTGTTGCTACTCCCGAACACTATGATGGTTGCCTCATGTTAAAGTGTGCCTGCAACCACACACTTCCATCTCGCGCAAGAAATGCTTCACGCTAGAAATAGGTGTGGCGGTGGTGCTTCCCCGGTCGAACTACACTGGTTCTACCACCTTGGACTAAATCAACATATTATAGTTTGTAGTTTTATTTGAAGCATGTTATAATATTATTGTGGGCTGAAAATCATAGATTTATGTAGGCATGTATAGAAATAAAATATTCAAGGTGACATAATATAGGTAGTTCAGTTAAGGAGAGCTCAACAGTGGCCACCAGCAAAATAAATATGTGACAAGTCTGATTTTTATCCAGAACAGATGACCCAAAAAGTTTATTGTTTCTAATTTTGTTTTTCTCCTACATCTATAGATGTACAGCTTTAGGGTGTAGGCATACCCCTTATATGCCCTAGCCTTATGAATTTGCAGTGTTCCAATATAAAAATAAGACAATTATTACCTTCTATAAACCTGTACCTAATTGAACTTACTCCAATTAGGAAGTTACGCATTTTTTTTATAGTACCAAACGTTTATGTCAGCACGAGATGGTTAACTTCTATGGTTGGGCTTGCAGGGTTTTCATCAGGGTTAAAGGTCAGGAGAGAGAAGTTAAAGGTCAATTTTTTCATATTATATTTTCGCTTAGTAATCTTATTACAATTAACAATCAAAGTTACAATCTTTACCTCTTTATAATATTAGTATATTAGTGTAGATTTTGGAACAATCAGGCCTGAGCGCCTGGAATTCTAACGTTGGACCTTCGATTGAGAGGCGGTGTTTCATCTTTGGCAAAGGGAGATCTTCTGCCAGGCTAGGTTATCGTGCCCGGGGAGCGGCCGTGCTCCGACAGTCGAAAGTCAACAAAAAAACCACAACACAGAATTAAAAAAATACACTTGTCGAAATATGCACGTTTTACCATTTAAAAGATCGTGTTACGAAAATGTAGCAATGCGTAGTGTCCATACTGGTTAATCAGCATAATACTAAGATGTTCGGAACTTGTATATATGCGGGGTATTGAGAATACTTCGATAGCGTGTTTCAGAATACTAGTAGCGCCATCTCTTGATGAGTAGCGGGAGGTCGCCACAAGACTATCACTGCTCGTAAAGTTATGTACATATTACTAATTCTACCGTACATATTAGTAATTCTAGCAGATGTTATAAAGCTTGACCCAAATCTTTATGTTCTAAGCGCTAAAACTTCTACATGCACGCGCTGTATTATTATTTAACACTGCTATTACAAAGACATACTATACAAATACTCTTTTAAATACATACAAATAAGGAGATTTCATGTTTTCACATTAGTTAAGAGTTTAAACAAATATGCATACGGATAGGTACCAAGTAAATGTTACGCAACAAAATGCACTTTACTGTTAAGTTAGAAACGAATGTTCCTAACATCTCTTTATGTATTAAGGTCGCTGAATCTATCCAAATTGAAATTTAAATCGCAGTTTGTCGCTCAAAGGTCGCCAAATCTATCTCTCCGCCCCTACACAAAAAAAGTGTGTGTGTGTACTTAATGTACACGCGTTAGAAGTTATACTTCTTTGGCGTAAGAAGATAAAAATCTTAAAAAAAATATATCTTTCGCCTTATTCTCATCTATTTTTCTTAACGCGCCTGAAGAAACAAAACTTCAAAAAAAAAAAAAAAAAAAACGTACGGCACTTTGGTACTGTGGCGATAAAGCATTTTTATTTTCATTCTCATTCTCATTTCAACTTCATACTGTGACTTTTGTGTGACGAATCTTAAAATTTCACTCTCATCATTTTTTCATAACGCGCCTAAAGAGGTTTAACTTCAAAAACGAAAAAAATACGATATTCGCATTCGCCAATGTTCAAATGATAACGAATGTTATTATGCGTTACTAATAGATCAACAGGCCCCTAGAACAAAATCGTAGGTATATGAAAAATTACATATTTACAGACAATGAAGTCTTGTTGATTGTAATAGCTATTTAAGAACTTATTTAATAAGTTCCTAAATAGCTATTACAATGATTTTCCATAGATCGTCGTTCTTGGCATAAGTAATCAAATTAGTAAATTTTCAACGACGGGGCCCTAGAACAAACTTACGAGTTTGTTCTTGGTCCCTGTCGAGATATACAAATACTTATTTGCGGGTTTGCCTGCTTCGGTCACATCTTTTTATGCTAAAGTTGCCACGGTCAATTTGCCAAATTGACTTGTAAGTAAATTATTATAACGGACATCTTTTAACAGATCTCCGTTTATCTAAGTTCCATCGATAAACCTCGTTTTAGAAAAAACCGTTTAGAAAAGTTACCTAGATCTCTCGATAGATCCCTCTCTTCTAATAATTTTGGTAGACACAATTAGGCAAAAATGGACACAGATTTATTCCTCAATTTCGAGTTTATTTAATCATAGCTTAGTTCAAATTGGTAAAGAGATACCCTTCATATTCAATTACAAAAGCGCGTATGATGCTGTTTGACAGCAGAAAAGTGTGTTTACTTTTATATCAAACTAGCTGTACCCGCGGCTTCGCCCGCGTAAAAATGAGTGTATCGCAAAGTTTTTCCCGCACAAATCTCGACCCCGTTGAAATTATATGATAAAAAGTAGTCTATAATTATGTTATTCCACAACCTTTTCTATAGTGCAAGTCCTATCCAAAATAGTTTAGCCGCTCGGCCGGCGATTACTCGGACATACAAAGAGTGAAGAAACGAATTTAAAATATGTATTTGTGGTTAGGATCATAATTGTTATGTAAAAATATTTTAAAAATTAGACAAATTAAAATTAGAATTTTAAAATTAGACGATTGTAAACCGCCTTTCTTTGAATTAATTGACAATACCAAGAAGCACCTTGTAATCCAAATCCTCCTCCACATTTAAACCAAAACGCATCGATTACAAAGATTGATTTTAACTTTTCCGCAGTATGTTTAAAAGTTCTCAGGGTGATGCTGCAGGGTGAAGTGCAATGTTTGTACTGGCCTAGTACAAAAAGACGCTACTCTTACAAACTCATTTAACATTCGTATCCTACTCAACACTGGACACTATCAAGTGGTCAGATTACTCTAATAATGCACACGCATCGGCGGCCGGCTTGTATTAGCATGCGCGAGCGAGACGGTTACCTACCCCTGCCGAGAGACACATCGCGATCTTTAATATTTTTAATCTCTAATATCTTTAAAAGTATTTATTTCATGCATATAGTGTAAAAGCTAACGAATGCATTTATTTATATAAGGATTAAAACCGAACAGAAGAAAATACACTCGAAATTAACGTAATATTCTTAGTTGAAATATGGAACATAAAAAAAAAATATTGTGACATAACCATAAGTTATAGAGGTATACTATCGCGGATTGATTTTATATTTAAGGTTGCAATCCAGTGTTTCGTAGCCCTTGACGGAACTATTAGTATTCAACATCAACATTTAATTTATCGATAGACTTCGTAGTTGTTTTGTAAATAACGCCACCTATCGCATTCAATGTAATTCAACATAGTAGTGGATAGATGGCGCAAGTATACCTAATATATAACTCATGGGTAATTCCTCGTAATATTATATTGTGGGTAAATTAAATCAAATTTATATCACATTTATTTGTATGATAATTAATTGTTATCGATTTATAGGTATGTATTTTCATAATGAACTAAGGATCAGGATGACATCTGGGCAAAATGGCTAATATGGCGATAGTTGGAATTTGGAATTAAACAAAAGTCGCGATATACCGAGTTTTACAGATATATGTATGTTGTCGACTCAAAATCATTATTTTTTAATGTTTTATTATTGAGATAAGTTTTCAATCAAGTCTATCTTGCCCCTTGATGGAATTTTATTATCGTACCCTTTGAAGGAAATTATATAATTTGATATCTCTAATAACTTTAAACGTATTTATTTGATGCATACCTACAGTGTAAAAGACAATTTTGATCTTTGTTATAATTACGAAGCTAACGAATGCATTTATTTACATAAGGATTAATACTGAACAAAAGACAACAGACTCGAAAATAACATATTATTTTTAGTTACAATATGGAACATAAAAATAATTATTGTGAGTTAACCCTAAGAGATATAGATATGCTATCGTGGATTTATTTTATATTTATGTTTGCAAACCAGTGTTTCGTAGCCCTTGACGGAATTATTAGTAATTCAACATCAACATTTAATTTATCGATATTACTTCGAAGTTGTATTGTAGATAACGCCATCTATCAAATGTTCATTGAACGTAATTCAGCAGAACAGTGATAGATAGCGCAAGTATACTTAATATTTAACTCATCGGGAATTCCTCGTAATTATAAAATAGTATCTTTCGCGTTATAAATACATTTTCATATTATAGTAAATTAAATCAAATTTATATCACATCTATTTGAATGATAATTAATTGTTACCAATTTAAATGTATTATTTCTGAACGAACTCACAATGACGTCCAGGCGAAATGGCCAATATGGCGATTGTCATTTGCATTGGAATTTAACAAAATTCGCGTCATATCGAGTTTTACGCATATATGTTGTCGACTCAAAATCAATATTTTTTAATGTTTTATTATTCACATAAGTTTTTAATCAAATCTATCATACCCCTTGACGGAATTATTAGTACACCTCTATGTCAAAAGCCTATATGGAGATTGTCATTTGCATTGGAATTTTACAAAATTCGCGACATACCGAGTTTTACGGATATATGTTGTCGACTCAAAATCAATATTTTTGAATGGGTTATTATTCACTTAAGTTTTTAATCAAATCTATCATACCCCTTGACGGAATTATTAGTACAACTCTTTGTCAAAAACGAACTACCATACACACATTTATGCTCGATTTTAACATTTTCAACCCATTTTTTGAAATAAAAAGTACCCTATAATGGATCCCAAGGTCACCACTATCTGTGTACATAATTTCATAAAAATCGGTTCAGTAGTTTTGGCGTGAAAGAGTAACAGACAGACAGACAGACAGAGTTACTTTCGCATTTATAATATTAGTAGGGACTAGTGGATCCGGCGAACTTCGTTCCGTCTAAAAGTCAAAAACTTAAAATTATCAGTGTTTCTCTACTGTATTATACATAAAAACCTTCGTCTTGTATCACTTTATCTGTTAAAAAACTCCATTAAAGTCCGTAGCTTGAATCACACTATCTATTGAAAAAAACTGCATTAAAATCCGTAGCGTAGTTTTAAAGATCTAAGCATACATAGGAACAGACAGCGAGAAACAACTTTGTTTTATACTATGTAGTGACAAGTCTACAATAGTAGATTCTCCATAACGGAAACTTGTTGGTCGGCCGCATAAAGTACATTTCGGAGCACGGAAGCGTAAATGATTTTTTGTCATTACCGTACCCATCCAAGTTACGACCGCTCACGACGCTGGTTGACTTTGTAAATCGTTTTCCTAAACTCGAACTAGCGGAACCCGCGACTTTGTTCGCACAATAATATGATCCGTCCATTACAAATTTCAAATCAAGTCAAATCATTTATTATCGTGGAATATGGGTACAAATGTAATGGGTATTTCAGAGTTTTCGCAGTCTTCCATATTCCTGCCACAGACGAGCATACAATAAATAATACAAAATTAAAACACAACATAGTTAATAAAAAAAAACATCTGAAATAACAGTTATTATAAATTAGTCAAAGATGAATTTATGTCTTAAATGTTCTTGTCGTGTCATGTCGTCTTAAATTTCTGCACATAACCAATCTTTCTCAGTTTTGTCAATAGTAACCAATAATATATTGGACCACAAATATAGACATTACGTTCTATTGTACTTGCTTAAGAGAAAGAAAGGGAACAAATAGTCATGACCCTCAGCATTGAACATCACGAAGCAAGTTTTTTAGAAAAACTTTCGACCTCTATTCTACCCTCTTGAGGGGAGAATCAATTCTTAAGAGGGTTAACCCTAAGATGAGTCTTGTAAGGATTAACAGTAGTATGTAGTAGTGCTTTCATGCAACCGTCGTAAAGACTAGACGGAGCGGTGGGCCCAGCCGCCCATCTGGGAGGAGCCCGATGGGGCAACGCGCTCGGAGGATTCCGGTTGAAGTCGTTTCGAGATCCCGGACTCCTCCTTTTCAGCGCCAAGGACGGCCACCGGGGGGGTTTTAGTGCGGTAAAAATCCCACATAACCCTGCGTCGCTCTCACGGCGTCGGGTACCTTTTGAAGGTTTCCCCCTCGAAAACAAAAAAAAAAGTGCTTCATGCAAGATCTCATTTATTCAAATAGGACAGAAAAACGTGCAAAGAAATAATAGCTTCTAAGAATACGCCTAGGAAATGTTTCGTACTATTACCGGTTTACATAACGGTTTAAAGTAGGCAGCGTCGTAAAAGTTAAATGTCTGCTGTAATTGTAAATGTGAAAAAAGATGGCGGCAAATTGTTATCTACCATCACATCTACAGATCAAATAAACTAGAGAACTAATTATAGCCAGAAATGGAATGAGATGAAAATATATTAAAAGTGGGAGAACATGTGTAGTTCGACCGGGGAAGTACCACCGCCACACGTATTTCTAGCGTGAAGCATTTCTTGCGCGAGATGGAAGGGTGTGGTTGCCGGTACACTTTTATATGAGGCGATAATCATAGTCCTCGGGAGTAGCAACGCATCTGTGATTGACTTCAGATAGAACCCATGTTATGTATGAAGTTGACTGCAGATGTCCATGGGCAGCAGTGACCACTTACTATCAGGTGGACTGCATGCTCGTTTGCTACTTCAGTCAGATAATATATATATATAACGAAGTGGATGTGAAGTGAGACGTCAGGAAGGCCAGGAGTCTTCATTACTGTCCATTCTTGAAGTTTTCAAGTAAAAGACAGGAGTAAACTTCTTCGATTTATTCACACTTGAGGAGGTCCGATCGCTTCGACGGTTAAACAAGAATCTTTTTCTACCGGCGTTCGCTCGCCTTTTTATAACAATGTTTGGTGAGGTGACAATAACAAATTTATGGAGGGTAAACTAAATTACAGTTCTAAAAATAATTAAATATTGCTAATTCAATAAACAAACAATTTTCTATCTTTAAACTAATTAAAATAATTATTATCAGCGACGTGTTTTTCTTAAATGTTTTTGTTAAATTTTATTGTATTATTAATGTATTTGGATTGATTTTAATATTTATTGCTTCCTCTAGCTTTACGACGCCCTACCAGGGCATCACATATTTCTTGTTAAGTAAAATAAGTTACTTGTGTATTATGCAATAAATAAATAAATAAATAAATTCGCGGTGTCGCGCCGACATATATAAAATGGTGTTGCTATTTCAAAATTGAAATTTTGATGTACGTTTTAAAATGGCAACATAATTCGCAAAAGAGGATTAAAAATGAAGTTAAGGTTATTTCGTCACATAAAAGCTGAAAACAGTGTGAAATATTTTATTTCTTTAAGATAAGGATCAATTTTAAGTTATTTTAGTACTTAGTTTCGAAAAAGTATGTTAATTAGGTTATTGTGTTGGTTTTGTTTTTGTTTGTATTTCATTTTGAATTCCGTTTCACACTATGAATCATTTCTGTTTGAAAAATTAAATTCATAGCTTTTGATTAGCTAGATTTCGATGTATGAGTTTCCTCCTGAGGTATTCCCGGAGCGCTATGACATGGGGTTCTTCAAGAAAGGTGTAAAAGAGCCCTCCTTCAAAGCCGGCGATGCATTGGCGACTCCTCTAGTGTTACAAATGTCCATAAACGACGGTGACTGCTTTCCATCAGGTCGTCTGCCTTATCGTTAGGTCCTACTATAAAAAAAGTCTGTCCTACTATAAAAAAAGTTATTTAATTTTGTTTAATTATTTACTACGGATGGTAACAAAGAGGAGGAAAGGGGGTCAAGACTTGTCAAAATTAGGTCACGTGGTTTGGGTACCTTCCCTCACGTTATATGTGAAAAAGCCAAATATGTCATATGTCGGAGTTAAAAAAACGCTTTCTACACTCATAGCCCCACACTAGGATTTTCTACAGTGTCGTGGGTACCATGGACACACACAAGACGAATACACAAACACCCAGACCCAGAACAGGAATCTAAACTCATCAATCAGATACCTGTCTGGCCGGGAATCGAACCCGGGACCCGTTGCGCGTCAGACCGGTATGGTAACCGCTCCGCCACGCGGGTCCTTAACAGTTCATATGTCAAGGGATTACTCGTTACTAAAGATTTCCACTACGCATCTTCTGTTTCCATCCTTGAATCAGCACGTAGATGCCAAATTGCTATATAACACAATTGGAATGCATTTACATACAAAGTACACATGAGGATTATGAACCTGATATGGTATAAATAGGGGTCATTTATTTCTGTCATCAGAGCGGAACATTTGCAGACTATGGTAGTGGTAATTTTTTTTTTGGTATATTATCCATAATATTTATATAAGGTATAAGTAATCGATTCTTAGTGTAAGTCAATATATCTTTAACTATTTAATTAATGAGATAAATATTAAACTTTAAAGATTATCACTTTTTTTGAAGAATAAAAGTACCAACCGAATTGAGAACCTCCTCCATTTTGAAGACGGTTAAAGAAAACACACAACTTTACGGAGGTAGTTGACATAATTATTTGTCACGGTTGTAGATAGCTGTGTTGGACAATATGCGATGGCGGGACATTTTTGTCCTCGTTGGGGACAGCGGGGTATTTATCGAAAAAGTAGAATAGTCCCGCTCAAATCGTGACGTACGGTCATGTTAAGAATTCCTAGTGGCAGGGCTGTCCAAATAAAGACCCTAGGTCCGCATGCTGCCTATTTTTTTAATGGACGCATGTTTTAAACTTTTAATGCAATGCGTCCGACAACAACGTTCTTGTTAACGTTGATATCAATATGTTAAAAAAGTAAATTAACAAATAATATACTAAATGAAAGCATAAATAAGTTTTTTTTTTTTTTTACATAATAATTGTTTTTTTTCTGCGACCCTCCAGCTTTGCTAGTAAATTTAATTAGCTACGGAAGGCATTCTTGGACAGCCCTGTCTGGAGGTATTAAATTAAAACAATTAAATACAAAAAGTACATGTCTGTTGGAGCTTATCTCTTTGAAATTATCTAAAATTCTTGCGTTAAAACCGAAATCTATCTGCGGGTTGCATTACCGGAAGTGCTCGTAATTTTGTAATCATACGAATGTACTTTAAAGATTTTTTACCCATTTTCGTAAGACTTAAAAAATAATTTTGCAAACATTGCAATAAAATTGAAATAAACAAGATAAAGTTTACGCTCCGTTCCATTCGAATTCGGATCCGAATTTCTTTGTGAATAAGATTGGATTGTTTCCTTGACTTTTGGAATTCGACAATGGACTATTTTGAAAGTGCATTCGTGATGTTTAAATCTTTATTATTAGTCTTTTCTCTGTGTATTATAATGATACATATCGCTGCTTTGAAATAGAAACGCCAAGTACCTAGAAATTAAAAGTTGAAATTAAACAATGGTTTTTAATTCTTTTAAATTTTTATTTGATTGAAGTCGCAAAGGAGCGAGCAGTCCACCTGATGGAAAGTGGTCACTGCCGCCCATGGACATCTGTAAGCAACTTCATACAGAACAGAGGTTCTATCTCAAGTCAATCACAGATGCTAAAAAGAGCTCTCCTCCAAAGCCGGCGATGCATTGGCGACTCCTCTGGTGTTGCAAATGTCCATAGGCGACGGTGACTGCTTTCCATCAGGTGGCCCGTCAGCCTTATCGTTAGGTCTTAATATAAAAAAAAAAAAAAGATGCGTTGCTATTTCCGAGGACTATGATGGTCGCGTCTCATGTGTGCCGTACTTACTTAATTTTATCTCTTTAACATTTATTGCAGTAGCAAACGAGGATACAGTGGACTGCATCCTCGTTTGCAAACAGATAAGTATAGGTGGTAAGTGGACCTACAGATATCTGTTTGCAAGTTCTGTTGTCTATGAATTATTTAAGGTTTTTGGATATTTCTCGCTATATTTTTAATATTAATGTCATTTTACTCATCTCAAAAAAGACTCACATCACGTTAATATCGAGGCCGTCCAGCTCCTCGATATGACAGACCTAGTGAGAAGACTCAAACGGACTAAGCTCTTTGAGCTAGTGATATAACATAGTGTAGTGTTAGTGAAATAGTGACTTAATTAAATCACAGAACACAAGAACAATGTGTCTACCCCTTTATGTAAAAAGAAGTGCAGTGTCAATGGACGCCTCATTAAGCAATTATTTAGCAGTTTAAGTTAGATTAGAATTACTCATTAGCCTTATATAAGGCTAGATTGTAATTAATATGAAGTACCCTATTACTCATTCGGTACTTTATATATAACATAAAAAAAATACTCATTAGGTAAAGTACTTTTGACATTAGTTTAAAGTTTTTTGATATCAGTAATAGTTACGGAATAATCGTCTTAACGATTACACCCTGTATATATTGTGTCTGTATAGCAAAACTAGTTAAAATAAACTTAAAAGTAATTAAACCTGGTACAACTAGTTCAGAGACTTAAACAGGAAATTGGCATCCATTTTGAATGCCTAGTACCGTATGCCCAAGCGTGCTTACAGCTTAACTCCGCGGTTTAGCTAGTGAAGATCTTAGCTAGTGTTCCCAGAGTGATAGCCTAATGGTTGAAACTTGCCTTATGTATCGGGTGGTCCGAGATTCAAACCCACGCACCACAGATTTTTTTAAAATTAGGTGCGTATTAGAAATTAATTATCACTGCTTTTCGGTGTAGGAAAACATCTTGAGGAAACACACTCGAGAGTAGCTACTTTAAAATAAATGATCACAGATGTGTGTGAACTCCACCAATTCGCACTTGGCCAGCGCGGTGGATCTAAACTCTCTCATTCTGAGAGAAGACCCGTGCCCAGCAGTGGGACAATAATGGGTTGACGAGGACGACGTTCCCAGATCAGAATTGTTTTGAATCGGCACAGGTGAAATAAATCGGAATTCAGAATGTAGATGCTGACAAAAAAACAAGGCGTCGTTTAAATTATGTTTTAATATGTAGCATTTGGAGACTAATATTACAAATAAATTAACTAAGTAGTAGAAATTCCAAAATACTATAAAATCGATCATTGATTAATTAATATTGCCGTGATCTTTTTTCTTGCATTGAATACCTATTTTTTGTGGTAATAATTGACATCTGTACATTTAGCGTCTACGTGTAAATTGAGATGTGAAAAATTTAAAATGACTAAATCACATAATTACCTATTTGCTAAACGCAATAAATTAATCCTGATTGAAAAAAGAAAAAAACTTGTATTTTATTTATCCCCATCCATCTTACTACTTCTTTATAAAAATGAATGTCTGTATGTCATCTGTAGAATCATAAACTATTAATTTAATATTTATATTTATTTATATTGTGATTTCTATTTATTTATTTTATTTACAATCATATCATGATCAACTTATTGAAAATTGTAGATACCATTATGTTCCTATATACTCTTATTATATCCTTATTCTTATTATTATATATTTCTTATTGATGTTTATAACTAACTAGCTGATCTGGCGAATTTCGTTCCGTCTAAAAGTCAAAAATCTTAATTATAATAATAAATAATAATAATAAAGTTTATTTTTAAAAAGTTTGTAGGTACAATACATAGTTGGATATAAAATACATTATTGAGAAGTTACCTAATAAAATGTTTCGGAACCCTGGTATCCATTATAAGATTGAACTTGTGGCATGGATAACAGTTTCTTATTATTGCACTAAAAGGTTACTTCGTTAGGACGGTCTTTATTTCATTTTATAAACTTGAAAAAACATTCTACTTATGAGGCTTAAAATTAAGTTTATGTAAAAATGTGGTGATCTCAGTAAATGTGTATTTATGAGTAAGTGTGAGTATGTATTTATGTGTGTGTGAATATGTGTGTGTGTGTGTGTGTTTCTGTGTGTATTTTGTGAGCAATTATTTGTGTGCCTGTGCGTGTATCTACCTTAGAGCAAGTGATTTTCATGATTTGTCTTAAAGGGTCTGTAGTTTGATAAGACTTTCAGTTTCACGGTATTGAATGGCATTATCAATGTTATACATAAAAACCTTCCCTTTGAAGCACTCTATCTATTAAAAAAAACACTGCATTAAAATCCGTAGCGTAGTTTTAAAGATACATAGGGGGCAGACAGTGAGAAGCGACTTTGTTTTATACTAAGTAGTGATGTCAGTGGTGTTTAACTCGTGTAAAATGCAGAAACGCTCATTTTAATACGATATTAGAGGTCGCTCATCCAATTATTTAAAGCAATTCGGCAAAATGAATATTTATAACAGATTTATTTGATTAAATTCAACAAGCAATGTCCGGTGTGATATTAAGTAGATTGCGTGTTTGTTGAGTTTGAGCGCACATTAGCGGTCGAAACAGTCTACAGACTGTTTTTATTGCGGCATCCACATTTACAAGGCGGTAGAACCAGTGTAGTCCGACCGGGGAAGTATCACCGCCATACCTATTTCTAGCGTCAAGCATTTCTTGCGTTTCGATAGAAAGATGGTGTTGCCGGCACACTTTCAAATGAGGCGACCATCATAGTCCTCGGGAGTAGAAACGCGTCTGTGATTGACTTCAGATGGAACCCATGTTCTGTATGAAGCTGATTATAGATGTCTCTGGGCGGCAGTGACCACTTACCATCAGGTGGACTGCATGCTCGTTTGCTACTTCAGTCAGATAAAAAAAACATGCGTGCGTACAAAGTACACATGTCAGAAGTGAAACTTCTTTGGCGAACTAATTTATAAATCTTGTTTATATTTATACAAATCTAAAACTTTAAATTTCCAAGATTAAGAGGAAGGGAAAAAGGCGTGATACGACGTTCGCTCTGTCTCACTTTTTCTCTCAATCTTTCTCACTCGCTTGCTCCCTACTCTCACTCCACGGCTAGTTGCTCATGCTACGTTCGCCCTGTCTTACTCTCTCTCAATCGGTCTCGATCACTCTCTCTCTCTTTTCCGACACTTCCGTTGCATACCGGCGTGACGTTTCATCTGTAAAAATTTCTTCTCTAAAGAAGTTTCACTTCAAAAATCTACGGCTTATGTCGACTGTAGCTCCATTCCGCCTAATTCTCACTGCAATCTTAAACGTGTACAAATAAATTTTAAGCAGTAAGTACCTTATATACACAAACCTGTAGTAGTGAAGTTGGATGATATAAATATGTTTCTTTCTTTCTTTTTTTCTTTGTTTGTTCCTTTTATTACCCAACTGCGACAGAAAGGTGATGTTTTCTATTATGTTTTACTTTTTTGTATGTAAGATTGATGTAGGAAATTTAGTCTGATGGTAAGTGATTACTGCCGCCCATGCACATCTGTGAGAAACTTCATATAAAAAAAAAACACGCTTTCTACACTCATAGCCCCCACACTAGGATTTTCTCCTGTGTCGTGGGTGCTATGGACACACACAAGACAAATACACAAACACCCAGACCCAGAACATGAATCTAAACTCATCATTCAGATACCTGTCTGGCCGGGAATCGAACCCGGAACCCATTGCGCGTCAGACTGGTATGGTAACCGCTCCGCCACGTGGGTCGTCTAAGATAGACTAAGGGTTCTATCTGAAATCTACACTATACGTTCTATTTTGACTTTGGGCATCTTTAATTTGAAGAATTAGCGATCGCGCAGCGCCTAAGAGAAGATGTATACGTAATATTCACTTAATGTATTATTTATTTATTATTAAAACAAATGAGTGGCTCGTTGGAAGAAAAAACTGACCGTCACCAAAACTCCCACATGTGCGAGTTCTCATTGTCGAAGTTATTAACGCGCAATAAAGATTTATTAAAACAACTACTGTACATTTGAATTATTCACTCAGCATTACGAATATTACATGATGTATCTGATCATTTTAACATTTTATAACTCTTAAAAGTGTTGCTACCATAGGATTAATGTGTCATAGAAATGTCGATTATAAATTTTGTTGTGCTTTTAGTACGAGTTTATTAGCAAAACGAGCATTATTGTTTTTGCTCATAAATGCAATGTAAGCTTAAGGTTTCGACCTTAACTTTCAGTGTACCTAAGTACTTGAAATAAGAAGCGTAAACAAGCGTTTTTTATATTTGACTGAAGTAGCAAACAAGCATGCTGTCCACCTGATGGTAAGTGGTGACTGCCGCCCGTGAACATCTGTAATGGAACTTCATACAGAACATGGGTTCTATCTGAAGTTAATCACAGATGCGTTGCTTCTCCCGAGGATTATGATGGTCGCCTTATATAAAAGTGTGCCGGCAACCACACCCTTCCCAAGAAACGCTAGAACTGCTTTACGTTAGAAATAGGTGTGGCGATGGTACTTCCCCGGGCGAACTACACTGGTTCTACCACCTTCAATAATAACAGTAATTGGTGTACAAACGTTCTTTATAATAATAAATGAATTAATGAATAACGGGTCTATGTGTCATTTCTACTAGATTAATAAGTTTATGTTTCTAGCAACCATATTGGCTAGTCGGCCATCACCACTTAATTACGTAATGTGACGTGAACATAGGCTTCTTGAATATTTTTCGTGTTTATAAAGTTTAATTTCGACAAATTTTTGTGTGAGACCAACTCATATATAAATGTATAAATGTTTTCTTAACTTTTTTGCTGACGTATAAAGTATGTAGGACTGTAGGTATATTGAATTGCGCCCTGTAGCTCCGGGATCGGAATAGGGCTACGGCATCCTCTGCCTGTCGTAAGAGGCGACTAATTGGGGCTTCCGGGGTTGCAGGCGATCCCGGGAAGGACGGCGGTCCGTGTGGTCGCATACCGCCGTAAAGACTAGACGGAGCGATGGGCCCAATTGCCCATCTGGGAGGAGCCCGATGGGGCAACGCGCTGAGAGGATTCCGGCTGCGGTCTGCTAGAGGTCCCGGAGTCCTCTTTATAGTAGTGCCGAAGACGGCCACCGGGGGGTTTTAGTGCGGTAAAAATCCCACATAACCCTACGTCGCTGCCACGGCGTCGGGTACCTTTTAAGGTTTTCCCCCTCGAAAACAAAAAAAAAGGTATATTGAAATGGATGTAGATCCATAAAATATCAATAAAAAACAAAATCGCATCGATCGCGTTTTGAAAAATAGTTGTACTATGTTGGCTGACAGATCAATGTGTATTGTCTCCACTAAACATACGATCCGCGATTATTCACACACGACTGGTCAATAAGATAAAGAAGAAAAGAAGTATATAAACCGAAGATTGATACTATTTCACGAAAAAAACTACCGCTCGGATTTCGCTGTTTGACACGCACATAGTTCATGGCCTTTTTATTTATTTTTTGTTTCCGTCCATCCATCAGCCCTTTAAAGTTCACTGCTGGACATAGGCCTCCCGTAAATGACGCCACTCCAACCGGTCCTGTGCCTTCTGAATCCAACGGTTTCCCACTATCTTCTTCAGGTCTTCGGTCCTCCTGGTAGGGGGGCGACCTGTGCTCCTTTAGCCTAAACGTGCTTTATTTGTTTATGAGGGGGAAACCTTCATAAGGTACCCGACGCCGGGAGTGACGTGGCCGTTCACAACGCTGCGTGCAGGACTCCGGGATCTCCCATGAAGCACAACCGGAGTCCTCCCAGCGCTGTCCTTTTCGGGCTCTTCGCTGATGAGCGAATACGCATACCGCACCTTACTCTTTATGGCGGCATGCGCCATAGCTGTCCCCGTCCTTCCCGGGGTCGCTTGCTGAACGGCTCGAGCTCCCACTCTAGCCGTCTCTTACAACAAGCAGAGGATGCCGTAGCCCTATTCTGATCCCGGAACTACAGGGACGACTTCCAAGGCCTATTATAAATAAAAGTGAGTCCAATAAAATATGAAACGCCTACGCCATTTCTGATAGATTTGACCCTCTATGGTTCTAACGTTCGTCTTGGCCAGTCGGTCATCGTAGCGCAATTAAGTTTTTATGTTATTTTCATACATTTACAACATGATATTACGTAAGATGTTGGGTAATGTGTTTGTTTATGCATAATTTATAGTTTTGCAACGTTTTCAACGTATTTAAGACTAATTTAAAGACGAAGACCCGCTTGGCGGATCGGTTACCTGGTCAACCGCGCAATGGGTCTCGGGTTCGATTCCCGGCCAGACAGGTATCTGAATGATTAGGTTTAGGTTAGTTTAGGTTCTTGTTCCGGGTCGGGTGTCTGTGTATTCGTCTTGTGTGTGTCTATGGTACCCACGACACAGGAGAAAATCCTACTGTGGGGCTATGAGTGTAGAAAGCGTGTTTTTTATTTATGCTAGATGATTTTCTGATATGAAATTTGTGGGATAAATCATCTTCTATTAGTTTTTTTTATGATATTGAAGTAGCAAACGAGCATGCGGTCCACCCGATTGTAAGTGGTTACTGCCGCCCATGGACATCTTCATCAATCAACTTCATATAGAACATAGATTTTATCTGAAGTCAAACACAGATGAGTTGCTACTCCCGAGGACTGAGATGGTCGCCTAATTTAAAGTCTGCCCGCAACCAAACCCTTCCATCAAAACGCAAGAAATGCTTCACGCTAGAAATTGGTGTGGCGGTGGTACCTCCCCGGTGGAACTACACTGGTTCTACCACCTGGTAAATTACAGCAAACACAACAGTTTCCGGCGAAATGTCGTGGTTATGTTGAATCAGACACATTTGTTTGTATCCGACTGCGTGAGGAAGAAGGTATGTTTTTTCGAGCGTATGTGTGTATGTTTGTTTGTTTGTTTGTTTGTTTGTTTGTTTGTTTGTATGTATTTCCGTTCTGTTCCGTCCGTTCCGTCTTTGGTTCGCGTATCAAGCCAAACGGCTTGATGGATGGTAATATGTGACATATTATTATCATTTGATTTGGCTCAATTGTAGAAGTGACTCGAAAAACATAACCAGACTGCATCAGAAGGTTTTATCGTTTTTAATAGTTTGTTAAAAGCTCGTATAAGCAGTGACATATGCCAGAATTCCGTGTGAACTTGAACAAGTGGTATTTCATAGTGGATGCCTTACGGTCGATTGTCGTACCGTTTATATTTAACCTTGACACTTTGAGGACAGGTGGGCTGCAGACGGATTGTAATAAAGTTGATATTTATCGAACAGTAAGAAAGGGTTCGTACCCTACAAAAGATTTCGTCAATTTGAGCTAAATGCTGGAAACTGACATCAGTTTCGTTACACGCACCACTGAATTTTCTACAATTAGGTATATGTGTATTTCCGGGGTTGCGGGCGGCTAGAGTGGGAGCTTGAACCGTCCAGCCAGGCGATCCCGGGAAGGACGGCGGTATGTGTGGTCGCATATCGTCGTATAGACTAGACGGAGCGGTGGGCCCAGCCGCCCATCTGGGAGGAGCCCGATGGGGCAACACGCTTAGGGGATTCCGGTGGTATTTGTTGGAGATCCCTGAGTCCTCTTTTTAGCGCCGAGGCTGGCCACCGGGGGGGTTTTAGTGCGGTAAAAATCCCACATAACCCTGCGTCGCTCCCACGGCGTCGGGTACCTTTGGAAGATTTCCCCCTCGAAAACAAAAAAAAAGGTATATGTGTATTAACTATCTTTACGGTGGTACTTGGTAACACACTACTGCTTTACGGTGAAAGAAAGCATCGTGAGGAAACCTACACTGCGTGGTATTTTTACAATATTTTTAAAATAGCCTACCAATTCGCATTTGGCCAGCACTTTGGACTATGGCTTAAAACTCTGTCATTTTGAGGGAAGACCCGTGCCCTGCTATCGGACAATAAAGGGTTGACGACGACTAAAAACTGATGGTAATGCTTTCAGAATCGACGCCGAGTTCCATCGCCACAATTTGTGCCACTCACACACATCTGTTTGTGTATATGTTTTGTTTTTGACGACATTCGTGATCGCTTATAACTATGCCGATTTAACGCAATGGGTTCGATCCTTAAACAGATTTCTGAATGGAAATTCTTCTAGGGAAGTACCATCCCCACACCTATTTCTAGCGTGAAGCAGTTCTTGTGTTTCGAAGGAATGATGGTTGCCGGCACGCTTTGTTATGAGGATCATCTTAGTCCTCCGGAGTAGCAAGGCATCTGTGATTGACGTCAGATAGAACCCATGTTCTGTTTTAAGTTGATTACAGATGTCGCAGGGCGGCAGTGACCACTTACTATCAGGTGGACTGGATGCTTGTTTGCTACTTCAATCAGATAAAATAAAAAAAAATACATTGTTGTTCTGGGTATAGGTGTTTGTGCATTTGTCCATGTGTGTGTCCATAGCACCCACGACACGAGAAAAATCAAAAATATATGATTCTTAATTGTGTCAACTCTTGGGATGTTTTGAGCGCGCATAGTACTGTTTCTGCTACAAGTTTTAAAAATTGGGCATTCACAAAACAATCTCGGTCAATTTAAACCTTTGTGAGTCAAAAGTCAAATTTCATAATGACCAAAAGGTCAATTCTGTAAAAATAAATTATTCGGGGAGTTGCAATTAACCTTTTTAGACCATAAAGTCAGAACTTATTTTGCAATAACTAATAAGAACTAACGTTCTTACCGACATTTACTAATATATATTACTGGTTATTAATAAATCTATTAATAACTAGAGAAGCGATAGCCTAATAGTTGAAACTTGTCCTCTCAATCGGGAGGCCCGAGGTTCAAACCCAGGCACGCACCACTGATTTATGTGCGTGTTAGAAATTAATTATCACTGCTTTTCGGTGAAAGAAAACATCATGAGGAAACCTACACACCCGAGAGTTCTTTAAAAAAAAGTTTTCGGAGGTGTGTTAAGTCCACCAATCCGCACTTGGCCAGCACGGTGGACTATGGCCTAAACTCTCTCATTCTGAGAGAAGACTCGTGCCCAGCAGTGCAGCAGCGAAATCCCACCAGTAAGTAGTTTTTGCGTGAAAGAGTAACAAACACACAAACATCCTCAGAAACTTTCACATATATATACTATTGAAATTTTAATGAGATATGATAAGACACACAAATGATAAATTTACTGAAGTCAGGTAAAATTTAAACAATGGTTTTTGTTATCTTCATGAATGTCATTAATATGTTAACAATATATTAAGAGGTCGTTCCCCGCAGAGTTTTTGGAATTGATGTATTTTTTTCTGATTAAAGTAGCAAACGAGCATGCAGTCCACCTGATGGTAAGTGGTCACTGCCGCCCATGGACATCTGTAATCAACTACGTACAGAACATGGGTTCCATCTGAAGTCAATCACAGATGCGTTGCTACTCCCGAGGACTATGATGGTCGCCTCATGTGAAAGTGTGCCGGCAAGCAACACCCTTTATCGAAACGCAAGAAATGCTTCATGTTAGAAATAGGTATGGCGGTGGTAGTTCCCCGGTCGAACTACACTGGTTCTACCATCTTGAAAAATCTCAATTCTATAAAGTTTTCTCTAGACGTTTTCCATTTGTGCATCCATCCATCAGCCTTTTGATGTCCTCTGCTGCACATAGGCCTCCCCTAAATGGCGCCACTCCAACAGTCTTCTTCAGGTCATCGGTCCATCTGGTGGGGGGGGCGACCTGTACTCATTTTGCTTAAACGTGGTCGCCACTCGAGGACCTTCCTTCCCCATCGGTTATCGGTCCTACGAGCGATGTGGCCGGCCCATTACCACTTCAGCCTACTAATTTTGAGAGCTATGTCGGTAAGCTTCGTTTGTCTACGGATTTCATCGTTGCGAATCATGTCTCGTAGCGATTTGTGCATCGGTCAATGTAATTGTCCATCAAAATTCAACTCTAGTCCAAATAGTCCTAGATTCAGTTCACGTCGAATCAAAGCGAAAGTGACGTGCTTCTAATATTAATGTATATTTAAGCACAGTATTAATATCATACAGTAGTCTAACTCTGCCGTGTCCTTGAATTTTATACCTACAGACGCGCTGGACGAGAGTTCGCGTTGGGGCTACCCGCCTATAAAGTATTTCAATACATCTGTATACTTAACTTTCTTTCTTACTTATTATGTATTTTATTCAGTAGATTAAGGTAAAAAACAACACGTTCTTTTAATATTTAAGAGACTTAATAATAAATCGTACACAAATAATAGTTATAAATTTCACACTGAATAATATTTTACCAACCACAATAAAAATTATTAACACTGGACGTGTTTATGCACAATTAAAGCAATCAATAACAGCCTAATATAGTTTACAACTGCTCTTCGCTACATTATTATGTAAATAAAAAGATCCACTGCTTAAAAAACAACGTCACATCGCCCGCTCGCCACTACGGCACATTCGCTAGCTGTTGGGTACCGAGTACATACCGAAATAGTGGCGCGTAGGTCCAACTTGCGTTTCGTGCGTTTGTAAGAAGTTAGAATACTGTAGATACTGTGGTTTAAGCGACGTTTGTAGCGGCGAAAAACGGTCACCGGGGGGGTTTTCGACGACCCGCGTGGTGCAGCGGTAACTTACCGGTCTGACACGCAGTGGGTCCCGGGTTCGATCCCGGCCAGACAGGTGTCTGAATGATGAGTTAAGATTTTTGTTCTGGGTCTGGGTTTTTGTGTATTCGTCTTTGTGTGTGTCCATGGTCTAGGTCTAGTGCGAAATGGTAGATTTCACATACCTTTGAGAACCGTTTTTAGAGAAGTCTCAAGTGTGCAGGTTTCCTCACGATGTTTATTTATATATTTATTTATTTATTTATAATTAGAGAAATATTGATGCTACTTTGTACAATATAAGGTTTAGTTTTTTTCATTTAAATTAGGGTCGAATTTCGACCATTGTCACGGGTGACTAGTAGAATTCTACAAAATAATTTGAATGATATATTCCTTCGCTAAGCAGTGATAATTCAATTCTACAGTTTCAATGGTTAGCGTAGGATTTTTACCTCGTATCATAGAGTTTTAACTAATAGGCTGCCAATGCTTTGAACAATATAAAAGATTAGGTTTTACTCGCGGCTCCGACCGATTTGGTCACTTAGCACCATAATTTTTTTTTACTTTATTATTCCATAACCCCTTATTTATGTATGTATGTCTTGAAGCTGCAGCAAGCACTCAATATAAATTGAAGGATATATACACATAAATCGCCACTGACCGTTCTACGCGAGAACCTGGGGCGCACTGAAAATCGGCCGTCGTGGATGCCGCACGGGATCCGCGGCTTATGTCGAGTGCGACTCCATTTTCGTCTAGTCCTCGCTGCAACCTCGAACTTGTAGAAATAAAATTTTGTACCTTATAAACAGACCTGTTGTAGTGAAAACTGACGAAATATTTTTTTTTTCTTTTCTTTCTTTCTTCTTTCTAATGATAGAGGGCCCATGTCAATCCAGGTCATAAGGTTCCCGAAGTATAGCAAATTCTGATTAGTAGTTTTTAAATCAAAGAGCAACAAATCTATATACATTCTCACAAACTTTTGCCTTTATTATAAGTACTAGCTGAACCCGTAGCTTCGCCCGCGTTAAAAAAATCGATGTATCGATTTTCCTGTGGGAATAAGATATTTTCCCACAATAAAAAGTAGCCTATATGTTAATCCAGAGCGTCAGCTAACTCCCTACTAAATTTCATGAAAATCGCTCCAGCCGTCCAGACGTGAAGAAGTAACAAACATACACACTCACAAACTTTCGCCTTCCTATTAGTAAATAGTATTTAAAGTATATTATTGGAAACATATGGGCAGAGAAACGATTTCGCGTTTAGAAACAACCGAATCAATTGCTTCGTCCGACCTTGTGGTGGCTGACATACATTCTACATGGACTGATCGGTCAGTTTAACGGATAACATGCCACTAATTGACTAATTTAAATTATTCGTGATTTCGGGGTAATAAGTACCTACATACCTACATTTATCTTATTTGAATTTAGTGGAACACGTCCTAGAACACTCGACGTACTAGAAAACTTATATTTTACTAGGTTATTCCTGCGACTTTGCCGGCTGCAGTCTCGTCTACCATGGTAATTAGTAATCGGTCACCGGTGAAGGGCCCAAAAGGGGCATTGAGGACTCCGGTTGAGGTCGTTTTGAGTTCAGTCCTCTTTATAGCGCTGAGGACGGCCACTGGGGGGGTTTTAGTGAGGTAAAAATCCCACATAACCCAGCGTTGCTCCCACGACGTTGGGTACCTTTTGAAGGTTTCCCCCTCGAAAACAAAAAAAAGGTATACTATGTGGAAATCTAGGTCATAAACTATGTGTGTGTCAAATTTTAGCAAAATCCGACCGATAGTTTTTACACTATAGAGTAACAGATACAAATACATTTTCACCAAATGTTATGTACAAAGTAATTCAACATTCAAGTAATAGATGGCGCTCGTTTCATATTTATCACATCGGGAATTCCTAGTACTTTTCGAATTGTATTTTTCAAATTTATATTCGTAAATTGTTGGTATACAAAAAAACAAATTTATTACTTTTGAACGAACTCAAGATGGCATCCGGATGGCCAATATGGCGTCTGACATTTTCACCTGACTGTCATTTGTATTAGAATTTAACAAAATACTCGACAATTCGAGTATGGTGAATATATGTTATCGACTCGAAATCAATATTTTTTAATATTTTATTGTTCAGATAAGGTTTCAATCGAGTCTATCGTACCCCTTGATGCAATTATTAATACAGATATAGATAAGGGGGACTAATTATGAAAGTGAAAGTTAGTGAGGATGGATATAAAATTCTTGAATTAACTTTTAGATAAAAAATAAAATAACTTAGAACACAAAATAAAGGAACTTATCTTTCTAAATGAGTCTTGAAAGACACGAAAAAACTTCGAAGATTATATTTCGCTTCGAGTAGTATCGTTAATCTAAACTTCGGTTAATCGAATCTAAAAAATCGGTAGATAGTAGTGATGTAACGAATAATCGCATTCGCAATCGCATTCGCGAAAAATCACATATTTTAGTCACCCGTCGCAACGGTCGAAATTCGAACGTAATTTAAATTAAAAAAATAGACTTCATATTTTCCAAAGTAGCACGATTATTTCTCAAATTCAAATAAATTTTAATAATTTTCAAGTTTATTTGAACGCACACGTCAAAGTAAAGGTTTAATTAGCTAAGCTGTATTTAAAAGCAATTGCGGGTATTTTAACAAAGACATTTTTGACATTGTGATTTCGTAATAAGACATTGAATGTTCTATTTCGTTTATTATGTATGTGTTTGTGTCAAATGCAAGGTAGAGTGTGTAATGTGTTTTTAGTTCATTTTATGTATGTATATCTAATGCATTCTTTGAAAAAATATATTAGCATTGCACAATCCTTCTCTACATCAACTATAACCGTGCGTAATTTCGTACTCCTCCGTCTGCGGGAAGTATCTTAAAAACGGATCGCAACTTTTTTCTTCACGTATTAATATATAGATTCGCTTTCGCATTCGCAATCGTGCGAATGTTTTGCGAATATTGTAATGCAGTGCTTTGATAAAACAAAGGTCGTCAAATCTACTTAATCCGGCCCTCAACACCATAAACTGAAATAAAAAATGTGTGCGTGTACTAGCGTACACTCTTAAGAAGTGAAACTTCTTTATGACGTTATTTTTCAAAAAATAATTCACTATATGCAACTTTACAGAAATTGGTTAAATAAAGTTAAATTAGATAAAGTCTAATAAAAGGCTTTTATTAAACTTTATCTAATAATCTAATCTATAATAATCTATCTAATATCACGCGTGGTAGGGATAAGAAAAAGATGGCGCGTAACGGAAAAAAAAAGATGGCGCGTAACAGAAAAAGATGGCGCGTAACGAAAAAATGTTACATTAAATTTTTTTCCAACCCCGATAAAGAAGTTTCACTTCAAAAAAAAGAAAACAAATCGCATTTGCTAATGTCGATAACAGATATTCGCATTGTTCGCAATGAAATATTGACATCAACAACACTAGTAGATAGTAAAAAAGCAAATCATATTTCGTCTTAGCGATGCTGCCGTAACTTTCACTTCCAATCTCTACAAAAACACCTTTCGGTCGCCTATCGCATTGTGGTTTCGGAAATGGGTATAAGTACGAATATTAACGAAAACGTATTCTGTATCATGAGTTTTTGAAGTGAAACTTCTTTATCGGGGTTGGTTGAAGTGAAACTTCTTTATCGGGGTTGGTTGAAGTGAAACTTCTTTATCGGGGTTGGAAAAAAATTTAGTGTAACATTTTTTCGTTACGCGCCATCTTTTTTTATTTTTCGTTACGCGCCATCTTTTTCTGTTACGCGCCATCTTTTTCTTATCCCTACCACGCGTGATATTAGATAGATTATTATAGACTAGTCGCCCGTAGCATCGGTCGAAATTCGACCGTAATTTAAATTAAAAAACTAAACTTCATTGTCCAAAGTAGTACATTTCTCAAATTCCAGTATTTTTAAATTTAAAAAGAGGTTTAATTATCTAAGCCGCATTTAAAAGCAATAGCGGTATTTTGACAAAGACATCTGACATTTTTGACGTTATGTATTTTCATAGTAAGACATTGAATGTTCTATTTCGTTTACTATGTATGTGTTTGTGACAAATGCACGGTAGTGTGTGTAATGTGTTTTTAGTTGATTTTATGTATGATATATGCATTATTTGAAAATATATTAACATTCTGCACTCCTTCTCTACGTCCACTATAACCGTGCAAAATTTCATACTAATCCGTCCGCGGCATATTACTTAAAAATCCGTCACAAGTTTTTGCTTCACGTATTAATATAATAATTAGATTATTAGATAAAGTTTAATAAAAGCCTTTTATTAAACTTTATCTAATTTAACTTTATTTAACCATTTTTTGTAAAGTTGCATATAGTAAATTATTTTTTGAAAAATAACGTCATAAAGAAGTTTCACTTCTTACGAGTGTAAGCTACTACACGCACACATTTTTTTTTTATGTGACTGAAGTAGCAAACGAGCATGCAGTCTCTGATGGTAAGTGATCACTGCCGCCCTGCGAGATCTGTAATCAACTTTATACAGAACATGGGTGCCATCTAAGTCAATCACAGATGCGTTGCTACTCCCGAGGACTATGATGGTCGCCTCATGTGAAAGTGTGCCGGCAACCACACTCTTCTATCGAAACACAAGAAAAGCTTCACGCTAGAAATAGGTGTAGCGGTGGTACTTCCCCGGTCGAACTACACTGGTTCTACCACCTTGAAAATTGATCCTCAAAACAAGCGTTGTTCTTGTTTTCTACAGGCACTACCATTGCACTACATAGTATAGAATAGAATAGAATATATTTATTTGCAACAATTGTGGTGTAACATGGTCTCAGATCAAAATATATAGTTCTACACAATCAGCCATATACTATCATGGCGTGGAACTTTTCCAGTATTAAAAAATATTCACAATGTCAAATTAAGAAATAACACAATATACAATTTTAGTATATTTGCTATATTATTAAATTAATAATATTGCTATATCATTATTATGAATAGCAATATTTGACGACCCGCGTGGCGCAGCGGTTACCGTACCGGTCAGACACGCAGTGGGTCCCGGGTTCGAATCCCAGGTGTCTGAATGATGTGTTTAGATTCTTGTTCTGGGTCTGGGTGTTTGTGTATTTGTCTTTGTGTGTGTCCATGGCACCCACGACACAGGAGAAAATCCTACTGTGGGGCTATGAGTGTAGAAAGCGTTTAAAAAAATATATTAATTTAATAAGTAATGAATTTTAATATGAATTTAAGAAGTAATAAATAAAACCAAGTCGCTACCTGCTGTCTGTCCCTATGTATGCATAGATCTTTAAAACTACACTACGGATTTTAATATTTTTAATACAGTTTTTTTTAATACATAGAGTGAATCACCAGAAAGGTTTCTCCAGGTTCCCGGAAGGTCGAAACATACCTTTCTACATTACTTTGACGGCGTGGCGGAGCGGTTACCATACCGGTCGGACGCGCAATGGGTCCCGGGTTTGATTCGCGGCCAGACGGGTATCTGAATGATGAGTGTGGATTCATGTTCTGGGTTTGTGTGTTTATGTATTCGTCTTGTGTGTGTCCATGGCACCCACGACACAGGAGAAAATCCTAGTGTGGGGCTATGAGGTAGAAAGCGTGTGTGTGCGTTCTCTCGTACTCAGACCCTTGTGATCTTGTAACGAAGTTGCACACTACGCGGTTTATCGCATCGACATGGCGAGAGACGTAATATACGCCAGTCGTCACCGGGGCGCGGTGTTGTTTTTACGTTCAGTGTTTAACGTTGGTATTTAACGTTACGAAAGCTGTACTTAAATAGAGGTCCTTAGTGTAGTAAAATAGATATTGTATTGTAATTAACTATAGTGCCGTAATAAACTATTTATCAGTATATTCTGGACTTGAGTTATCATTTACTACCTCACCTCTAAAGTGGTGACCCCGCGTTTTTAGTGAACTTTAATAGTAAAATTTAATTAGGTGACGACTCACATTTTTTAAACACCGCGCCCCCCACGTTCACATATCGACAATATAATAAATTCTCCGCGTCACGTAACAAAGTTAACGTTCATTATGAATCCATCGGTTCCCGGTTTGCCACAACAACCAGCAGGTGTAGCCGTCAAAGAAGAGGGAGGGAGGGAGGGTTGTTATCAATCAGTACTCGTATGCCGTTCATCCATCAGCCCTTGAAAGTCCACTGCTGAACATAGGCGTACTGATCTGCGCCACTCCGTCCAGTCCTGAGCCATCTGAATCCAGCGGTTACCATCCATCCATCCATCAGCCTTTGAAAGTCCACTGCTGGACATAGGCCTCCCCTAATCTGCGCCACTTCGACCGGTCCTGGGCCATCTGAATCCAGCGGTTACCCGCCGTCTTCTTCAGGTCATCAGTCCACCTGGTCGGGGGGCGGCCTGCACTCCTTTTGCCGATGCGGTTACCGCCACCCATAAATCCGTGCATTTTAATCGTAAACAACCAGCTAAAGATATTATTAGTGACCGCAAATTAAGTAAAACTAAACGGCTTACTTTAACTGCTAGTTAACTTGCGGTTTGCGGCAGTTAAATGAGGCAAGTAACTTTTAAGGATTCTAATTTATTATAGAGTAACTACGCTCTGTGGTTTCAGTTTAAAAATGTAACATAACTCAAAATTGTTATAATTTTTGACTAGTTGACCCGCGCGAACTTCGTTCCGCCTAAAAGTAAAAAATTCAAAATTATCTTATTGCTCTACTATATTATACACATATTATACATAAAAACCTTCCTCTTGAATCACTCTGTCTATTGAAAAAAACTGCATTAAAATCTGTAGCGTAGTTTTAAAGATCTAAGCATACATAGGGACAGACAGCGAGAAGCGACTTTGTTTTATATACTATGCAGTGATAAAGAAGATGGATCAAATTATTAGAGACTAAATGTCTAGAACTTCACATATTAAACTTGCCATTATATTAAAAAAAAATAAGTACATTTTTATAAATTAAATAAACTCTTTTTACACTCATAGCCCTACACTCTGATTTTCTTCTGTGTCGTGGGTGCCATGGACACACACAAACACTCAGACCCAGAACGAGAATCTAAATTAAAATTAAAAAATTAATTAAAAAAACTATTGATTATAAACACCTTGTAAATCACCATTCAGATACCTGTCTGGCCGGGGATCAAACCCGGAACCCATTCCGTGTTAGACTGGTATGGTAACAGCAATTTTCAAAATTTGATTGCGTTCAATACTATCGGGAACAAATGTATGTAAATATTTACTTCAATCTTCTCATACACAGATATTGCTTGTTTGCTTAACTATCTTGTTGTGTAAATATTAAACAAAGAAAATTGTATGATGATTGTCGAAGAATGGTATGAATCACGTTTTATTTTAATTTCGATGTCATTGACTGCCTTTATATGAAGATAAGTTAAATAATTAATAGTCACCCGTCTGAGCAGTGATAGCCTAATGGTTGAAACTTGCCCTCTCGATCGGGAGGTCCGAGGTTCAAACACAGGCACGCACCACTGATTTTTCTAAAATGATGTGCGTATTAGAAATTAATTATCACTGCTTTTCGGTGAAGGAAAACATCGTGAGCAAACCTACACACCCGAGAGTTCTTTAAAAAAAAACAAGTTCTCGGAGGTGTGTGAAGTCCACCAATTCGCACTTGGCCAGCGCGGTGGACCATGGCCTAATATAATACTCTTTCATTCTGAGAGAAGACCCGTGCCCAGCAGTGGGACAGTAATGGGTTGACGAGAGTCACCCGTCACATCGGTCGAAATTCGACCGTAATTTAAATTAAAAGACTAAACTTCATATTGTCCAAAGCACCTAGTACGAATATTTCTCAAATTCAAATAAAATGTAGTAATTTTCAAGTAATTTTGAACGCACCCGTTAAATATAAAAAGAGGTTTAATTAGCTAAACCGCACATAAAAGCAATATTTTGACAAAGACACTGACATTTGATGTTATATGTTTTTAACCGACTTCCAAAAAGGTTGTCAATTCGTCTGTATTTTTTTTCATAGTAAGACATTGAAAGTGTACCGGCAACATCACCTTTCCGTCGAACGTAGGGTTGCCACCTTTTTTTCAACGATAAAAGTACATTGGCTACAAAAGGTATAAAGAAAAAAGTACGTAGCTTCAAAATAAAGTATATTATTACTTAATTTTTGGCTCTAGGATACTTTTAGAACTGTGCGTGGTGATGGTGAGCAAAGAAAATGTATGTAGATAATAATTTGACGCCCATATTTCTTAAAAAAAGATCACCAAATGTAAATGTTCTACTACTTTCTAAATAACGTAGCTACGGAAACCTTGTGATTAAAGGAATTTTAGTTTTATACAAAACTGATTATAATCAAACTTTTAGATCCCAGATATACAAAATAAAGTATTTTCGCGTACTGTACTTTCCTCATAAGGTATAAAGTACAATTGCTCCGAATAAAGTACAATACTTAATAATAAAGTACGGGTGGCAACCCTAGTCGAATGCAAGAAATGCTTCACGCTAGAAATAGGTGTGGCGGTGGTTCTTCCCCAGTCGAACTACACTGGTTCTACCAACTTTATAAATACCGTCGCAATATAGTCGTACAAAGGGTACCGCGAGTTAAACATGCATTCTGCAACCTGTAAAGTATTTAGCCTTGTTTAAACTATAAAAAAATATATAAAAATACCGTAAATGTCGCGTGATGATAAACTGAACCCGACGTACACTTATTTATAGAATACCAGTTTATAACCAGACGCGATAAGCAAGGTCGAGCAATAGTATACGAAGTGAGTGCTTTAAACTTTGTAAATAAGATATATATAAAATATGCACATATACAGATATCGAAAGATGCGTAAACAACGCTCATATAAGACACATATAGTTTCGTCGTGATCCAGCGAAATATGGGGAGCGCCGAACTATGTACTAAGTACTGTGTTTGCTCTAAACCAACATTTAATTAAATTATTTTTTACTTTTATGTGGCATGGAAGTAGGTTGTATTTTTTTGTTTAAATTTTTTTTTGCCTGAAAAACTTTCGAGATTTAAGATGATTAAGTGGTATCTCAAAGGACAGTGGTAATTTCAACCTTGTACATGTATGATGTTAGAATAATATTATCAAGGAATTGATATATTTTATTACGTTAGCGCGATAAACGATTTTAATTTTTTTTCCAGAACGATTCATGTAAGATCCAGTCCACACGGCGCGGACGCAAAGCAAAGCAACGCGCCGTGTGGACTGGCTCTTACATGAATATCTACAGATTTGCGGAATATTTATTTTAAATATATGATGCTTGTATTGAACAAAACAACGACAAAATGCTACTTCTTAAGGAGAACCACGTAGAAATGAAACAATGCATATATTAAAAGGCCATTAACCCAGTCAAAGTGTAGTCCAAGTAACAAGTTTTGAAGTCTTTGAACTCTAGTCCTTTTTTGGATAAAAATGTATCTTGAACTTGAAATTGATAAATTTTGAGTTGTGCGGTCATTGGTGCAAGGCAGTGATGTAAGGGTAAAAAATGCTTTCTATATTGTTAGGGTTCCGTAAAAAAGGGTCCCCATTATTAATATTCTGCTTTTCGATTGTCTGTCACCAGGTGAACCAGGCAGAGGTGGTAGGACCAGTGTAGTTCGACCGGGGAAGTACCACCGCCACACCTATTTCTAGCGTGAAGCATTTCTTGCGTTTCAATAGAAGGGTGTGGTTGCCGGCACACTTTTATATGAGACGACCATCTTAGTCCTCGGGAGTAGCAACACATCTGTGATTGACTTCAGATAGAACCCATGTTCTGTATGAAGTTGATTACAGATGTCCATGAGCGGCAGTGACCACTTACCATCAGGTGGACTGCATGCTCGTTTGCTACTTCAGTGAATTAAAAAAAAATATATGGATTTACTACGGCTTCCTTCCTACTCTTTACGATTTCTTCACATGTTCGTTAAAACACTAAAGGATTAATGATAATGTCCGTTGTTCCAGGTTCCTACCAGCCCAGCAATGAGTTGATGCTGAGATTCTACAGCTACTTCAAGCAGGCGACCGAAGGGCCGTGCGACAAACCGAAACCGGGCTTCTGGGATGTAGTAAATAGGTATGGTTTAAATCAAATCATTTTGTTTTTGAACTAGCTTATACCCGCGGATTCGCTCGGGATAAAGCCCTTCACTAAATATCAAATATCATTACAATCAGAATATATTGATATATATGTTATGGTACATATGATATGGACCTCTGTATTGAATTATACTCATGTATCTTGGTTTATATTGCCAAATGAAATTACAGTATTATTATTTTATTTTAAATGGTTAATAATATAATAATAATAAAAAAATACATTCCGATAGAACTGAATCAATGTGAATCGGTATTTAAAAATTACTAATTACTAAATACTAAATATATTTCTATTTATAAGTAGATATATTTTTAATAAAAAGTGTCCTATATTTTTTCTAATACCTCTAAGAATATGCGTACAAAGTTTAATCTTAATTGGTTTAGCAGATTTTGTGTGAAAACGTAACAAACAAACATACAGTCACATTTATGATATTAGTAGGGTAAGGGTAACATAGCCTCTGTCGTGTACGATTTTAGAGTAATATTTAGATTAATATTTAGAATAATAGATTTTAGAGCATTTTGGGTTCTGGGTTCAATCTCCGGTCGAACAGATATTTGAATGATGATTTTATATTTATGGTCAGGGTCTGGGTGTTTGAGTGCTCTTGTGTGTATCCAGATAATAACCTAGTGTAGGGCTACTAGTGTGTAAAGCCTTAGTTTTATGTATTGTTGATGTAACCCATTTATAATGTAGGGCTAATGTGTCAAGAAAAAATACAAAGTACCCGTTTCAGACCTGTATTACCGAAAAGTTAATAACAAAGAATTGACACAAGGCGAGCGTTGGTTGCTAGACTAGATATTTTTTCGAGAGTGACAGACCAGACATCTGCATTTTTTCTTCTTATAAAATCAAAGTGTCCCGCGCCCCTCGAACGCTTATAAACGTAGTCAAAAGAGGTTTCCATTCTTAACATCATTCTTTTAATCTTGATTAAACTTCATAATTAATTTCTTGTCTTAAACGTGTTTCAGAGCGAAATGGGAGTCTTGGAACAAATTAGGGAATATGACGAAAGAAGAGGCCATGGAGGCCTATGTAGACGAACTACACAAGGTGAGCAAATTTGTATTTACTATCTTGTAGTCTGTGCAGAAATTTTCTTCTGCATATTGCTGTGTGGTGATTAAGCGCGTCAGAAACTTCCTAAGGTCGCTTTGAAAACTTTTTCATATGTCTCTATCTCCCTCTCTTCTCTATAACTTCCTTCCTCTCTTTCTCCTTTCCTCTCTCTCCCTCTTTTTCCCCTTCTCACTATACAGCACTGAATGAATAGAACTTTAAATTATATATCCTTAGTGCTAGTTTCTAATGTTTTCTCAAACTTCAAAACAAGCATTTCTCTTGTTTTCGAAATCGTAAGCGTACAATATACATTGCATTGTATGAGCGAATGCTTAAACAAAGATTTAAAAAAAAAAAAAAAAAAATGCATGTTAGAAACATCTTGATGTCAGAAGATATCTCTCGCTCCCGCTCTATTGATCTGTCTCCTCCTCTAGTTTCTACTCCTACTACTTGTTCCTGTCTCTTCTTTCCTCCCCCCTCTATCTCTTTCTTTTCCCTCCCTTTTCATCTCTTGTTTTCTCCCTTATTATACTAATCTGACTTGATTGATCGGGTTACGATTCCCGTTCTTATAAGTATCTAAATGTTGAATTCCATCAATTCACACTTGGCCAGCGTGGTGGACTATGGCCTATAACTCTCATTCCTAGAGAAGACCCGTGCCCAGCAGGGACAATAATGGTTGAAGACGAAATTATGAATTTAGATTTCTATTGTGAATCTTGATGTTTGTGAGTGTTCAATATGTGATTCGTGGCACGCACAACACATGAAAATCTTAAGGGCTCTAAATGTAGAGAAACCTAGAAACGTTACTTATATTCAAAAAACTCTTTGCAGATTGTAGAAACTATGTCGTACAACCAAGACGTGGCGTCGTTCCTCTCGGTGGGTGATGACGACGCGGGCTTCCCGAACAACGACCTGGAGCTGGTGGCAGGCGACGTGCTGGCCAGGTGTCGCTCCAGCGCGAACACGCCTGTGTGTACGTTGCTTATCTTTAATAGCTTTTTGGACAATATTAGCTGATAGATGGATCAAGAATAGCAAGGTGGAACGTGTATGCAGTAGCGTATGTAGTGTATGAAGTAGCAAACGAGCTAAGCTAAGTCAACCTGATGGTATGTAGTCACTGCCGCCCAAGGCCATCTGTAGTGAATGGACCATGGGTTCTATCTGAAGTCAATCACAGATGCGTTGCTACTCCCGAGGACTATGATGGTCGCCTCATGTGAAAGTGTGCCGGCAACCATGCTCTTCCGTCGAAACACAAACGCTAGAAATAGGTGTGGCAGTGGTACGTCCACGTCTTGGTTGTAAGACATTGTAGAAACAATGTCGTACAACCAAGACGTGTCGTCGTTCCTGTCATGTGTACGTTGCTTGCCTTTTGTAGATTTTTGGACAATGTAAGCTCATAGAATTTTGAAGACCTGCGTGGCGCAGCGGTTACCATACAGGTCTGACGGGCAATGGGTGCCGGGTTCGATTCCCGGCCAGACAGGTATCTGAATGATGAGTTTAGATTACTGTTCTGGGTCTGGGTGTTTGTGTATTCGTCTTGTGTGTGTACATGGCACTAGGAAAAAATCCTACTGTGGGGCTATGAGTGTAGAAAGCGTGTGATGATTGATCAAGGGTTGTGAGGAATTGGAATTCGTATGGTTCGATCAGGGAGACCTTGAAAGATTGCTCAACAACTGCGAGGTAGAGTTTGGTTTAACTGGAGAGGCACCGACGCTAGAGAGAAAGAAGAAATAAGAGTATGCAAAAATAAAGTCCATCCATCTAATAGCAGAAAAAACATCTTTGATGGAAATAGCAAATGTGCTAGTAGAATAACTATGATTAGACCGGGAAAGAACCACCGAACAGCAATTTCTAGCGTGAAGTTCTTGTGTGTGGTGGAAGGTTGTTGTTACCAGTTTACTTTTATAAAAAGCCACCTAGTTCTTAGGAGCAGCAAAACAACTGTGATTGATTTCAGATAGAACCCCTATATAAGGTAGTTGCAGATGTCCTTGAGCGGAAGTTACCACTTACGTTGTATAATGTTGCTTATAGATGACAGTGACTATTTATCATCAGGTGAAGGGCTTATAAATTTGAAGAATCAAATTGCAAATTGTAGCACAAGGATATGGCCTCCCTTCGAATCTCCACGCAACGCCACTAAGCTTTCCTATATTTTCAAAAAAAAATCTCTATAATGTCCCCTAATTTCTATGTAAGTTGATCTGAACACGGTAACAGGGTCGTCGTCAGCGAGCGGCGCGTCGTCCCCCCGCAGCGCGTCGCCGCCGCCGCGCGCGCGACACGACTCCGACGACGAGTTCAGCGACACTGTGGACGTTACTGTTGTGAGTTGCGTTTATATAGTGCTGGGGATTTTGAGGGTAGTGGGGATGAATAGCGTGAATAGTGCACTATTTCATTACATGAATAAAATTTCGTTTATCATAGCGCGCTATGTGATAATATTAATAAAACTCCACGCGCGATCATGACTCCAACGACGAGCTCAGCGACACTGTTTAAGTTACTGTTATGAGTTGCGTTTATATAAGGTAGCGATTGTGAGGGAGGTGGGTCCCTGGTCCTTCTTCTTTGCGTCCCAGCGGGGAAAATGTTAAGGGCTGCGCCCTTCTACCACTGCCCGTAGAGACGGACAGTTCTTTGGGGGGTTGGTAAGCCATATATGTATATTAATGTAATCAGGGATCTTTTTTTGTTTTGTTTTTTTTTTGGTGGTGGGGATGAATCGCGTGCTATTTTATAACATGGGTAAAATTTAGTAACTTTATCGTAATTGGCGTTTATCGTAGCGCGCTATTTTATAACGTATAGCGTATGTAACGTCAAGAGCGTTATCAGCAATTATGGTAGGATATGAGGGAGGCAGTTAATATGTGTTAGTATTTGAATTAGTATAGAGTTTATAATAGCGCGCTATTTAATAACATGTACGAATCTCGCGTTAGTCGTAGCGCGCTATTTGATAACGTATAGAGTATGTAATGCCAAGAGTGTTGTCAGAAATTATCCTAGAGGATGAGGAAGGCAGTTAATGTGTATAGTAGTGTTGTGTGCTTTAGCGGGCTAGATACTTCTGTTAAGATCCATTGTTACCATTAACTAGCGTTTATTTAGAGTGGGGGGATACATAGTTAGGAGAGGGGGGAGATATAAAGGAGGAGGGGGCTGCCATTTTATTAGGCATTATATTGGGGGTACAACCCATTATTGTCCCACTGCTGGGCACGGGTCTTCTCCCAGAATGAGAGAGTTTTAGGCCATAGGCTACCGCGCTGGCCAAGTGCGAATTGGTGGACTTCACACACCTCCGAGAACTTTTTTTTAAAAGAGCTCTAGGATGTGTAGGTTTCCTCACGATGGTTTCCTTCACCGAAAAGCAGTGATAATTAATTTCTAATACGCACATAAACCAGTGGTGCGTGCCTGGGTTTGAACCTCGGACCTCCCGATTGAGAGGGCAAGTTTCAACCATTAGGCTATCACTGCTCTTTATCCTATCATTGCTCTCTAATAACGTATAAAATAGGATTTAAAATAGTCTGCCATTTTATTAGGCATTATATAAGTTAAAAATATTATTGTTAATAACATAATCAAAAAGGGTATCTGTAAAATAGCTAATATCATAAAGCACGCTATACATACACAGCACAGTGCCGGATTAAGCCGGCGCGAAAATTTGTTAAAATATTTAACAAATTTTCTCGTTTGGTTTTGGTTGAGTTAGGTTAGAATGTGAAATAGTGAAGGTCTTAATAAATTGAATAAATTGACTTCAGATGGAACCCGTGTTCTGTATGACGTTGATTACGGATGTCCATGGGCGGCAGTGGCCACTTACCATCAGGTGCACTGCATGCTCGTTTGCTACTTCAGTCAGATAAAAAAAAACGTATATTGTTCTATACAAAGAAAAACAACTAATTATTTTAATTATGGATGTCGAAACAAATAATTTATAATTAGATATAGAAGGACTGAGTGTTCGAATGTGTATTATTGATGTTGTCGTAAAATAGGTGCTCCGCCATTAAATATACCATTGGCGAAGGGTGCAAAGAAACACACGTAAAAGTGAATAAAAAATTTCGCAACGCATATCTAAAAATGTAGTAAAGTTTGATAATTACCAATTTATACATCACTTCTTAAGGCTAAGAACTCACGGAGCGATTTTCACCCGCGACCGCCGCGGTTCCGCGCCCACACCTTCTGTAGTATGCAGATATACATGTAAAAAAATTAAGCACATCAGCTCACGGCGCGTTTTACGCCCTCGATGTGCGCGGTTGCTTGCGGGTTCCGCTGCACCGACGGGCACCTAGTAGAATCGCTCGAGCCGCGGTACCCGCAGCCGTGGCGGGTTGCGCCCCGCGCGCTCTACGGTCAGACGATCGGCGACTGCAATGGCCGGATCAGTGGGAGGTAGAGAAATCCGACGCTATTTCTTGTTTCTTGATTAAGTGTGTGGCGACCTCCCGCAACTCATCAAGAGATGGCGCTACTAGTATTCTGAAACACGCTATCGATGTATTCTCAATACCCCGCATATATACAAGTTCCGAACAAAGACTTTTAGCACGGCCGCTTCTCAGGCATGATCACCTAGCCTGCCTGGAGATCTCCCATTGCCGATAGTGGATGCACCCGAAACCTTTTAGGTCTCCTTATTTAATTCTTCTGTGAAATAAGTATAAAGCAACAGCTCGTTTATGCTGCTGGTGGTCTGGACCTTAACTGATCGTGAACCGCCCGCCTTGCGTTCATCGCCCGCCACGTTTGCGAGCGATGATCTCAACCGCGACGGCAGCGTAGCCGCGCAAATAACCGGTCTCGTGAGTTAACAAATAGAACCGCAGTTTCACCACCGCGGCGATAAAAACGCTCCGTGAGTTCTAAGCCTTAGGGTTCTGGCTAATTTTCTTAAGACGGCGTGAATTTATAAATAGAACAGCAGTTTCACCATCGCGACGATAAAAACGCTCCGTGAGTTCTTAGCCTTAGGGCGCTGGCTCATTTTCATGAGGCGGGCACCGTAGTTCGGATATAATAAAGCAACTATAGTTCAATTCAGTTACAGTCATTGTTCTATATGAAATAGATTCTAGATGTCCGTGGGCGGTAGTGACCACTTAACATCAGAAGGCCGGTGTGTTTATTAGCTCTTTGCAGTTTTATAAAAAAATATAAAAATATTGATCGTGACAGAGATTTTGGAAGAATAATAAATTTATTAATAATGAATGTCATAAAAGATTGTCAATTTGTTGTGGCCGCAGCTCGTGTTACTTATTACAGTCTCAAAATATAGTAAAAATATAGTATAAAAAAGAACAAAAATATATTTATGCACTGATCACAAAGTAAAAGACAAACCCTGTATCTTTGCATTGTCTTGCCGGATCGTCTCAGTTGAGGTTGTGTTTCGACCTGCTGGTTATGTCAGACAATATATTGTAACTGACAATTTGTAAGTGCTCTCATAGGCTCATACAAATTAAAAACATTTGTATGATTTTAGACCAATATTATCGCGGGATTGACACATTGTAATACTTAACGGGTACTCAGTCCGTGACCACGATCCATGCCACTGGGTCGAAAACTCGAAATATCGGCAAAAAGAATTCGAAAAGGATTCAAAAACCGCATATCGTGAGTACCCGTTAAGTATTACAATATAAAAACATTTGCTTTCAGTTAAGTTCAAGCAGACAGTTTCTTACAAAGTTTTTCAAAACGTATAATTTATGTATTAGTCTTGTATGTACCCTTCGGCAATGGGTGCTTGCATGAAATTAATGTATGGTTTTGGGATATATAACATTAGACATATTTATTACTATTCTGGCTTATAAACCCTATTTTTTGAGTAAACTTTAGTTGTATTTGTTATTGCATTTTTAATATAAGCGCATTGTATATCGAAAAATATATATTTTTTATTTGACTGAAGTAGCAAACGAGCATGCAGTCGACCTGTTGGTAAGTGGTCACTGCCGCCCTGCGACATCTGTAATCAACTTCATACAGAACATGGGTTCCATCTGAAGTCAATCACAGATGCGTTGCTACTCCCGAGGACTATGATGGTCGCCTCATGTGAAAGTGTGCCGGCAACCACACCCTTCTATCGAAACGCAAGAAATGCGTCACGCTAGAAATAGGTGTGGCGGTGGTACTTCCCCGGTCGAACTACACTGGTTCTACCACCTATGTGTATTTCATTTACGTAATTACATTTATACTTGTAAAGTAAAGCTTGTCTTTGTTGTTTTTACACATAAATATGCATCTAAAAATACATATTTATGTTATGTTTATCTTTTAAATGACGATGCAATCGAAATAAAGTTATCATACGCATACACAAGCAGACACGCAGACAAACATACGCATATGTAACACACCGGTATTTAATGGAAATTATTTATTTTTTGCGTCTGTTATTTTCTTGTATTTAAATGTTTAGATCGTAGGCATTATATAACGTTGCTTTTCTTATATAAACAAATTATACTATATGTAGGGACATGTAATATATTAATTCATGTCAGCAATTAAAATGAGATCATCGGAATCGTGAGAGTGTGAGTGTTGCATTTCAGCGAAAAAATATGTATATAGAGACGGCTGCGTCCGTCGTTTAAGTACACAGTCTGAAATATACACAGTTAACGGAACACGTATTTTATTCCATAGTCCCAGATCTTATAGGTAACCCTTTACATTACCTAAACTGGTGACCCCGACGTGATAGACCCGACGTGATAGACCCGACGTGATCGTAACGTGACGTGACATTACCTAAACTGGTGACCCGAATAGTTAACTGTACAACTGCAAATTGGACTATGGCCACTCAAGGAGTACCTGCGATGCGTGCCCAAGAACCCAAAGTGGAGCGACGTGAAATTGCAGCGGTGTGGTCTACTTCTACCTCAACGGACTCTAGCTCATCCTCGGAATTGGCTGCCATGGTGGAGAAGCTACGGATGGAAGTCGCAGAGCTGCGTCGTTCGCGGACCCCACAACACGGCAGAGATGGCGCGGACGGATATCGACGAGCAAGGTCGCGATCGAGAGCCGTGAGTAGAAGGCGTAACAACCCCGAGTGGTTATGCTACTATCATTTTAAGCATCGTACCAAAGCTACTAAATGTGTCGAAACGTGTAACTGGAAGGAGCCGAAAAATACTACCACATCGGAAAACTAGGTGTGATACAACCTGTGGCGGAAGTTTGTATCAACACGTCAAATCGCCTTTGTGTGTTGGACAAAAACAGTGGACTAAGATTTTTAATAGACACTGGCGCAAACGTTTCCGTGATTCCTGTATCTAAGTGCCGTTCCAAGGATATCGCGAGTGACAAGTACAAACTCTATGCGGCTAATGGAAGCGAGATAGAAACTTATGGTATGCGTAATTTAATTTTAGATCTAGGTTTAAGGCGAGCTTTTTTAACCCATAGGGGCAGATTTTTTAACCCATTATAGGTTGTTGGTTGATTTAAGCACGCGAAAGCTAGTAGATCAACTTACGCGTCTAAATACGATCGCTTCTATTGTTTGTCATAATGATTGTGAATCATCCATTAAAACAGTAATTAATAATAATATCTGGCATGATATTCTGTGCGAGTACCCGGACGTCACTAAATTAGTGTCTTATAAGGACATACCTAAGCATTCGGTGTGCCACCATATCGAAACTACGGGGCCACCGGTATACGCTAGGGCGAGACCGCTACCTCCAGACCGTTACATGAAGGTTAAAGCGGAATTTCAAAACATGTTAGATTTAGGTATATGTCAGCCATCTAAAAGTCCTTGGGCGAGTCCATTACACGTGGTACCCAAGAAAAATGGGGAAATTCGCCCGTGTGGGGACTATCGGAGATTAAACGCCATAACTAAGCCCGATCGTTATCCGATTCCGCGCATTAACGATTTTAAGTATTTAGTGGCTGGAAAGAAAACAATTTTTAGTAAATTAGATTTAAATCGAGCGTATCATTTTATACCGGTTGCCCCGGAGGACGTTGAAAAAACCGCAATAACTACACCGTTTGGACTTTTTGAATTTCCGCGGATGACGTTTGGTTTGCGCAACGCAGCTCAATCGTTTCAGAGATTCATGGATACGATAGTGCTGCGTGGCTTTGATTTCGTTTTTAATTATATAGATGATGTCTTTATAGCGAGTGAATCAGCGGAAATTCATAAAGAGCACCTGAAAGCGATTTTTCAAAGATTCGATATGTACGGCGTCACAATTAACGTTTCAAAATGTGTGTTTGGGGTGTCCAAATTAGACTTCTTAGGGTATGAAGTTTCGACGGATGGCGTTCGCCCGCTCGACAATAAAGTGCAAGCAATTGTAAATTTTCCGAGACCCAAAAACGTTGAGCAATTGCGTCGTTTTCTCGGTATGGTTAACTTTTACCGTGCACATATTCCTAAGGCAGTCGATTGCCAGGCGGAATTAAATAGTTATTTACATAATACTAAGAAGCGAGATAAAACAATAATTACGTGGACGGATAAGGCCAACGAGGCATTTGAGAAATGTAAGGAAAGCTTAAAAAGCGCCGTTACATTGTCTTACCCATTACAGGATGCTAATTTATCATTAATGTGTGACGCGTCAAACACTAGCGTAGGTGCAGTCTTACAACAACAGATCAATAAATCCTGGAAACCGTTGGGATATTTTTCAAAAAAATTAACGTTAACAGAGGTTAAATACTCAACTTACGATAGGGAATTGTTAGCAATATATATGGCCATCAGACACTTTAGAAATTTATTAGAAGGCCGTAAACTAGTAATTTTTACGGATCACAAGCCTTTAACTTACGCTTTTACGAAGGTTAATAGTGATAAGGAAAGTCCTAGACGAATTCGTCAACTTTCCTATATCAGCGAATTCAGTACTGATATCCGGTATATACATGGTAATCAAAATGTAGTAGCAGATGCGTTGTCAAGGATAGAAACTATAAGTTGTCCCACGACATTAGATTACACTGGGTTAGCGGAATCGCAATCCAGTGACGAATACCTACAGCACGCGCTGCAAGTATCGGATGACAATTTACAGTTTAAACAATTTTACCTACCAGATTGCGAGAAACAAATATATTGTGAGGTATCATCTAACAGAATTAGACCTTATTTACCTGAAAAATTTCGTATGATAGCTTTTCATTCAGTACATGACCTTAGCCATCCTGGCATTAAAAGTAGTAAACAAATGATCAAACAAAAGTTCTTTTGGCCAAATATGGATCGAGACATTGCTAAGTGGGCAAGAGCATGTATACGTTGTCAAAAAGTAAAAATTAATAGGCATACTTTTTCCGGTATAGGTGAATTTGAACGAGTAGATCGTTTTCAACATTTACATATTGATATAGTGGGCCCTTTGCCAATATCAGCTGATGGTTATAAATATTGCATAACGATGTTAGATCGCGCCACGGGATGGCCTGAGGCTGTACCCGTTCAGAATATCACAGCGGAGACGGTAGCTAGAGTAGTTTTTGAGTGTTGGATATCTCGTTTTGGCTGTCCTTCGAAGCTTACAAGCGACCAAGGAAGACAATTTGAGAGTGATTTGTTTAATAACCTCATGAAGTATTTGGGTATACACAAACTTCGTACTACTCCTTACCATCCACAAAGCAATGGCATGATAGAACGTTGGCATAGAGCACTAAAAGTGGCTCTCATGGCACGTTTACAATGCAACAATTCCTGGGTAGATGAACTTCCGATCGCGTTATTAGGTCTACGTTCAGCGACTAGAAGTGACAGCGGCGTGAGCGCAGCTGAGTTAACCTACGGTAAAGCGATTCGATTGCCGGGTGATTTTTATGATGATACTCAGTTATGTACTTCGGACTCGGAATATTTACAGTTGCTTAGGGATGCTATTAATAAATTAAAACCGCGACCAAAGATTCATGGTAATTCGCGATCATTATTTGTGTCTAGCGATCTTAATACTTGTAAGAGCGTATTTGTAAGAAATGATCTACTGCGAAAATCACTGCAGCCGCCATACGAAGGTCCTTATAATGTAATTAGAAGGAAAGGAAAGACTTTTACTATTAAGATAGGAGATAAGGAATGTTGTATTTCTATTGATAGGCTTAAACCTGCTTTTATAATTGACGAGATGCCGTCAGATAATTTTAATGATAGTTTTAATAATTTTTGTGACTTGAATAAAAATAGTTTTAGTTCTAATAACACAGCCACATCTAGTAGAACTCTATGTCCTAAAACATCGAGAAGCGGCCGTGTCATCAGGCCACCTGCTCGTTTTGTTTAGTAGTCATTTTTGTTACGACACGAGTATTGAAATGTGAGTAATTATGTAGGTCAGTTTTTTTGCTACTTTACTTTATACTTTATATACATTGTTTTAAGTTACGTTTTTCTAACAATTAATAATACTGGAAACTCTTACTTTTATTTGATGATGATGTTTAAAAAGTAGTGGTAATCATGTTTAATGAAAAATGACATTGCAACAACACTCATGCAATCTAGCATATTTTTAGAAAATATTTATTGTTTTAAATTAAACACGGTCAGCGACCTATGCCACCCCAGTACTTAACTTAGGTCAGCATATACATCGCTGCCATTTATTTTCTTAGGTTTTTCGTTTTATATTATTATTATTATTTATTTTTTTTTGTTAAGGGGGGAATGGTGTAGGGACATGTAATATATTAATTCATGTCAGCAATTAAAATGAGATCATCGGAATCGTGAGAGTGTGAGTGTTGCATTTCAGCGAAAAAATATGTATATAGAGACGGCTGCGTCCGTCGTTTAAGTACACAGTCTGAAATATACACAGTTAACGGAACACGTATTTTATTCCATAGTCCCAGATCTTATAGGTAACCCTTTACATTACCTAAACTATACTATCTTATTAATATATTAAATGCGAAATTTTGTATGTAAGTATGTATTTTTTTGTTTTTTTTTTGTTTACGTAAAAACTACCGGTCAGTTTTCGCATCTCACATCTTTTACTCGTATTTATTACGGTAAAAGTCGAAAGTGGGCGGATCTATGGGTAAAAGCTAATAATTTATTCAAAATGTTTTTAAATATAGATTACAATCAAAGCTCTTTATTCGCGGTTTTCGCATACGCGGCTTAAAAGTAGTTCTCATTTTCTTGTATTCGCAGCTAAAAATTCCTGTATTCACGGAAATTGTCGTTAAAAGTAAATTCGGTGTCGTCTCTTTGCGCGTCAGCTTTCTCTGAGTGCTGCTGGTGTGAACCATTTCACGTTCATATACAGAAACTTCAGTTTTGTGTTTTCGCGGCATATGAACGTGATTTTTAGTATGAATTTTCTAGAACGAATTTGATCCGGACATTATGGGTGCTTTCCGAATGGCGCTCACAACGCCCCAAAACGTCGTTCCACAAGACGACCGCGGTCGTTGTGGTCGCGGCGAAAACGTCACTCATGACGTCATGATACGCCCACGGGACGCTCACGACGACCCATCTAATAAGGTGGGTCGAAGTGATCGTTCCACTAGAGAATACTTCAACTCACAAGCTAGTGGAACGGGATAAACTGCGGTCGTGAGCGTGAACTTTGTGAACGTCTAATGGAAAGCACTCAATATTGGTATATGAATTACAGAACGAACCGGAGCCGGACGTACCGCCGCCCGCGCAGACCGCGCCGCGCCTCAGCAACGGACACGCTCACCAAATTACGTCTCAGCTTACACGTAAGTATTATCCATTGATTATGTGTAAGTACTCGATTAGACATTTGAGATCCATTGCTGGACACAGCCAGGGGGATGGCTCCCTACATGTACAGGTACAGGTCAGTAGTTAGTCAGTTTCCTATTTTTCCGGGGGGGGGGAGGGGGGGGATTTGGCCGAATTTTATCAAATCTTGCGAGAAACCGTGTATTACCCAGAAATTTGTAATTATTTGTAACTAGCTGACCCAACGAACTTCGTTCCGCCTAAAAGTCTACAATTTAAAACTGTTAAACAGTGTTTCTCCACATACATGTATAATACATATAAAAATCTTCCTCTTGAATGACTCTTATCTGTTTCATCAAAACTGCATTAAAATCCGTAGCGTAGTTTTAAAGATCTAAGCGTACATAGGGACAGACAGCGAGAAGCAATTATATTATGTTTTATATTATTTTATGTTTGTGAGCAGACCTGAAGGTGCTGGAGCAGCTGCCGGGCGCGCTGGCGCGGCTCGAGGCCGACGTGGCGGCGCTGCGCAAGGCCGTCGAGGGCGACCGCCGGATACTCGACGTGAGTGCCCTTTATACACCTCAAGCTGGAATGCTAGCCGCACAGGCGGATGTTAGATGTAGGGTTGCCACCAGTACTTTTTAATAAAGTATTGTACTTTATTTGGGATAATAGGCTATTTGACAGTGCGAAAAATTAAGTGTCAATTACTGTTATCAGTAATTGACACTTAATTTTTTTTTAAGTAATAAATAACCATTCTTAAACTCATAGTTTAAGAATGGTTATTTATTAACATAAGTTGAAAATAATAATTGAATTTATTTAAAAATCCTTAAATAAAAATGCATTTTTTTAAACGTTTGTCACGTGACACAAAATGCTCCTGATTTGGCGGGTTTAGGGCCGGCACTCATATGACGGAGCGAGGCGCAGCGCATTTTTTGCTGTCAAACTATTATCGTCATTGTCCCTTTAGAAATAATATCCAAAATTAAATATAATATAAGTATATTCCAGCGCATGCTCGCGCATCCGCGCGCACCCGCGCGCATCCGCGCGCATTCTCCCAGTAATTAGCGCGAATTTCGGCTAGTGTGTGTGTTCGTTAAGAAAATTTCGCGGGCATGCGCTGCGCTGCGCTGCGCTCCGTCATATGTGCGCCGGCCCTTATGATGACGTCACTTGCGTATTTGCGCGCTATTTAAATATTGAATTTTTAATTTGATATTTTTCAGCAAACATGTACCAAAATTTAAAAAAATCAACTTTTACTGGGTTCCTTAACCTCTGCTAGATAATACTTTATGAGAAAAATAAAGGGCGCGAAATTACTTTATAGTAGAATATTTTAGACTTGTGGATCTTTTGTTCTTTGGTCCTCAGATTGTTGGGACACAGACATCAAAGATTATCTAAATTTCTCCATTTTTTTCCTCTTTGTCGACCACCACCCCGCACCAACCTAACAGATGTCTCGAGGCTAAAAAAAGGAAGAAATACAAATTGTACTATTTTAAAACTACGTACTTTTTTCTTTCTACCTTTTATGTCAAATGTACTTTAATCCCCGAAAAAAGGTGGCAACCCTAATTAGATGTGAGGTCACCTTCATACTCAATCGAAGCAAACAACGAGCCTAACGTCCTGTTCACGACCTTGCCGCTGTGCGCGGCAGCGGCAGCAAAACTTCATTTCGTCTCTTTACAAAATTTCACGTATATATCTGGTAGCATCTATCTACCTATCGATTCATCATATCTGTATGTTTTAGCATCACTGCATTTTAAACACGTATTTGTGAATATACTTTCCCTGTGTCCTGAGGAGGGCGTAAATGACTGCGACACAGTTTTCAAACGATTGCCGTCGTTTACGAACAATTTGTTACTGTAAATTTGTTTTATGTTCAATTAATCTTTAATCTTTAGTCTTCAATCTTTAGTCTTTAGTCATTAGTCTTTAGTCTTTAGTCTTTAGTCTTTAGTCTTCAGTCTTTAGTCTTCAGTCTTTAGTCATCAGTCTTTAGTCTTTAGTCTTTAGTCTTCAGTCATCAGTCATCAGTCATCAGTCATCAGTCTTTAGTCATTAGTCTTTAGTCTTTAATCTTCAGTCCTTAATCTTTAGTCATTAGTCTTTAGTCTTTAATCTTTAATATTTAGTCTTTAGTCTAGTCTTTAGTCTTTAGTCTTTAATATTTAGTCTTTAGTCTTTAATATTTAATCTTTTATCTTTAACAGCAAGTGTCCCGCGGCTGGCGTTGGCCCTGGCAGGAGCTCAGTCCGCCCACGCTCATTGCGCTGGCGTTGTGGCCCTTCGTCGCCTACCGCATCGCCGCGCGGCTGCAGCGCAGGGACACTTAACGGGTGAGTTGGGGTGAAACGGGATTTAAATACTAGATAGTCGTTTTCAGATGGAATTAACGGGTGAGTTGGGGTGAAACGGGCATTACATGATAGCAATACTAGATAGTCGTTTTCAGATTGAATTAACGGGTGAGTAGGGGTGAAACGGGCATTACAAGATAGCAATACTAGATAGTCGTTTTCAGATTTAATTAACGGGTGAGTTGGGGTGAAACGGGCGTTACAAGACAGCAATAGTCGTTTTCAGATTGAATTAACGGGTGAGTTGGGGTGAAACGGGCATTACAAGATAGCAATACTAGATAGTCGTTTTCAGATTGAATTAACGGGTGAGTTGAGGTGAAACGGGCATTACAAGACAGCAATACTAGATAGTCGTTTTTAGATTGAATTAACGGGTGAGTTGGGGTGAAACGGGCATTACAAGATAGCAATACTAGATAGTCGTTTTCAGATTGAATTAACGGGTGAGTTGGGGGGAAACGGGCATTACAAGATAGCAATACTAGATAGTCGTTTTCAGATTGAATTAACGGGTGAGTTGGGGTGAAACGGGCATTACAAGATAGCAATACTAGATAGTCGTTTTCAGATTGAATTAACGGGTGAGTTGGGGTGAAACGGGCATTACAAGATAGCAATACTAGATAGTCGTTTTCAGATTGAATTAACGGGTGAGTTGGGGTGAAACGGGCATTACAAGATAGCAATACTAGATAGTCGTTTCCAGATTGAATTAACGGGTGAGTTGGGGTGAAACGGGCATTACAAGATAGCAATACTAGATAGTCGTTTTCAGATTGAATTAACGGGTGAGTTGGGGTGAAACGGGCATTACAAGATAGCAATACTAGATAGTCGTTTTCAGATTGAATTAACGGGTGAGTTGGGGTGAAACGGGCATTACAAGACAGCAATACTAGATAGTCGTTTTCAGATTGAATTAACGGGTGAGTTGGGGTGAAACGGGCATTACAAGATAGCAATACTGGATAGTCGTTTTCAGATTGAATTAACGGGTGAGTTGGGGTGAAACGGGCATTACAACATAACAATACTAGATAGTCGTTTTCAGATTGAATTAACGGGTGAGTAGGGGTGATACGGGCATTACAAGATAGCAATACTAGATAGTCGTTTTCAGATTGAATTAACGGGTGAGTTGGGGTGAAACGGGCATTACAAGATAGCAATACTAGATAGTCGTTTTCAGATGGAATTAACGGGTGAGTTGGGCTATAACTGGATTTATTCTGTCGCTTTTAGATAGATTTGTTGTATGTTTTTTTTTTCTGACTGAAGTAGCAAACGAGCATGCAGTCCACCTGATGGTAAGTAGTTCCTGCCGCTCTGCGACATCTGTAAGCAACTTCATACAGAACATCAGTTCCATCTGAAGTCAATCCCCGAGGACTAAGATGGTCGCCTCATGTGAAAGTGTGCCGTTATCCACACCCTTCTATCGAAACGCAAGCAATCCTTCACGCTAGAAATTGGAGTGGCGGTGGTACTTCTCCGGTCGAACTACACTGGTTCTACCACCCACAATTATTATTTTTAATTTATTTATTAACTTCCAATTATTCATATCTTTTCTAAATCTGTTTTTTTGTTCTGTTTCAGGATCAAGCAACCACAGGTGTCAAATATGAGGCCGTCACAATATAATTAATATGCGTTAGTTGTAAAACACTCACAGGGATATTTGAGCGAATATCTAATAAATGTGATGTTCAATGAATTTTGTAATGTAGCAACACTTTCCGTTATATCTTTGTAGTTTATGCTTCACTTTTTTCTACATTATGTATAGTCTGTGTTTGATTTTTTTCTTCTAAACTTCTAAACAATCTTGTGATTTCTTTTGTATTAAGCCATGACATATTTTATATTCATTTTGATAAATTCTAAAATATCATTTTTATTATTACTTTCGCCTTGAAACAATTATTTTTATCCGTTTTCTAAAATATTTAATCCCCTTCATGCTTTATTTATTAATCTACTTGGTCAAAATATCGTATTCCGCACCATGATAAGTTCTTATTATACATGTAATTAACTTGTAACAATTGCTTAATAAAAAAGGGAACCATTTATCAAAGACATATACTCTGAAACTTTCTCACGTATGCAGTGACGTGGCAATTCAAAGCAGCATGGCGGCTAGCGTTTTCGCGCGAAAATTTAAAATTGACTATATTCATTTGTAGGTTAGTGTTGGGTTTTATAAAGTTGAAAAAACACTAATAGTTTATTAATCCCTATATGAATTATTTGAAATACTCTTTCCGTTATGCCGTAAAACCCCACTTTAGTAAGAAATACTAAAATAACTAACTAAAAATGTAGTTCAACGTTAGGGCTCAAAGTATCATAAACAATATTAGTATCTTTATAGCGGAATATGTTGCTAATATAGGGCAAGGTAACGGTTTAAGGTAATTCCTAATGTATGCATTTTGTTTGGTTTGGATTTTTCTACTTTTCTATTAAATAATTTGACACATAATAATCCATGCTGTTCAACTGCTGGTCTCGTTAAAAGGCCTTTATAAAGCACACCAGCCAAGTGTCAATTAATATATCTGTAAAGACTTATAACTCTCAGGATTACACGATTTTTATTTTGACCAATAAAACATATTTAATATTTTTAATAAGCACGCACATCGAAATTATAAGCGCGTGGTGATTGCCTGTGATTCAAAGTCCGAAAACCCAAAGAAACAGGTCAATTCATACAGTCATTCATATTATTACTACTATTGAATTTGACTATGAATATTTTTTGAAAAAAGAATAACTACATCAAATTTAGAAAATTATTTGAATTTAAAAGAAAATAGGCAAGTTTTTGGCTGTCCTTATTGAATTTGATCAAATATATTAAAAAAAAAAAATTGGGAAAATAAATGTTTTCTATCAAGAAATTCATATTTTACTTTAATTATGTTACTATTTTTAGTTTATTATCAAAAAGCTTTGATATTGTTTGTAATTTGTTATATTTTAAAAATTCATAAAATACTCTCTACTTTCACAAAAATCTATGGTAGCTACATGTTGGTAGTATATTTAATTTAAAAAAAAACTATTCTAACTGCATTCCAATTTGAGGTGATATAATTTTTTTGACTTGCGTGAAGCAGCTTACAAATATTGCTTAAATATTATTACAATACTATTTTGTATGAAATAGTGCACTTTAGTAGGATTGTAAAAAAATAGTTACCTGGTACATTATTATAATCTGTCCTTGATTACACTATTTAGTTAAGTTGTACATTGGTTATGTAATTTTTATGTGATATATAGATATAGGGTATAGCTATTTGTTTTAATATTTTAAAAGCATGATGTAGGTACAGTTCTGAGGTATTAGATAATAAAAGATATTTTGCGAGAATACATCCATTACATTAAAGGATTGTAAAAGGTGTAATATAAAGTAAATAATTGTCCATTTGCAAAAAAATCCTTGTAAATATTAATTATGTGCAATTTGCTTAATCATAGGATGTCTATCTTTAAACAATATTGTATTAATCTGTTAGTAGGCCGTCAATATTTTTTCCAAAATTCAATTAAAAACAAATGGTATTTCTGTAAAGGCAACTATATAAAAATAATATTAACTACATTATGGCAACTTTTATTTTATTTTTATGAAGAAAAAAATGTGTTTTTTTTTTACAGAGAGTATATTGTGTTATATGTAGGAAAATGGATGCAATGTTTGTAAAAACTTAGTTGGGGATTTTATGTACCGATTTGTTATTGTAATTATGAAATAAAATGGGATTATTTAAATCTGTCTTTTATTTTTTCCTTATATGTTATCGTTAAATAAGTTTTAAAACGATTTAATTCAGTCATTGGTGACACGTATCTAATAAAGTAAAACTTAAATTTTTTAACTTTATATTTAAAATATTATAATTACTTGCCTGTTTGAATTAATGTATTGAATTGAATAATTTTCGTTGGACTTGTGAGACATTTAGAAAATTTTATAATCTGTGCTGTATAGCCAGCATACCAGAAACAAAGAACGAAAGTAACTTGGTCTGAAAGACAAGAAGCCAAGGCAGCAAAACAATATTAAAAGACAAAGACGTCAAATAAACGTCAGATTCAGCTGTAATCAATGTTGTCATTAGATTTTATATTGTACAAATACAGTTTATAACTATTTTTTATCACATAAAATGCCTTTAATAATAATATGTGGCACACCAGTGAGTGGTAAAAGCACAAGAGCGTATGAACTTAAAGAATATTTTGAGAAGAAACACGGAAAATCCGTGGAAATTGTCTCCGAAGCAGATGCTATATCAAAGTTGGGTTATGAAAAAAACTCCACATATTTAGATTCACAAAAGGAGAAGAGGGTCCGAGGGTACCTCAAATCGGAGGTTATACGGTTTGTAGGGAAGGATAATGTCGTTATTTTGGATGGAAGCAATTATATTAAAGGCAAGTTATCACAATGTTATCAGTTTTTCCTTTTTTGAAATCATTCCACAATTTTAATAACCGAAATTTGATGAAATTTCTCTTTGAATTTATAACATTCAAACTTCTAATTTGATAAACTGCATTTTGCCAATACATGCTCAAGAAAAGAAAACTACATGTACAAAGGCAATATAGCCAAATTATTTTTTTTATCTGACTGGAGTAGCAAATGAGGATGCAGTCCACCTGATGGTAAGTGATCACTGCCGCCCATGGACATCTGTAATCAACTACATACAGAACATGGGTTCCATCTGAAGTCAATCACAGATGCGTTGCCACTCCTGAGGACTATGATGGTCGCCTCATGTGTTAGTGTGCTGGCAACCGCATCCAGGGACCAGGGAAGTACCACGGCCACACCTATTTTAGTTTGAAGCATTTTTTTGCGTTTCGTTGGAAGGGTGTGGTTGCCAGCACTCTTTTATATGAGGGGATCATTACAGTCCTCGGGAGGGGCAACACATCTGTGATTGAATTAAGGTAGAACCCATGTTCTATTTGAAATTACTTACAGATGTCCATGGGCGGCAGTGACCACTTATCATCAGGTGTACTGCGTGGTTGTTTGCCACTTAAATCAGATAAAAAAAGACTGTCTAGTGTAGTTAATAAACATGTGATTATGTACATAGGATTCCGATATGAGCTCTACTGTGCATCAAAAGCATCAAAGTCCACACAATGCACAGTTTACACTCTCCGCAACCATCAGGAGGCTTGGGAAGCAAACCAACTGCGTTTGAGAGGCAAGGACGGAGATACGGACAACCATAATCCAGACGGAGATGGCAATATCCTTGATAATAGATTGGATTCTGAACCCTATACTCAAGAGGTTTTTGAAGCATTGACTAAACTAAGGTAACACATTAATCAAAGAAATTATTGTTCACTAGCTCTTACCCGCGGCTTCGCACTCACGGTCAAAGGGAATTAACGTTAGCATTTGATAGCGTGATTCAGACCTTGCAAATGAATTTTACTAACGCCATCTATTAACAACGTCTGGAACTACTAAATATGTATCTACTAACAAAACATCGATATTCTCATGGGAATGAGAGAGTGCGATAAAACATACGTCACGCTCTGCCCTCCTAACTATCTCCCAGCGTATAAACCATATCATATAATAGCTATGTGGCGACATGAAAGAGGAATTATTGTAATACGTTAAATTTGTAATCAACTTTTAAATCATTTTCATTTATTATTTAAATTGCAGAATTTTAATCAATTTAGTTTGAGACTTGACTTAAAAACATTATTGTCCCATTGCAGGAAATGGGTCTTCTCTGAAATGAGTTTTTAAAAACATGTGCTAAACCAACATGTGCTGGCCAAGCAACAATTGGTAGGCTTCATCATATCTTTAAGATCCTTTTTTTTAAAGAACTCTTAGGTCAGTAGGTTTCCGTAAGATAATTTACCGCTAAGCCGTGATAAATAATGTCGACACACACAATATAAAAAAAAAAACCTTGATTAAAATGTTTATTTTCAACCATTAGGCTTTTACTGCCTACGTCCCTGTAGTTCCTGGATCAGAATAGGTCTACGGGATCCTCTGCCTGTTGTAAGAGGCGACTAAAACGGGCTTCCGGGGTTGGGGGCGGCTAGAGTGGGAGCTTGAACCATCCAGCCAGGCGATCCCGGGAAGAAGGGCGGTGGTCGCATATTGTCGTATATACTAGATGGAGCGGTGGGCCCAGGCGCCCATCTGGGAGGAGCACAATGGGGCAACGCGTTCAGAGGATTCCAGTCGCGTTCCTTTGGAGATCCCGGGGTCCTCTTTGTAGCGCCGAGGACGGCCACCTAGGGGATTTTAGTGCGGTAAAAATCCCCCATACCCTTGCGTTAGTCCCACGGCGTCGGGTACCTTTTGAAGGTTCCCCCCTCGAGAAAAAAGGCGTTTACTGCTTTACATTAATTGATTTCCAGATTAAGTCTAAGATTTAGGTTGGTTTAAGTTAGTTGAGGTTATTAGGCAAGAGTTGTACATTGTTGTTAAATTAATCTTTTTTCCAGATTTGAAGAACCAAACTCTAACAACAGATGGGATTCTCCGTTATTCACAGTTCAGCCACAAAGTTCATTAGACTTAGAAGCAGTGTACCAGGTGTTGTTTGAGAAGAAACCACCTCCACCTAATATGAGTACGCAAAATGTAAGCAGTAACAGAAAGATGATATACTTTTGAGAGCAGTGATAGCTAATGGTTAAAACTTGCCCTCTCAATCGGGAGGTCCGAGGTTCAAACCCAGGCACGCATCACTGATTTGTGAGCGTATTCGATTTTAATTATCACTGCTTTCCGGCGAAGGAAAACATCGTGAGGAAACCTACACACCCGAGAGTTCTACCAATTCGCACTTGGCCAGCGCGGTGGACTATGACCTAAAAAGTCTTTCATTCTGAGAGAAGACCTGTGCCCATCATTGGGACAATAATGGGTTGTATCCCATACTTTTTTGGTGACGGGAGATCTCCTGCCAGGCTCGGTGGTCATGCCTGGGGAGCGGCCGCGCTCCGACAGTCGTTGTTCGGAACTTGTATATATGCGGGGCATTGAGAATACTTCGATAGCGTATCTCAGAATAGTACTACATTTGACGAGTTGCGGGAGGTCCCCACACTTTTCATAAGACTGGAGAAGCTAACAAGTATGCAGTCCATCCAACTTACCATCATCTGATGGTAAGTTGTCACTGCCACCCATAGACATCTGTAAGCAACTTTATATATAACAACTTTATATATAACATCTGAAGTCAATCACAGATGCATTGCTACTTCACACCTACATAGGTGTGACGATCGTACCTCCATGGTATGGTAAATATACAATTGTAGATATGATATATTTCAGGTTAGACTGAATACATAATTCAGTCGATGCTTAGAGCAATGTAATGATTATGAAGATATTCCCAAAGTTTGACAACAAAAAATTGAAGAGATCTTCCTGTTTGAATAATTTTCTTTTTCCCACATATTCAAAGGGAGTCCACGCACACCTCATATATGCCGATGTTTTTTTTTTATATTTGTACCTAACGATAAGGCAGACGAGCCACCTGATGGAAAGCAGTCACCGTCGCCTATGGACATTTGCAACACCAGAGTCGCCAATGCATCGCCGGCTTTGAAGGAGAGCTCTTTTCGCACCTTTCTTGAAGAGCCCCATGTCATAGCGCTCCGGGAATACCTCAGGAGGAAGCTCATTCCACATCTTGCACGTTCTTGCATTGTTTATATATATTAGGTATGTCTTCAACCCATAGTCCACCGCGCTGGTCAAGTGCGAATTGGTGGACTTCACACACCTCCGAGAACATTTTTTTTTTAAAGAACTCAGGTGTGCATCCTCACGATGTTTTCCTTCACCGAAAAGCAGTGATAATTAATGTATAATACGCACATAAATCAGTGGTTTTTTTTTATGTGCGTTATATTAGGTACATATAAAACTAACTTAACCTAACCTAACTTTATAAATTTTCTTTGCAGCCTCCTCTGACTTCATCAAATTTTGTCTACGAGCTAGACAAAGTCACTCAGTCCGTTTCAAAGCAGATTCTTGAAGCAAAGCAGCTAGATCTAGACAAGGTGAAGTTCCCGGACTATCCAGGATGTATCCTAGAAGTGGGCTTCATGCAATCAATAAGTCCTCAGAAGCTATTGAGGTTGAGACGACAGTTTCTGACGTATGCAAAGATGAACCATTCGAATGAAGATGCAAATAAAATAGGACGCTATTTTATACAGTATTTGAATAAAACATTGGTTGATTAGCAATTGGGTTGTTTTATTTGACATTGTATTAATTAAACTAGCTGAACCCCGCAGCTTCGCCCGCGTTAAAAAATCGATTTATCGGTTGTCCCTTGGGAATAAGATATTTTCCCACAGTAAAAAGTAGCCTATGTGTTAATTCAGTGTCCCTTCAGAGGTTTAGACGTGGAAATAACAAACATACACACTCACAAACTTTCACCTATAAAATAAAAAAATATAAAGTTTAAAATGATATATCGATGTATCGATTGTCTCGACGTAGAATTTCTCTGAAGTCCTCCTCCATAGTTACATATATTGCCCTAGTACATTTGCGATATAAATTTTGAATTCGGTTTTATTTTTTATATTTCCGTCTAACATAAAAAGAAAGAGAAATCGCCATCGCTATGAATAGATATAGATAGTATACATTTGTCTCACTCGCACGTTAGTACTAACTCTATTTACATTCCGCTCACACTTTGCTGAACATGCTTAGAGCGAGAGAGACGCAGAATGTTGTTGAATGAACCGTTTAGTTCCTCCATAGTTATGTAGTCCTAGTACATCAGCAATGGATATTTAGGATAAATTTTATAAAATTAAGGTGCTAGTGATTCACCAAATATACCATTATTTTCGTCTCTTGGGGTACAACCCATTATTGTCCCACTGCTGGGCACGGGTCTTCTCTCAGAATGAGAGTTTTACGAGTTCGACGACCCGCGTGGCGGAGCGGTTACTATACCGGTCTGACGCGCAATGGTTCCCGGGTTCGATTCCCGGCCAGACAGGTATATCAATGATGAATTTAGATTCATGTTCTTGGTCTGGATGTTTGTGTATTCGTTTTGTGTGTATCCACGACACAGGAGAAAATCCTAGTGTGGGGCTATGAGTGAAGAAAGCGTGTGTTTTTTTTGTTTTAGGACATAGTAAGCAATAGACAAATAATGCTAAAGAACCTGTGCCTTTAAATTTAAAACTACCGTCATAAGAAATAGAAAGCGACAATTTAATTGAAAATTTAATTGAAATTCAGTATATTTGTGTGCCGCTCGCACTTAGTCGTACACTTTTACAACGAGAGAGACCCAGAATTGATGAAATTCTCACCTCCTCCGTACTTATATTGTCCTAGTACATTCACGATGTATCTCGAACTCGATTTTATTTATACTACTGTCTAACATGTAAAAAAGAGACAAATATATCTCCATCGTTATGAAAAGAAATCGACAGAATATTTTTATCTCATTCGCACCTAAGTATATACTCTATTTGCGTCCTGCTCACACGTTTAGAGCGAGAGGCACGCAGAATCTCTTGGAAAAAATCGTTGCCCTAGTAATTTCGTCTCCCATTTCCGTTTCGCGTTGCATTCGGTTAAAATTTAATCTCTTGCGCGCTACGAACAAAAGAGAAAGATGTACTTGATTTATCACGTTCCCTCTCTTCCCCTTGCTTTATTGTTTATAGTTAGACCTAGCGATAAAGCTGACGGGCCACCTGATGGAAAGCAGTCACCGTCGCCTATGGACATTTGCAACACCAGAGGAGTCGCCAATGCCTCGCCAGCTTTGGAGGAGAGCTCTTTTTACAACTTTCTTGAAGAGGGGCCAGAAAAGGCTTTGCGATGCTCCGTCAACGCCTCCCAGGTCAAGACGTGCTGCCCATGCAAACGCATTACAAATAACGTGGAGTTAAACTATTTCAGGTGAAACATGAAAGGGAATATTCGTATAGCAATTTTCATCCCTGTAGTTCCGGAATCAGAATAGGGCTACGGTAGGCCCCTGCCTGTCGTAAGAGGCGACTAAAAGGAGCTTCTGGGGTTGCGGACGACTTAAGTGGGAGCTCAACCGTTCGATTAGACGACCCCGAGCAGGACAGCGGTATGCGTAGCCATATAACGTCGTAAAGACCAGACGGAGCGGTGGGCCCAGCTGCTCACCTGGGAGGAGCCCAATGGGGCAACGCGCTTAGAGGATTCCGGTTGCGTTCCTTTGGAGATCCCGGAGTCCTCTTTGTAGCGCTGAGGGCGGGGGATTAGTGCGGTAAAAATACCACATAACCCTGCGTTGCTCCCACGGCGTCTGTTACCTTTTGAAGGTTTCACCCTCGAGTACAAAAAAAATGCAACGCAGAGGCGTTACGTTGCAACTTTAAATTATAATTGTTATCGGTTTAAACAAATACGATTCGATTAATTAAGTCTGTAACACTATGAAGTCCGTTCATTGTCAACAGATGGCGCTGATTAAACAAATATAATTGTTCCGGCAACCACACCCTTCCATCGAAACGCAAGAACTGCTTTACGCTAGAATTAAGTGTGGCGATGGTACCTCTTGCTTTGAACTACTGTGGTTCTATTACATAAACAGAACAGGGACTACGAATAGGTGGCGCTACTTTTTACCGAGATTGTCTAATAAAAAAACTAAAAATTTATCCTGCTACAAAATATAATCACTACATAGTATAAAACAAAGTTGCTTCCCGCTGTCTGTCCCTATGTATGCTTAGATCTTTAAAACTACGCTACGGATTTTAATGCAGTTTTTTTAATAGATAAAGAGATTCAAGAGGAAGGTTTTTGATGTCTATACATGTGTAATATAATAGAGAAACACTGATAATTTTAGATTTGTGACTTTTAGGCGAAACGAAGTTCGCCGGGTCATATAGTTAAAAATAAAATAGAGGGGTAATTTTTTTTTGTTTGACTGAAGTAGCAAACGAGCATGCAGTCCAACTGATGGTAAGTGGTTACTGCCGCCCATGGACATCTGTAATCAACTTCATACAGAACATGGGTTCCATCTGAAGTCAATCACAGATGCGTCGCTACTCCCGAGGACTATGATGGTCGCCTCATGTGAAAGTGTGCCGGCAAGCAACACCCTTCTATCGAAACGCAAGAACTGCTTCACGCTAGAAATAGGTGTGGCGGTGGTACTTCCCCGGTCGAACTACACTGGTTCTACCACCTTTAAATAAAACAAGAGTCATACAAAATAAAGTTTTAATACTCGGTGAGACCATATTGTGATATTAACAGTACATGTTTATCTACAAAACAACTAAACAAGTATACATATTTTTATTTATCCACCTTAAAGCTGTGTTTATTGACACATTTCAGTTTTACTTTACGAAGACTAACTAATATCTATGTAAAAAATAACATAATGATTCAAATATTCCTATGTACTACTCGACCAAAACAATTAGGCGCATGACAGTTGAAAGCTCATTAGAACTAGGGATCTCCCATCACGATTAGGGATTGCAATCCGGAAAACCGGATCCGGTAATCCGGCGGATCCGGCACAAATTTAGACAAACCGGATCCGGTACCAAATCACCACCGGATCCGGACCTCCACCGGATCCTGTGATTGTATATTTTGACAAAGATTTCACATTACAAAAATAATTATCGTTAGAAATCGATCTTTTTTTTACACTGTTTTAACCGTTCGATTAATCCGGCCGGATCCGGACGGATTGAGAAAAAAACGGCCGGATCCGGCCGGATTGAAAATGAGGCTGGATTGCAATCCCTAATCACGATACGAAGGATATTCTACTACCAATTACCAAGTATGTAGGTATACCATTATTAAAACATACGTCATAGTAGTGTATGTTCAATAGTCGTGTATTTATTAAAGCACTTTCATGTGTTTAATATAATTACCGACATGGAATATTTTATTTTTGTAAGATTACGACAACTGATGCCTGTTGCAGCACACATTCGATTTTCGACTTGAGAGATAGGAATACTGAGCCCATACATCGCTACTTTAAAAAAAGGGCCCACAAATCAAAAATATTCAACTAATTTTTCAGAACTTTTTTTTAAGAAAAAAATAACCATATCCGAATTAACCATTAAAAGAAGAACAAAAATACCTTTCTGACAGTGTATAACACATATTTATCTGATTTAAAATTACAGAGCAATTATACAAGAATTGATTTTCAAAACTTTAAATGGCTCTCCTGTAAAATTAGGTCTATTCGAGTTGTGCCCCTTTTGTTTTGAAATAGCGACATCTCTTGTTCAAAAATGCATATTTTTAATATAAGAGTCCTTTCTCCTCCACGAGTAGTTTTCGTACCCATTTTGAGGTTTATTGACGAATCAATTACTTTAATAATAACTTTAAAAATTCAAGAATCACTAATAAACTAACATTATTACGATAAACATATAACAATGAATCGAATTTATATAATTTTAAAGCGCAATTTTAACAAGTGCCGGCTAACTTAAACACCTGTACTCGGGGCAAATTGAATCTGGAATAAATGTAAACAAACCATAAAAAATAAAAATTCTTATGTAGGTTTATCATCATTTTAGATTCAACGAAACTATGCATTAAATTTTCACGAAGTAATTTAAATAAAAAGAGTTGATTAACTAATAACGACCAACTGCAAAATAATATGCTAAAACCAGTCAAACAAAATTTATTTGCCATTATCGTCATTGTATAACTAATGATGTTACAACCTTAATTCCATGAAGGGATTCGCAACCTACTATAAGTTACAGGTAAAAGTTAATACTAGGTAAAAGAAGTCTGATAAAACAACAAAAGTTGTATTCCCCTGCCTGTCAGAGTTTGCTAGGCAACGCTTTGTTATTAAATATTCCATATCGAATTTGCCCCGAGCATAGACGATACACGACTGCGCGTCACTAGGGGACGCGCGGGGACAGAAGTGAGGTGCGGGGGCGGAAACGATTATGTTTCATGCGTATAATTGTTATGGTCAGGTTATAACCAACTTTTCTTTGATAGAAGTAGCAAAGGACCATGCAGTCCATCTCATGGTAAGTGGTAACCGCCCATAGACATCTGTAGATGACTTTACGAATTTGGGTTCTATCTGAAGTCAATCACAGATGCCATGCTAATGTTGACCCGTAGAAAGAGTACCGACGAGTAAGGATTCCGTAAAAGGTAATAAATTACAAAAAGTTTGGTACATTTCAAGTATTTCAAAAGCTTTTATTAAATTTTCGGTGTTTGTATGATACTATCAAAACTTGCGAAGTGAATTTGACCTAAAATTTGGAAAACATTTTTAGTTTTTCATCTGGGTCTGGGTGTTTTCGTATTAGCTTTTGTGTATCCATAGCACCCACGACAGCAGAAAATCCTAGTGGTGCTATGAGGATAGAAAGTATTTATAATAATGTTAATCCAAAATGGCTGCCATCAACTCGGTATTTTTTATCTTAACGCTATATTACGTAACATTTTAAAGGTTTTTATTATTAAAGTTGATTATAATCAACTGTCTATACATATCTATATATAAAATCTTTGTATGTCTGCCCGCTTGAGACTTATTAGATCGATTATTTATACAACTGTAGTAGCAAACGCGCATGCAGTCCATCTGTTGGTAAGTGATCACCGCTTATGGACATCTGTAAGCAACTTCATACAGGAAAGAGGGTTATCCACACGTCACACATTAAGGGGGGGGGGGGGGGTTAGTAAAGTTTCGTAACGTCACGTGATTTTGAATTGTTCTTACTTTCAGACATATTTTGAAGTGAAACTTCTTTAGGCGCATGAGGGTAAAATTTTTACAGATGAAACGTCACGCCGGTATGCAACGGTAGTGTCGGAAAAGAGAGAGAGAGTGATCGAGACCGATTGAGAGAGAGTATGACAGGGCGAACGTAGCATGAGCAACTAGCCGTGGAGTGAGAGTAGGGAGCAAGCGAGTGAGAAAGATTGAGAGAAAAAGTGAGACAGAGCGAACGTCGTATCACGCCTTTTTCCCTTCCTCTTAATCTTGGAAATTTAAAGTTTTAGATTTGTATAAATATAAACAAGATTTATAAATTAGTTCGCCAAAGAAGTTTCACTTCTGACATGTGTACTTTGTACGCACGCATGTTTTTTTTTATCTGACTGAAGTAGCAAACGAGCATTCAGTCCACCTGATGGTAAGTGGTCACTGCCGTACGGACATCTGTAATCAACTTCATACAGAACATGGGTTCCATCTGAAGTCAATAGCAGATGCGTTGCTACTCCCGAGGACTATGATGGTCGCCTCATATAAACGTGTGCGGCAACCACACCCTTCCATCTCGCGCAAGAACTGCTTCACGCTAGAAATAGGTGTCGCGTGGTACTTCCCAGGTCGAACTACACTGGTTCTACCATCTTGAAATTTTTATATATTGTAAAATTTGTGACGTCACAACAGAGGGGATTGTGTTCAGCTGTGACAACGACGGGGCGGAGTAGAAAAATCTTGAAATTTGTGTGACGTAACAGATGTGTGACGTCACTATAGAGGGGGAATTGTGTCCAGCTGTAACAACGATGGGGAGGGGATTGAAAAACATGAAATTTGTGTGACATCACAATAGAGGGGGGATGTGTCCAGCTGTGACAACGACGGGGAGGGGTGGAAAAATCATGAAATTTGTGTGACGTAACAGATGGCTCCATATATGGGGCGGGGTCCCTATGGGGAGGAGGTCTATCTGAAGTCAATCACAGATGCGTCGCTACTCCCGAGGACTAAGATGGTCGCCTCATGTAAAAGATTACCGGCAACCACACCCTTCCACGCTAAGAACTGCTTCACGCTGAAAAGATGTGGTGGTGATACCTCTCAGACCGAACCATATAGTTTCTACCACCTTAAGGGCTGTATACCAGTAGCGTCTTCAATCACAGATGCGTTGCTACTCTCGAGGACTTATAGTCGCTTTATATAAGTGCTTTTATGTAGGTTTATAATTTAAGGTTTACAGAAAAGGCTTCCTGCACACGAAGAAAACCGAGTCATACTCGTGTTGCATCATGGAGTTGGGATTTTGTGCGTATTTCGTCTTCACGCCTGTTCGTTCTTTCTGTAAAACAAAGAAATATTGCTTAATTTATATACTAATACGTGAAACTTGTGACGCATTTTTAAGTAATATGCCGTGGACGGATTAGTATGAAACTTTGCATGGCTATAATGAACTTTGAGAAGGAGTGCAGATTGTTAATATTTTTTGTCAAATAATGCTTAAAACATACATAAAATCAATTAAAAACACATTACACACACTACCGTGAATTTATGCCAAACACATAAATAATAAACGAAATAGAACATTCAATGTCTTACTATTAAAACACAACGTCAGAAATGTCAGTGTCTTTGTCAAAATACCTGCTATTGCTTTTAAATGCGGTATATCTAATTAAACCTCTTTTTATATTTAACGGGTGCGTTCATTACTTGAAAATTATTACAATTTATTTAAATTAGTGAAATATTGGTGCTACTTTGGACAATATGAAGTTTAGTTTTTTTAATTTAAATTACGGTCGAATTTCGACCGATGTCCGGTGACTAGTGTTAATAAATGTGCAGACTGAAAGTCAAGTGAAAATTTTATTCTAAAAAAAAAATATGTGAGTGTACTAGCGTACACTCGTAAGAAGTGAAACTTCTTTATGACGTTATTTTTCAAAAAATAATTTACTATATGCAACTTTACAGAAATTGGATAAATAAAGTTAAATTAGATAAAGTTTAATAAAAGGCTTTTATTAAACTTTATCTAATAATCTAATCTATAATAATCTACCTAATATCACGCGTGGTAGGGATAAGAAAAAGATGGCGCGTAACAGAAAAAGATGGCGCGTAACGAAAAAATGTTACACTAAATTTTTTTCCAACCCCGATAAAAAAGTTTCACTTTAATAAATGTTAAGGAGTCATTTAACACTTTCACGGACAGAACGTGATTGTACGTCATTTGAGATTTTGATATGGCACAACGTACGATTACGTTCAAATATAAAATACTAGTTGGATCCCGCAGCTTCGCCCGCGTTAACAAAAATCGATTGTTCCGTAGGAATAAGATATTTTCCTACGTAAAAAGTAGCCTATACGTTAATACAAAGTATCAGCTAACTCCCTATCAAATTTTATGAAAATCGCTCCAGCCGTTTACACGCGAAGAAGTAACAAACATATACACTCACAAACTTTCGCCTTTATACTATTAGTATGATTATTTACGACAGAACGTTTATTCCTGATGAACTTTCAAGTTAAAATCTGATTGGATGTACCTTGTGTCACACCATGTAAATACTAGAAACTTTACTGTCACGATTCTGTCATGACGTCTTTAAAACGTATGATATCATTGGACTCTACGTATTTATACGTCATGTAGATTTACTGTGTCATTATAGAACTCAGACTCGAGCGGTACCGTCCGCGAAAGTGTTAATGATGATAATGATGATGATGATGCCTGCAGTTCGATAATTAAGTGAAATATCTAATGTAAGTATGTAACGTATGTAAGTGAAATATCTAAGGTAATATGTAATATCCTTCGCTTTATAAATTACAGACTTTTGGTAAGGTCACTTAATCGGGACAAACATTTATTTATTGTATCCAAACTTATACCTAACATTAGGGGCTGTCCATTAATCATGTGAGGCTCAAAAGGGGGGGGAGGAGGGGTCCATACAAAATCACGAAATATCACAAGCGGGGAAGGGGGGTAAAGTAATATATCACGTGTACTTATTTTTTGAGTAAGCGCGCGATACTCAACTCATTATTTTTAGTCAAACGCGTACAATATATAAAATAAAATTAGATGATACTTATACCAGTATTTTTTATAAATAAAAAAATAGATTCCTTACAGGTACGTAAAAATACACGTGATATAGGGGGGGAGGGGTAGTCTCAAACCTCACCACGTATCACCAAGGGGGAGGGGAGGTGAAAAATGTCAAAAAAAACATCACAGCCCCTTACAGTAAAGCCTAATGCGTTAGATATGTACATAACTTTAAATATTATTTATATTGTAAATCTATTACTAAGTATTTATAATATTATAAGTAGCCATCGTGAACATGCAGAATTTGATGATCGAATATAAATGTTGTTTGATGATAAGTGTGCAGAGTTTGATGCTTAATTAGAAATATTAATCACGAGTTGACACTTTTAATAAAGGTTGGTAAAGTGTTAAAATAAATGATAAATTATATTTGATAACATCATAGTCCTCGGGAGTAGCAACGCATCTGTGATTGACTTCAGATGGAACCCATGTTTTGTATGAAGTTGCTTACAGATGTCCATGAGCGGCAGTGACCACTTACCATCAGGTGGACTGCATGCTCGTTTCCTACTTCAATCAGATAAAGGTAAGGGCAAGGTAGAAAGAAAGAGTTTCGTACCAATATTTCAAATCCCACATCGGTGATAATCTCCAACAGGATGTCGTATGGCGGCTCGATGCTGTTCTCCGTTGGCATGTCACTGTAAATATATATAAATACTATGAAAACAAAAAAAGAGACTTAAAAAAAGACATGCGTGCGTACAAAGTACACATGTCAGAAGTGAAACTTCTTTGGCGAACTAATTTATAAATCTTGTTTAAATTTATACAAATCTAAAACTTTAAATTTCCAAGATTAAGAGGAAGGGAAAAAGGCGTGATACGACGTTCGCTCTGTCTCACTTTTTCTGTCAATCTTTCTCACTCGCTTGCTCCCTACTCTCACTCCACGGCTAGTTGCTCATGCTACGTTCGCCCTGTCTTACTCTCTCTCAATCGGTCTCGATCACTCTCTCTCTCTTTTCCGACACTTCCGTTGCATACCGGCGTGACGTTTCATCTGTAAAAATTTTACCCTCATGCGCCTAAAGAAGTTTCACTTCAAAAGTAAGAAACCAAGCAATTTTTTGTCAGGTAGCAATAGCTGAAGGCCCGGGAGATGAAGATTCAACAGTGGCGATCGGGGAACAATAGCGTTGGTATGTCTCTGACTATCAAGGGGAGAGGGCGAGGAAGTTATCTACTAAGTAGTATATCTAGTCTTATAGGTGGTGGACCCAGTGTAGTTCGACCGGAGAAGTGCCACCGCCACACCTATTTCTAGCGTGAAGCATTTCTTGCGCGAGATGGAAGGTTGTGATTGCCGGCACACTTTTATATGAGGCGACCATCATAGTCCTCGGGAGTAACAACGCATCTGTGATTGACTTCAGATAGAACTCATTTTCTGTATGAAGTTGGTTACAGATGTCCTTGATCGGCAGTGACCACTTACCATCAGGTGGACTGCATGCTCGTTTGCTACTTTAGTCAAATAAAAAAAACACTAGTAGTTGTAATTATGCGAAAAATAATTAAAATATAAATAAAAGGTCGCCAACTCCAGTACACTTATGTATCTGCTAACTGACAAAAAAAAGTCGCCAAAAATGATCGATGTGTGGCGACCTCCCGCAGCTCATCAAGAGATGGCGCTACTAGTATTCCGAAACACGCTATCGAAGTATTCTCAATACCCCGCATATACACAAGTTCCGAACGACTGTCGGAGCACGGCCGCTCCCCAGGCATGATCCTGGCCTGGCGGGAGATCTCCCTTTGCCAAAGATGTGTCTACAAATTGACGCCCAAAAAGAGATCGCCAAAAATTGGTCACCCTATAAACAACTCGCTAACCTGTAGTGATACAGAAGCGGTCCCAAGTTGATCCAATACCCCCCAGGCCTCAGTATGGCGTATATCCTCTCAATAAACTCTATCACGTTCGGAGCGCAGTCTATGAAGAAACAGGTTGCCACGCAGTTCCATTCGTCCGGCTCGGTGTAAACCTGAAAATAAATTATTTGTCAGAGCCGGATTTAAGAAAATGAAATATATAAAAAAAAGCTTAGCTTACACTTCTTCAGAAAAATTTAAGCTAAATTTATTTTACAAAAATAACTAGCTAACCCGGCAAACGTTCTTTTGCCTTATACAAAATTTAAAAAAAAATGTTAAGGATGGACTACCTTTACCACTAAGGGGTATGAAAAATATATGTTGGCCGATTCTCAGACCTACTCAATATGCTCACAAAATTCCATGAGAATCGGCCAAGCCGTTTCGGAGGAGTAGGGGAACGAACATTGTGACACGAGAATTGTATATATTAAGATAACAAAAGAAAATAACAACCAAAAGATTAATGCAGGTCTCGAATAATGTTGAGCGGGCGCCAGATTTGCATAGCCTTTTATTGCTAACAATTGATATTAAAAATTTACGAGTGTTGCAAGTGTGCGACTGGCCTTAGTTTTTTGACGTCTTATGACGAGCTTTTAATAATTAAAGACGTGTGAGGGGACTTTCTTTTTTCATCTGACCGAAGTAGCAAACGAGCATGCAGTCCACCTGATGGTAAATGGTCACTGCCGCCTATGGACATCTGTAATTAACTACATACAGAACATGGGTTCCATCTGAAGTCAATCACAGATGCGTTGCTACTCCCGAGCACTATGATGGTCGCCTCATATAAAAGTGTGCCGGCAACCACACTCTTCTATCGAAACGCAAAAAATACTTCAAGCTAGAAACATGTGTGGCAGTGGTACTTCCCCGGTCGAACTACACTGGTTCTACCACCTTCAAGACGAGCTTTCAATATTGAAAAATGTAAGAGGGTCCTTTATCATTTATACATCCTATGCTGCGGCGGTGACTTTGCCGCGTGGTATACGGGCCTTGAGGAATTCCTGAGCTGTCCACCGGAATTATGTCCTGCAGTTTTGCAGCCTACTAAAGGCCTATAGTGACCGCGCTATGCTGCTACGCAGAATTAGCTGCTGGTCGGAGGACACCTGATCCTCTAGTTTAAGAAGATCTATGATCGTCGAAAACGAGCACATCGCTAGCGCTGTAGTGACGTTACCTTGAGAATTGAGTCTCCAGAACAAGCAAGCGGGTCTTGCGTGGTTCCCGTACTGGTGCACCCACGAGTGGACTGTGTACGTGTTGCCTGGGGGGTAGCGTGGGGTAACTGGGGATTAGTGTACAACAGCCCACCTTGACCGCGCAGCTAGTGCTCGCACGTCGCGTGGTTCACGTACTGGTGCATCCACGGGTGGACTGCGAGCGCGTTGCCTGGGGGGTAGCGTGGGGTAACGGGTAAGAGCTGGGGGAGTAGCGTACAACGGCCCACCTTGAGGAAGTCCCTCGCCGCGATGGAGAAGCGAGCGCGCCTCGTGGCCTCAGCGTCGAGGAATGCGACGGCGCGCAGCTGCTGTTCATACGTCGCGTGGTTCACGTACTGGTGCATCCACGGGTGGACTGTGTGCGCGTTGCCTGGAGGGTAGCGTGGGGTAACGGGGGAGAGACGGGGGAGTAGCGTACAACGGCGCACCTTGAGGAAGTCCCCCGCCGCGATGGAGAAGCGAGCGCGCCTCGCGGCCGCAGCGCGCGGCGCCGCGGGCGGGGCGTCGGGGAACGCGGCGGCGCGCAGCTGGTGCTCGCACGTCGCGTGGTTCACGTACTGGTGCACCCACGGGTGGACTGTGTGCGCGTTCGCCTGGAGGGGGTGACAAGCAAGCGTACATATATGCTCTTTGGAAGCTTATTGTATGCTTCTTTGACACAAATATATGTAGGGGAAGGTGGGGTATGACGGAGACCCAATTTATTTACCAAATACATAGTTGAAAAATGACCTTCCAATAGTAAAAAGTATAGTTGGTAACACAACTTGCACTGTCACGTAATAAACGTGCCTTAAAAATTACATAAAAATTCGTCAAAATAAATTGTGCATCAACCCATTATTGGCCCACTGCTGGGCACGGGTCTTCTCCCAGAATGAGAGAGTTAATAATAATATATATTATTATTAATTAATAATAATATATATTATTATAAATATATTAATACTTACTTACCAAAATAAATTAATACTTATAAAATAGCAAACTTAACTGACCGTTTCAACATTTTCAGCACTATGAAGTGTAAAGCCGTGCGACTAGCCGAATCATGGGGAAAACTGAAAATCAGCGTCGTGGACTGGGTTACCAGTCCACGGCTAATTTTGCTGAGCTTTTTCCCTTTTCATGGTTGTTGCAGCACATATTGCTCGTAATTTACTGTTGATGTTTTTCTTTATATTATTATTTCCTTTTTTTTCTTTTAAGTTTTTTTTTCTTTTTTTTGCTTTGTAATTGTATTGTACTTACTCTATTTAATTTTATTCTATTTAATGCCTACTGTATTTCGTGTGTGCTGCAATTTTACCTGAATAAAATGTTTCTTTCTTTCTTTCTTTCTTTCTAAAAACTTACGGTGGTGGTGGTTTCATCGCAACACCTTCGAAACATTGATTTTGACCAGATCACCCATCTTAGCCCACCTTCCTCTAGGTTCATATATTTCAGCCTATGCGGATACACATGAGTCTTTTTTTAAAGCTTTGTTGTATTCTTCTTTTATCGAGTTTGGGAAATTTAAAAATGACACCATAAAGTTTGATAAATATAGCAACTTCGGCAGAAGAGCTAACTAGGCAAGTACGCCTTCTGCAGAAGCTCCGCCGTTTTCGAGGGTCCAGAGTATCACATCAGAAAAAAGGCTAAGAAACAACGCAAAAAATGTATGTATTTTTCATTGACCTTGATAAATTAGGGTCACCATCAGTACTGAAACGACATGAAATCTCTTTATTTTGCATAGGCCTACGGAGGCCTCGGAGGATTCCGGTTGAAGTCGTTTCGAGATTCCGGAGTACTCCTTTTTTAGCGCTGAGGACGGTCACCGGAGGCGGTTTTAGTGCGGTAAAAATCCCACATAACCCTACGTCGCTCCCATGGCGTCGGGTACCTTTTGAAGGTTTCCCCCTCGAGAATAAAAAAAAGGAGGCACTTACAAATAGTCAGTTACATATATATTTTTTACACTACCACCGGATCGGAACACGGCCTAGACTGAGAAGATCCGGCAAGAAGCTCAGTGGGTTTTTCTTTTTTATTTGTATATCTTTTTTTATTGCCATATTGTTTTTTACTTTATTACAATTATTATAAAGTATTGTACTTTATACTTTAAGAGCAAAAATAAAGTACGCGAATTTTTCTTACGTTTTGTAAAAGCAGTTCTGTGTAAAACATTCTAGTAGTACCAGTTTTCCATAGCTACCTTATTTAGGGAGGAGAAGCATATTTAAATTTGGTGTTTTTTTGCTCGTCAAATTGCAAAACATTGCTTCAAAAATTATGTACATCTCCCATTTTTCACCGACCACTACTACGCTCCATCCTAAAAGTTGCTATGAGCAAAAAAAATAAGAAAAAATAGATTGTCCTTCGAAAATACCCACGTACTTTTTACCTACGTACATTTATTAGAAAACTAGCTGAACCCCGCAGCTTCGCCCGCGTTAAAAAAATCGATGTCCCGTGGGAATAAAATATTTTGTTACAGTAAAAAGTAGCCTATATGTTAATCCAGAGTGTCAGCTAACTCCCTACCAAATTTTATAAAAATCGCTCCAGCCGTCTAGACGTGAAGACGTAACAAACATACACACTCACAAACTTTCGCCTTTATAATATTAGTATCAAGTATGATAGTACGATGTACTTAAATCGCTGAAAATAGGTGGCAGCCCTAGTGTGAATGCTAATCTAACGCCTTAACGTAGCACAGAAAATATAAGAGGATTTGACTACTTAAATATTAACTGTAACCTAAGACGTTGCCGACTACATACTATAAAGTTGTTGCTTTTTCCGCCTGTCTGTTTATTATGCAAATTGCTGGGCCGATTTTAATAAAACTTACATATATTTAAAACAGATTCATTTTACCCAACTCATGCAGACGGAAAGTTATATATATTTTTTATCTGACTGAAGTAGCAAACAAGCATGCAGTCCACCTGATGGTAAGTGGTCACTGGCGCCCATGAACATCTGTAATCAACTTCATACAGAACATGGGTTCCATCTGAAGTCAATCACAGATGCGTTGCCACTCCCGAGGACTATGATGGTCGCCTCATGTGAAAGTGTGCCGGCAACCACACCCTTCTATCGAAACGCAAGAAATGCTTCACGCTAGAAACAGGTGTGAAATGACGTTTCAACTGTCATGCGCCTAATTGTTGTGGTCACGTAATAGGTTATAATTATTTTTATCATGTTTTTAACTTAATGTTGTGTGTTTTTTGTCTTGATTTGTCATGTGATGAGTGAGTTAGTGTAATTGGACTTAATGTCCATTCTACCTAACTATAAAATAAATAAATAATATTTTTCGACTATATGATTTCGATTATTATAGAAAAAAAATAAAGGATCAAGTTTTTTTTCCGAATTTTATGTGATTTACCAGATTGCTCCATTTTATTTCAAAATTATCGTATGAAGCTTAAAAAATCATTCTTAAGCACCAAGTTTCCAATGTTAACATCTTTTAATGTATATTTAGCCACGTGTTCCGTGGAACATAACTTAGTAGCATCCGCAAAAAAAAAATGCAATTTTTTTGCTTTTTGCCAAGTCTACCGGCTGGTTTTCTATCCAAGCTAAGTTATTGTGCGCACCAGATAACTTGTTTATTCATCGTCAACTCGTTTCTTTTAAAATCATTTTATGATAATTTTTAGCTCAGATATCTAACTTTGAATCAAAGAAGACCCTTTTATCTTTTATCGACGATATCATAGCAAACAATGGTAGCATAGAAAATAAAGACTATAAACTAAAAACTTTTTTTTTACAAAATTTTAATACGACCTTGAGAATTTTTTCTTCATTCTTAAAATATTTTTTGAAAAAATAGGAATAACAGAGTTATATATTGTTTTTCGGAACATCAACAGCTAATTTCAAATCTGATGTTGAGTGGGCCTTTCACACTTGAACTCGCTCAAAAACCGTTAAAAGTTTCATTACGATATAACGAACGGTTTCCATGTTGCAAACAGTCTAGCTTTTGAAACTGTAATATTCTGCTGATACTGAAATCAGACTTTTTTTTATCTCAGTAGCACCTTATCCACCTTATATCTTGTCCATCAATTTACACTTGGCCAGCACGGTGGACTATGGCCTAAAACTCTCTCATTCCGACAGAAGACCCGTGCCCAGCAGTAAGACAATAGTTTGAAGAGCCCCTTTTATAATTTCCACAAATAAAACAATACCTAATTCCAAACACCCTATAAATAATGACACTCGAAATTATAACATGGCGGATAATTATTGTATATCTAATTATGAATATCGATCGGCGTCGCCCTGTAATCCTCGAGGATGTATAAAAGCCGGCGCGGGCTCTTCGGAAGTCGAGTGGCCTCCAACAGCGCCGGGGATTGGTTGGAAGACTGGAGTAGTTCGTGCTACGATTTTCTTCAGTACTTTCACTATTGACCATCTCTAGGCTCCATCCCAACATCACCTAACTTGATCGTAAGTGGATTTAATAATTGGAAAGATATTTGAATTAGATTACTTACACCTGAAATGTACCACATAACCCAGTGTTTCTTAAGACATTGTGATATTTTGATGCCCTTATCCCCTCCTAAACAAAAAAGTATCCTAAGTAAGTATCCTCGTAAACAAAAAAGCTAAGGGTAGCGCCGACAAGGTGGACTAAAGGTCTAAAGAAGGCAGCCGTTTCACAGAAACAGCATAGGATCAGTCTAATGATCAAGCGAACGTCAGAAAAAGAGATAGAAAACGATACCTGGCAGAAGACGGAACTAATCTGAATAACGTTAATTCCTACATCCACAGATCAACATAAAATCCGAAGATGTCATCCCCCGGAGCAGCGATGCAGTCCAGCTGGAACCCCGCGGCCTACTCCAACGAGACCGTCGTGGACAAGGTGCTGCCGGAGATGCTGCACCTCGTCGACCCACACTGGTACATTTTTTTTTAACTAACTGAAGTAGCAAACGAGCATGCAGTCCACGTGATGGTATGTGGTCACTGCCACCCATGGACATCTGAAATCAACTACATACAACACATAGGTTTCATATGAAGTCAATCACAGATGCGTTGTTACCCGAAGACTATGATGGTCGCCTCATGTGACTGTGTGCCGGCAACTACACCCTTTTATCGAAAAGCAAGAAATGCTTCACGCTAGAAATAGGTGTGGCGGTGGTACTTCCCCGGTCGAACTACACTGGTTCTACCACCTTGAATACTGTATATCTACTAATCTTGTCATCAATCCGGTACTATTCCAATCCCGGGCACGTTTAACCTTTACAAATGAGAGGGGTTTAGGTTAGGAGACCACGCGGACCAAATGCGACCAAAACTGGTAGACTCTACGAATTTAAAAAGAATAAGACAGAAATTCCCGGGAAAAGGTTTTTTTTTGAGGTTAAAACTACCTGGCATAACCATGAGATCTAGATTATTTCTACCTTTTTTTAATTCCTTACAAATATTCCAAAAATTTCGGCCGAACTTATTTACTTCATTTTATTCGTTACTAGACCTATTTTTTATTATTTATAGGCAGACCTTTGATCGCAATCTCACTTGATGGTAAGTGATGATGCGGTCAAAGATGTAGCATGCTTGCCTAGAAACAGCCTTTTACTCTGGCCTTGAAGAGGTCCAAATTGTACCTTTCGGGAAATATGCTCGCGGGCAGCGCTTTCCATTCCCTAGCGATGCGCACTATAAACGTAAATCCATAACTATAAACTATGGAAATTCAGACATTTAGTTTTTTTTTTATCTGGCTGAAGTAGCAAACGAGCATGCAGTCCACCTGATGGTAAGTGCTCACTGCCGCCCATGGACACCTGTAAGCAGCTTCATATAGAACATGGGTTCTATCTGAAGTCAATCACAGACGCGTTGCTACTCCCAAGGACTAGAATGGTCGCCATATAAAAATGTGCCGTCAACCACACCCTTCCATCGAAACGCAAAAAATGCTTCACGTTAGAAATAGGTGTGGTACTTCCCCGGTCGAACTACACTGGTTCTACCACCTGGTTATTATTTCGTGTCTTATGCAGGTACCAGTTCCCGCCCATGAACCCGCTGTGGCACGGGCTGCTGGGCTTCACCATCGCCGTGCTCGGGCTCATATCCATCACCGGCAACGCGATGGTCGTCTACATCTTCACCACCACCAAGGTTCGTTTTAAAATCATTTTATTGACTAAGGTAATCCACTGGTTTTCAGCTTGAGCGTATTGCGTATATATAGCAAGTCTCGAAAATAGTCAAAACATAATACCAGAATAATAGTTGTAACATTTTGCCTCCTTTTTTATTTTGTTCTCGAAGGGGAAACCTTCAAAAGGTACCAGACGCTGTGGGAGCGACGCAGGGTTATGTGTGATTTTTACCGCACTACAACCCACTCGGTGGCCGTCCTCGGCGTTATAAAGAGGACTCCGGGATCTCGAAACGACCACAACCGGAATCCTCTGAGCGCGTTGCCCCATCGGGCTCCTCCCAGATAGGCGGCTGGGCCCACCGCTCCGTCTAGTCTTTACGACGGTATGCGACCACACATACCGCCGTCCTTCCCGGGATCGCTTTACCGAACGGTTCGAGCTCCCACTCTAGCCGCCTGCAACCCTGGAAGCCCTTTTTAACCTCTTACGACAGACATGGATGACAGGGATGCCGTAGCCCTATTCTGATCCCGGAACTACAGGGACGAAAAATTAGCCTCCTATCGCAATAATAGGGGAACGATATTATTTTAATTTTGATGATATGGTCAGGGTCATGGTCGAGCCAACATCTCGAACTTCATTTTACGACATTTGAAATAAATGTTAATAAACCGTTTTAGTATTTTGTCACTAATCATAACGTAATTTGGATATTTTCAGAGCCTAAAGACACCGTCAAACCTTTTAGTGGTGAACTTGGCATTCTCGGACCTGTGCATGATGTTTTGCATGTCTCCAGCGATGGTGATCAATTGCTATCACGAAACATGGGTTTTAGGTGAGATTAACTTTCAGGGAGTAAACATATACATATATACCTATACTAGTTGACTCGACAAACGTTATTTTGTCATATAAAAAAATGTTAAGGGTAGACAACCCTTAAGGGGTATGAAAAATAGATGTTGGCCGATTCTCAAACCAACTGAATACGCATATAAAATTTGGTAAAAATCGGTCAAGCCGTTTCGGAGTAGTACAGTAACTAACATTGTGACATGGAAATTTTATATATTAGATTACAAGGTCAACTGCAGAAAGCATCGCTCTTTTAATTCGATCTTAATGATACGGTCTTGTCAACCATTACAAATTACACTTGTTTGATTAAAATCTTGTACAATCTGACTTTATTATCCACGATGTTGCTCACCGTGGATGATGATTTTCGGGCGTAGTGTTCTTCAAATTTTCAAAAATATCAAACGGTATACCCAAACATCTTCTTATTCCATCCATTCTACAGTCTTTTAAGCTCCACTGGTGCATATAGTCTTCTCCTCATGAAGGTAGTCAACGACAGTAACCGTACCTACTATGCATGTTGGTGCAGAATGGATTCATGTTACATAGACAGACGCGGCTGTCCATCCTTTGTATTTATCCCTTTGTCTCCTCCAACGACATCCATGGACTGAGAATTTTAGCTATTCAAGAGCAACACCACAAGACACGATACCTACTCATTATACAGCGCAGTTGTCCGAGTCAATCACACCATCTATCCCAACCAGCATCATTTTACTATGGGTACAACCCATTATTGTCCCACTACTAGGCACGGGTCTTCTCTTAGAATGAGAGAGTTTTAGGCCATAGTCCACCGCGCTGACCAAATACGAATTGGTGGACTTCACACACCTAGGAGAACTTTTTTTTTAAAAGAACTCTCGGGTGTGTAGGTTACCTCAAGATGTTTTCCTTCACGGAAAAGCAGTGATAATTAATTTCTAATACGCATACAAATCAGTAGTGCATGCCTGGGTTTGAACTTCTGAACTCCCGATTAAGAGGGCAAGTTTCAACCATTAGGCTCTCACTGCTATGACAATTAACAAAATCAACTAATTGTCCTCCCAGGTCCATTCGCATGTGAACTGTACGGCTGCACCGGGTCGCTGTTCGGCTCGATATCGATCTGGACGATGACCATGATCGCCTTCGACCGCTACAACGTCATCGTGAAGGGCATCGCCGCGAGACCCATGACCATCAACGGGGCCACCTTGCGGATCATCGGCATCTGGGCGTTCTCGCTTGCCTGGACTGTTGCTCCTATCTTCGGATGGAATAGGTATACCTTTTTATCAATTTGAAGTATCCCAGCGATATCCAGTTCGTCCAATGTCAGGTCTCAGGGCAATCTAAACTCAAAGCAAATATTGAATTTGAACTACTTCAAGACGATTGATGCGAGTTCTATTCCAGCCAGATTAGTCTAGATCGGGTAACATCCCACGTGCCATCCCTTAGTTATGCCAATGGTAGTGTTAACCGAGTAATTTAATAGTACTTCAGTTAGAAACAATTTCATATTTTGCTCAAGTGATCAGCAAGTCACACAGAAGAATATGTTATTAACATCGATTCAATGCGCGTTCTTGCAGATACAGAAACAATTAAAAAATCTAACTCTTTGATTTGATTTTAATTTTGATACCTCAACGAATATTGATTCCATTTAATCATTGATTGCAGCAGTCTTTTGGTTGCAAGTCATCCATTTATTATCAATCTTTTGGTTCCAAACTAAATCGTCTTATTGCCAATCTTATAATAACGTCAGGTACGTGCCCGAAGGCAACATGACCGCCTGCGGGACGGACTACCTCACAAAGGACTGGTTCAGCCGCAGCTACATCCTGGTCTACTCCGTCTTCGTCTACTTCCTGCCTCTGCTGCTCATCATCTACTCTTACTGGTTCATCATCCAGGTGAGATTTTTTTCTATCTAATTGAAGTAGCAAACGAGCATGCAGTCCACCTGATGGTAAGTGGCCACTGCCGCCCATAGACATCTGTAAACAACTTTATTTAGAACATGGGTTCTATCTGAAGTCAATCACAGATGTCTTGTTACTCCTGAGGACTAAGATGGTCGCCTCATATAGAAGTGTGCCGGCAACCACACCCTTCCAACGAAACGCAAGAACTGTTTTACGCTAGAAATAGGTGTGGCGGTGGTACTTCCCCGATCGAACAACACTGGTTCTACCACCTTAAAGATTACTATTAAATACAGTTAAAAGCTATTTAAATACAGGTTTCGATTGATAAGATTTTACATTGTATCAGAATAGATCTCGATGATTTTGGATCTAGAATTGTAATAAAGCCGAGAATTGATAACTAACATTAATAATGTTTTGAGGAGTGAGGGTCTGGGCGTATCTTTTAGAATAAACTACACAATCATTTATATGTCCTACATTTTCTTTAGAAATACTTATTGTATAACTTTACAGGGTTTCATAACCAAAGCATAAAACAGGACAATATTACCAAGACGTCTGTGCGTCTGTTTGTCATCAGGCATGAATGTCATTTTTCATGAATCGTGATAATTAGACAGTTGAGATTTTTACCGAAGATGAATTTCTAAAGAATATAAAATCAATAAAATAAATATAAATAGGTATAAGTGGGGACTCCCATATAATAAAAGTGATTTTTTTGCATTTTTGTTAGAAAATAGTGGTACAGAATACTTCGTGCACGAGTCATCTCACATGAGGTCGCATTTTTAAATTATATTTGACGGAGGGGGTGGTTCTTTTTCGCTCATCGTATCAGGATAACCTACTGTGGGCTCTGATAGGGACTGTTAGCACGAGAATAAATTGCAGACTTGATTTTAACACACAGTATATTGCCGAATTAAACTTATTACAATCACTGAATTAATCAAACTAAATTAATTAAGCAAGTAATCGTAGCACTAAGAACGCGGGATGATTTTAGAGTTGTCTGCTTCGGCCGACCGCCAACGATAGACTGAGGTGTCGGCCATTAAACTGGTACAACCCTAACTTCATCGAACGCCACTAGATGGCGCTGGCGTTCCGGTGTTGCCACAATATCGCCATTTCCGACATATTAATGATCAATTCTCCACTGAACCCTCAATTTTTATATATTACAAAATGTTATATATTGAAACTTTGTGTTTGTATTCCAGGCCGTAGCCGCCCACGAAAAGGCGATGAGGGAGCAGGCCAAGAAGATGAACGTGGTTTCCCTGAGGTCGTCTGATCAGGCCAACACCAGCGCTGAATGCAAATTGGCTAAGGTAACGCTATACCTAAACCACCACCTGTCTAGTACTCGATGTATCTTCAATGGATTTTAGGATAGAATAAGTCAGCACATAATCTATTCAAGTTCTCTGATGGACGTAGCCTTTTCCTCAAGAGATAAGCAGTTAAGGGCGCCATAATAATCAAGCTTAGCTATACGTAACAAGTGCACTACAATAAAACAATAACTTCGTTCAAATTACTCCTGTCCATCCTTTAGGTTAGGACTCTAGAGAGGCCTTACCGCAAGAAATTAGCTCCAAGCGTCAATCGCTCTGTGGTGCAAGCGTCAATATTGAGTGTTAAAAACAAATATAATGTGTCTAATACTCTAATACGACTTTGGGCGCGTTCCGGAACGCGATCACAACGCCCCAAACGCCCAAAACGTCGTTCTTAGACGACCGCGGTCCTTGTGGTCACGGCGAAAACGTCACTCATGACGTCATGACTTACGCCCAAGCGACGCCCACGACAACCTAGATGGGTTGTAGACGACAAGGTGGGTCGAAGTGATCGTTCCAGAAGAGAATACGTCAGTAAAGCTGACAAGCTAATGGAACGGGAAAAACTTGCGATCGTGAGCGTGCGCTTTGTGATCGTGTAATGAAACGCACCCCTAGAAATTTTGCCACCAATTGTAGTAACAATACAATTGACAAAGAGCTTTCAAAACTGACGCCAAACGACTTTTATCTCGACAAAAGACAACGAATGCAGCTACTTCGAGACATATTATAAACGCTATACAAACACTATAAAACAGACAGGCTCATTATAACCACTACTCTGACGCTTTCAAACATACTGACAGTTTTAAACACAACACTGACGTTTTAAAACAAACTGACACTGACGCTCTCATATCTCTTTGTCCAGGTTGCCCTAATGACCATCTCGCTGTGGTTCATGGCGTGGACGCCGTACCTGGTCATCAACTACGCGAGCGTGTTCGAGACGGCCACCATCAGCCCGCTCTTCACCATCTGGGGGTCCGTCTTCGCGAAGGCTAATGCCGTCTACAATCCTATTGTATATGGTATCAGGTAAATATCTTTTGCTACGATCCCTTGAAGATTAGGAATTTGTGATTAGAGAATGTTGGAAAATGTTGAAAATTACTGCGTATCTTAATGCTACATTGTAGAGTACAAATAAGACATACTTCTTATATATATCGCACGCAAACCCGAGTAGATAAACTATGATTGAATTTAAACTTAGATTGAAGTAGCAAACGAGCAAGCGGTCCACCTGATGATCAGCGGTCACAGCCACCAATGGACATCTGTAACTTCATGTAGAAGAACATGGGCTATATTTGAAATCAATCGAAAATGCATTGCTACTTCCATTTTTCTTTTGTTACGGGGAGGAAACCTTCAAAAGGTACACCGAAGCCTTAGGAGAAACTCCGGGTTATGAGGGATTTTTACCCACTAAAACCTCCTCGGCGGCCTTCCTCAGCGCTTGTAGTAGGGGACCCGGAAATTCCAACGGAAAGAACCGGTGTCCCCTAGCGCAGCGCCCCTCACGGGCTCAACTCTTGGGGGACGTGTACCGTCCCCCTTCACCATAACGTGCTTACGGCGAGATGCAGCCACACATACCGCCGTCCTTCTCGGGGTTGCTTGTTGGACGGTCCGAGCTCCCACTCTAGTCGTCCGCAACCCCAGAGGCCCCCTCTTAGTCGCCGCTTACGACAGGCAGGGGATACCGTCGTCGGATGGTCGCCGCATATAAGGGTGTGGCCCTTCCACCGAAAGGCAAAAAACCGCTTTACGCTAGTAATAGGTGTGTCATTAGGCAGCAATACAGGTGGATTCCAGTAGCACCACCAAATACTGTGGTACAAACTCCAAAGAGTTCTACCTGCATTATATATAAATGTGATATTCCAGCCACCCCAAGTACCGCGCGGCGCTGTACGCGCGCTTCCCCGCGCTGGCGTGCGCGCCCGACGCCGACGACACCGCGTCCGCCGCCACCGACAACACCGTCATGTCCGAGAAGCCCGCCGCCTAACTCACCGCTACCATACCTTACTACTGAACATTCATATTGGACACAGCTTCATTGCAAACCTATGCAGAACTTGAATCACTCACCACTACCATACGTTACTACAGAAGATTCATATGGGACACAGCTTCATTGTAAACAACCCACGCAGGACTTGAATCACTCACCACTACCATACGTTACTACAGAAGATTATTGGACACAGCTTCATCGCAAACAACCTATACAGGATTTGAAGAATCACTCAAAACTACCATACGTTACTACAGAAGATTCATATTGGACACAGCTTCATTGCAAACAACCCACGCAGGACTTGAATCTCTCACCACTACCACACGTTACTACAGAAGATTCATATTGGACACAGCTTCAATGCAAACCTATGCAGGACTTGAATCACTCACCACTACCATACGTTACTACAGAAGATTATTGGACACAGCTTCATCGCAAACAACCTATACAGGATTTGAAGAATCACTCAAAACTACCATACGTTACTACAGAAGATTCATATTGGACACAGCTTCATTGCAAACAACCCACGCAGGACTTGAATCTCTCACCACTACCACACGTTACTACAGAAGATTCATATTGGACACAGCTTCAATGCAAACCTATGCAGGACTTGAATCACTCACCACTACCATACGTTACTACAGAAGATTATTGGACACAGCTTCATCGCAAACAACCTATACAGGATTTGAAGAATCACTCAAAACTACCATACGTTACTACAGAAGATTCATATTGGACACAGCTTCATTGCAAACAACCCACGCAGGACTTGAATCTCTCACCACTACCACACGTTACTACAGAAGATTCATATTGGACACAGCTTCAATGCAAACCTATGCAGGACTTGAATCACTCACCACTACCATACGTTACTACTGAAGATTCATATGGGACACAGCTTCATTGCGAACAACCTATGCAGAACTTGAATCACTCACCACTACCATACGTTACTACAGAAGATTCATATTGGACACAGCATCATTGCAAACAACCTATTCAGGACTTGAATCACTCACCACTACGACACGTTACTAGTGAAGATTCATATTGGACACAGCATCATTGCAAACAACCTATTCAGGACTTGAATCACTCACCACTACGACACGTTACTAGTGAAGATTCATATGGGACACAGCTTCATTGCAAACAACGTACGCAGGACTTGAATCACTCACCACTACCATATGTTACACCAGAAGATTTAGATTTTACTCAGTGACTTTTCAAACATCCTGCTTAACACTTAAATTTAATTTATCAAAAAATCCGACACAGCAACTGAAGACAACCGAGACTTTAATTTAGGATTAAAAAAAAAACAAGTCATATTTCACAGATTACACTCAGCGACGTTGTACACCGACGACGTTGTTACCCTAGACTAGAATCTAAGACGTTTTAAAAAATCGATAAGGGACGTTTCCAAAAACGATTTCACCACCTAAAATAGCCATTTTTTTAAAGAAAATAATGTGTCCAAGGTCACTTGCGCTACTACTACGAATGTAAAGATACCCAATATGTTAAAGCATCAAGCCGTTTAAGCTAGTCAGTAGAAAGAAGAAGAAAGAAGAACGAAGAACGAAGAAAGAAGAAAAAAGTAGACATACACGCAAAAACATAACTCTCCTTCTACAGTCACACAAAAATATAATAGAATAGAATAGAATAGAATAGAATAATAATGTACAGTTTATACATAAATTGAGGGTATGTAAACAAAATCGACTAATTTTACAGTCTACCCTCTGAGGCTACTCCTTTTAGATATAAGTAATGAAGATGTAACGACGACAATGGCATGTATGTATATTCGAAAATAAATATTAATCACAGGCAAAGTGGTCTGAGACCACATTAAATTTTTGTTTTATTTAATACTAGCAGAACCGGCGCGACTTCGTTTGCGCAGACTATAATCACAGTAGACATAGTAGACCAGTAGGGAAACTGCCTATAATCGCTCGAAAACGGCACACTCACACAAACATCGCATCGACGAGGCCGCTATGGGGGTTTTCGCGCTACTGAAGCACCGCGATAACCCCATAGCGGCCTAATCACATTACACTCACTACCTTACATTTGACACAATCACATACAAAATAAACGAAATAGAACATTCAATGTCTTACTATGAAAACACATAACGTCAAAAATGTCAGATGTCTTTGTCAAAATACCCGCCATTGCTTTTAAATGCAGCTTAGTTAATTAAATTTCTTTTTACCTTTAACGGGTGCGTTCAAAATAACTTGAAAATTATTACATTTTTTTATATTAGAGAAATATTGATGCTACATTTGCCAATATGAAGTTTAGCTTTTTAATTTAAATTACGCTCGAATTTCGACCGCTACGGGTGACTTGTTCTTATAATACAGGTTTCACACTATCCAAGTCTCACTTAACCAGGTTTCAATGCATAGTTACAGAGAAAAAAATTAACAAAATCTTAAGACATCAAATCTCATTTAACTGGGTTCCAAGATTCTAATTAACAGAGGTAATTCGATATCAAAGTCCTCCCGCAACTCATCAAGAGATGGCGCTACTAGTATTCTGAAACACGCCATCGAAGTATTCTCAATGCCCCGCATATATACAAGTTCCGAACAACGACTGTCGGAGCACGGCCGCTCCCCAGGCATACCTAGCCTGGCGGTAGATCTCCCTTTGCTAAAAAAGTATCTTTATAGATTTCTCTATCATACAGGATTCTCACTTATCCAAGTCTCACTTAACTAATTTTCACTCTGTACAATTTCCGAACAGAAACTATCAGAGTACGCTCCTAAGGTATGATCACTTGGCCTAGAAGATCTTCAATTGGCAAAAACAAACCACTAACCTCAGGACATCGGTTCAGTATGAAGTTGCTCGCAAACAGCATGAACAGAGAGAATTCGTTCCCTTGACACGTGTAGCCACGGGCTGCTATCTCCCAGGCCAGCCTGCCGAGACCTGCACCAGGTACTAGGACTTTGACGTGGGCTCGGTTGCTGGAAACAAATATGTTTTTATTTTGGGTGGTTGGAAAATTTGCAGCAGGTGTTAATCTTAGATAAAACAGTAATCATATATAATATATATGTCGGAGAAACCTCATTCTAATCGACATCGTTATTAGTGGTTACTGGTCTAGTAGGCGTCATCAGGGTAAAATGCAGGCACAAAACAAGGATGATCACAGTTTTTACACTGTTTCATTCCGATTAAATACTTCGCTAATCGTTAACTTAATGTAAATTCGATAACAATTTCCAAAGGTAAACGACCAATTAAGACCGAGCAGCGAGTTCGAGGTACCGATCTCTCTTTAACCACCAGATATATTCACTCCAATGATCCAACTCGATCCGTCACTTACTAAAGTCAATGAAAGAATGTCACAAAACTATAAACCTCTCTACAAGAAAAGATGGCGCCTCGACTCCACTCGAGACATATAAGCTCTGCTCTGATTGGTCGCTAAGTAAATACAAGTTATTACTTTTTATTGCATTTATATGGTTTTAAAGCAAAAGATGGATGTAACAGTTAAATTATTAATTTTAACAATAATTAAAATGTAAACAAACAGAATTGTACGCTATACATGCAAGTAACAATCAACCTGATTCAAAGCTTCCTCTGACATATATAATAATAAAAATTTATAAAAAATCATATTATTATATAGATATATTCTAGAGATTTACAGTATGTTTCATCACATGGTATCACTTTCCCCTGTCCGCACTATCTGCTTTCCGCTGTCTGTCCCTATGTACCCTTTTTTTATAAAAATGTAGTAGCAAACGAGCATGCAGTCCACCTGATGGTTAGTGGTCACTGCCCATGGACACCTGTAAGCCACTTCAAATAGAACATGGGTTCTATCTGAAGTCAATCACAGACGCGTTGCTACTCCCGAGGACTAGGATGGTCGACTCATATAAAAGGGTACCGGCAACCACACCCTTCCATCGAAACGTAAGGAATGCTTCACGTTAGAAATAGGTGTGGCGGTACCTCCCCGGCCGAACTATATTGGCTTGGATTGGCTCTACCACTTTTTCAGTTGGTAGAGCCAATCTTCTCTCAGAATGAGAGAGTTTAGGCCATACACCGCGCTGGCCAAGTGCGAATTGTTAGAAACTTTGTCAGTGTACCTGTATTCATCCGACGGGAACCTTGCGTCTATCTCATCCAGAATAGGTTTGTAGCACTGTTCCCTCTCTGCAGCACCGTCTTCGCTCCAATCACGTACTATATTTTTCAGGACTGATTGCACCTGTAAATAAACAAAAAAATATCATGAAAGCAAAAAAAAAAATCATAAAACCATTTTTTTTGTGACGGGGAGGAACCCTCAAAAGGTACACCGAAGCCTTGGGAGAGACGGGTTATGTGGGATTTTTACCCACTAAAACCTCCTCGGTGGCCTTCCTCAGCGCTTGTAGGGAACCCCGGGTTCTCCAATGAAAAGCACCGGTGTCCCCTAGCGCGGCGCCCCTCACGGGCTCATCTCTTGGGGGTTACAGTTACAGACGATTTTTTAAAATTATTTGAATTTAATTAGGAGGACTTTAGGAGTTTACGAAAAAATGAAATAGAATGTCCCTTCCCGCTGTCTGTCCCTATGTAGACTTAGATCTTTAAAACTACGCTACGGATTTTAATGCATTTTTTTACAGATAGAGTGATTTAAGAGGAAGGTTTTTATGTATAATACATCTATAATATAGTAGAGGAACACTGATAGTATTAGATTTTTGACTTTTGAGCGGAACGAAGTTCGCCGGGTCGACTAATGAAAAATAAAGCACGCTTTCTATACTCATACACGCTTTCTACACTCACAGCCTCACACTAGGATTTTCTCCTGTGTCGTGGATACCATGGACAGACACAAGACGAATACACAAACACCCAGACCCAGAAAATGAATCTAAACTCATCATTCAGATACCTATCTGGCCAGGAATCGAACCCGGGACCCATTGCGCGTCAGACCGGTATGGTGACCGCTCCGCCACGCGGCTCGTCATCATAATCATAACAAATGACCCACCTTTTCAACATCATGCTGCATCTTATGCTGCTTCTGGGAGGTAATCTCACAATTATTGTAATTACACCCAAAGTTCTCCGTAGACCCATTAGAGTTAGCTGCGTCCGCCATACTATGGTCCACGTTTTCAAACATCGTATCAACGTCCTTTATGATCATGTGTACCACTGCGTTGTTCACGTCTAGACATTTTTTGAACTTGGCTAGGTAGGTCTTGTATTTGTCTAACCGGCGTTGGTGGCTTTGAGGCAATGTTGATATGATCTTCTCTGATTTGTGTATTCTATCGAGGCTGCATAATCTGTGAACAAAATAAGAATGAATTTTAAGGTATTTGAGGTTACTAGTCGCCCGTCGCAACGGTCGAAATTCGACCGTAATTTAAATTAAAAAACAAAACTTCATATTGTCCAAAGTAGCACCAATATTTCTCATATTTAAATAGTTATTTTCAAGTTATTTTGAATGCGTCCGCTAAAGGTAAAAGAGGTTTATTAACTAAGCTGCATTTGAAAGCAATAGCGGGTATTTTGACAAAGACATTTGACATTTTTGACGTTTGTGTTTTCACATTGATGTTCTATTTCGTTTAATATGTATGTGTTTGTGTCAAATGTAAGGTAGTCAGTGTAATGTGTTTTAGTAGATTTTATCTATGTTTTATGCATTTTTTTTTTAATATTAGCATTTCGCAATCTTTCTGTACATCAACTATAACCGTGCGTAATTTCATACTCCTCCGTGTGCGGCAAGTATCTTAAAAACGAATCACAATTATTTGCCTATTAATATTTAGATGCTTAGTGGTTTGACAATGTCACAGCCATTTTAATAGTATTAACAGCAATGTTAAACACGGTGTACAGTATAAACTATATTCGCGGGGGTTGTCTCGTTATGTAAATGAGCAGAACTTAAAGAAAGCTGACGTGCAAACGGAAGGCATCGAATCTTTATTTTAATTGATAGTATGAAATACAAGATAGTGGTCACAATTTTATGGAAATTTCTTCTTCTTCTTAGAGTGCCTCTCCAACTAGTGAAGGTTGGCAATCAGCTTGTTAAAGTCGTCCTTATTGTTTGCTCGGCGGAAAAGCTCAGCTGCACCAGCTATTCCGGTCCACTCCCTGATGTTACGCAACCACGACTTCTTTCTCCTTCCGACTTTCCTTTTTCCAGGAACTTTGCCCATCATAATAAGTTGGAGCAGGTCGTATCGCTCATGTCGAATCACATGGCCTAGGTAGGAGACCTTCCACCTTTTCACCGTGAGCATGAGTGTGCGCTCGTTGTTTGACCAACTCGTTGCAGAACGTGAACGTTGGTGACTTTCTGGGTCCAACTAATTGAAAGACGTATCGCTCTATTCGCTTCCTAAGGTCTTCCTTTAAGGTCCAGGCCTCACATCCATACAACATAATGGACCAGATGTAGCAATGGAGTAAACGAGTGCGTAATTTGATAATAATATTAAAACGCAAGAAATTTTCTTTGGGACTAGTTTATTCTTATGCAATATGACATCAGCCACAATGATTCATACAGCATCAATTAACGTTTTAGCTGTTATGGTAGTTATATCATTCGCTTAATCATTGGTGGTTTAGTATGGATATTAGACGACCGACCAAAAGGTTACAAAGGTCTCTTTTTTGAAGTGAAACTTCTTTATCGGGGTTGGAAAAAAATTTAGTGTAACATTTTTTCGTTACGCGCCATCTTTTTCTTTTACGCGCCATTATCCGTTACGTTACGTTATCCCTACCACACGTGATATTAGATAGATTATTATAGATTAGATTATTAGATAAAGTTTAATAAAAGCCTTTTATTAAACTTTATCTAATTTAACTTTATTTAACCAATTTCTGTAAAGTTGCATATAGTAAATTATTTTTTGAAAAATAACGTTATAAAGAAGTTTTACTTCTTACGAGTGTACGCTAGTACACGCACACATTTTTTTTTGTTCTCGGAACGCAATCGGAATGCTCTGAGCGTGTTATCCATCGGGCTCCTCCCAGATGGGCGGCTGGGCCCAACGCTCCGTCTAGTCTTTATGACGATATGCGACCACACATAGCGCCGTCCTTCCCGGGATCGCCTGGCTGGACGGTTCGAACTCCCACTCTAGCCGCCCGCAACCCCGGAAGCCCCTTTTAGTCGCCTCGTACCGCAGGGGATACCGTAGCCCTATTCTTATCCAGGAAATACAGGGACGATCTAGCCTAGGTCCTAGGATAGATTGTTTTTATCATTTTATTGATTGTATGAATATTCAGAATTCAGCTATCATCAATTTTCAGGCAGACACATTTTTATTCCAAAAAGGTGTAATATTGATGTGTCTCATCATTATTCAAATCTTTTCAATAAATGAGATTAAAGTCTCTATTCTGTATCTATAATTTCAAACATTAAAAAGATAAACACAAAAGCATTGTTTAATTTTGAACTGGTTTTTCTAAGAACAAAATTCTGTATTGTGTTATTTTTCAATCAAAGCTGTGATATACCTATGTATGAAAAATGTAATAGTATGGCTGGAACCTTTTTCGTTCTAGAGAAGTGCCTAGCAGTGTGACATTTATGGATTATAATACAATATCTTTATTTTAGATCAAAACCTATTGTGGCGACTTCACGCTACTCATCAAGAGATGGCGCTACTAGTATTCTGAAACACGCTATCGAAACATTTTCAATACCCCAAATATATACAAGTTCCGAACAACGACTGTTGGAGCACGGCCGCTCCCCAGGCATGATCACCTAGCCTGGCGGGAGATCTCCCTTTGCCAAACTATGTTTGTAACATATGTATGAATGGCAGTTTAAATGTTGAAATCAGATGACGTCACAATGGCCGCACTTGCACCGGCCAATATCAAACGATTGACCCATTGACCTGTTTGTATTATTTGCTTCTCTTATAAAAGGGTCTGAGCACTATTTGGTCAGGCATGCATTTGATTTGGATGCGTCGCAGGGCACCGACTATTTCAGCAGGCTCCTCCAAGTCCTTACGTTTGTCATTTAGTGATATTCATTGATTTCAGATAACTGTAAATTCCTAGTCAACTTTATTTATTCTGATGTCTTAAGTCAGCTATCTCAGAATTACAGTAATCCTCTTGTACAATTTCAGATGTCCACAATAGGCTATTTGACAATGCGAAAAATTAAGTGTCAATTACTGTTATCAGTATATATCATGAGTTTAAGAATGGTTATTTATTAACATAAGTTGAAAATAATAATTTAATTTATTTAAAAATCCTTAAATAAAAATGCATTTTTTTTATCGTTTGTCACGTGACACAAAATGCTCCTGATTGGGCGGGTTTATGATGACGTCACTTGCTTGTAAACTTCGTTTTTTGTTTACAACAAATGTATGTGGATGATATGAGCCACAGATGACAATACAGGCAAGTGACGTCACCAACCCGCCATATTGTCAAAGTAGCGTTTTTGCGTGCTATTTAAATATTGAATTTTTAATTTGATATTTTTCAGCAAATATGTACCAAAATTAAAAAAAAACAACTTTTACTGGGTTCCTTAAACTCTGCTAGATAATATAAAACGGATTTTAAAAACCTGTCAAATAGCCTATTGGTGGATGTTCTCCGACATGAGTCAGCTGTCCTTCTGTTCTCCGACATACATTTTACCTTTTGTTTTTGTTATCTATATAACAACAAAAGACACAATATGAAGAACAATAGGCAGGCTTATCAATAAAATGGGCATTTCCACACAACCTTAATGGCCAAAATATGCAAGAGAGGGTAGATTTTACAGCTCTGTTCTCCGACATATACATTTTACCTTTTGTTTTTGTTATCTATATAACAACAAAAGACAATATTAAGAACAATAGGCAGGCTTATCAATAAAATGGGCATTTCCACACAACCTTATTGGCCAAAATATGCAAGAGAGGGTAGATTTTACAGCTCTGTTCTCCGACATATACATTTTACCTTTTGTTTTTGTTATCTATATAACAACAAAAGACAATATTAAGAACAATAGGCAGGCTTATCAATAAAATGGGCATTTCCACACAACCTTATTGGCCAAAACATGCAAGAGAGGGTAGATTTTACAGCTCTGTTCTCCGACATATACATTTTACCTTTTGTTTTTGTTATCTATATAACAACAAAAGACAATATTAAGAACAATAGGCAGGCTTATCAATAAAATGGGCATTTCCACACAACCTTATTGGCCAAAACATGCAAGAGAGGGTAGATTTTACAGCTCTGTTCTCCGACATATACATTTTACCTTTTGTTTTTGTTATCTATATAACAACAAAAGACAATATTAAGAACAATAGGCAGGCTTATCAATAAAATGGGCATTTCCACACAACCTTATTGGCCAAAACATGCAAGAGAGGGTAGATTTTACAGCTCTGTTCTCCGACATATACATTTTACCTTTTGTTTTTGTTATCTATATAACAACAAAAGACAATATTAACAACAATAGGCAGGCTTATCAATAAAATGGGCATTTCCACACAACCTTATTGGCCAAAATATGCAAGAGAGGGTAGATTTTACAGCTCTGTTCTCCGACATATACATTTTACCTTTTGTTTTTGTTATCTATATAACAACAAAAGACAATATTAAGAACAATAGGCAGGCTTATCAATAAAATGGGCATTTCCACACAACCTTATTGGCCAAAATATGCAAGAGAGGGTAGATTTTACAGCACAGATAAACTTAGTATAAATTTTGGACATAAAGGATGATACTTAACTGTCAACCCATAGGATGGAGCAGTCAACATACTGGTCTGAAACAATGGGTTCCAGATGTGATCCCCGACCAAACAAAAAATTAGATGTTGGATTGACATGTTCTTGGTCTGTGTGCTTGTGTGTTTGTCTTTATGTGTCCATGGCACCCACAACAGTTATATTGCATTATATTTATATTATGATTCCAATACAAATTGTAGAACGGAAAAATTCTATTTACAACCTAAATCAGATTATTGACAACTATATACCTTCATTATTTGAGAAGGACCTAAATTAGCTTCAAGCTAACAAAATGCTGCTCTATCGCCAAGGACATTAGGGTCATAGTTCTACACGTGGACGTACGTAAACAAAGAGCTATGCTGAATCTAAATAGGTTAATATGAACGATGGCGCTATAACAAAGAGCTGTTGCTATGCGAGAATTTTCGATGTAAAACCAAAAAATGACACCAAATAACTAACTCAGCTGTCTAATTACGTAATTTATAAGATTTACGATAGTTTTTATTAATAACACTTACTTGTAATATCTAAAAGCGTTCACGACAGCCTGAAAATGGGCGCGTTCTTTTGCTTCGTCGATTTCTTCAGCCGGTCCGAGAGACGACATTTTATGTTTTGTTTTTAATTGGAATAACAGAGGTAACAACAAACAAATAAATGTAACAGCCAAAAGTTAACTAAAAAGCGGCTCGCTTCTTCCGTACCGTACTTCATTTGACAAATTAGACAAATAGGAAATTGACAAAATGACTTGAGAATAAATGACAACTTTGTCAAATTGACAAGTTTGACGTGCTGTCTTGACAAAAACCGACACTAAAACATTTTATATTCCTTAACGGGATAAGCATAAAAATACGATATTAAAGTTAGCATGAATATTCAGATTTTTACAATTTGTCAAGCTAACATGTTGTTCTCATAATATCAATTATGATAATTGTTTAAAAAAATATTTTGAAAATTACAAAACATGTTACAGTTCCTGAGAACGGAACGTTACGCACGCACGTTCAATAAATAATCAATATGTCCGCCTGGCGATGAAATATGTTGTTTGTCAACACTATATCGATCTTTAGATTTCCTATAAAATTTCCGCATGTTATTCGTGTTTAGTGTTAATGCGTGTATTTCGTTAAAAACTTCGTTAAAACTGTAACATAGTGTGCTACATCATCACTACCTTTCACTTAAAAAATCCTTACATCTTCCGATAAGCAAATAATTATTTACGCGAAACTTGTATTTTCTCCAAATAACTCGTTTTAAGTGTAAAATAAACTCACCGTCCTAGATTACTGGCTGAAAACAATATTTTATAACTAGAAAAGTAAACAATGTGCGAAACAATACCGCAGTGTCGCAATTTATTCGCGTGATTGAAAAAAATCAATAAGACTTGCAGTGTCGTCTTGCATTTGCAATAGCGGTGTTCGTATTACGCCAAAATGGAAATACGAAGAGATTAGCGTCAGTTCACTTGATAATGATGGAGGGAGTGTTATCGCAAAGAATGTCGCCTCTTCTGAAATGTATACTGTTATTTCTTTTTATATTCACCGCTAAAGTGTTAACATCTCGGCCGCACGAGACCCAGGACTCCCGGAACGAGATCCAGCACTCGAAGCCGTCGCATTACGTGCGCACTTTCACGAAATATCATCATAGAAGGACGATACAGTGGAACAACTTAGATCCTAGTTACTGGCCGATTACACAGGATCAGCCGAAGGTGATCGGAAAAAGAAGCGTTGGCGTTCCAAATTCAAACGATTTGTTAACTTCGGAGACTGTTGATAGCACTCTGAGTGAGTATGCCTCCGACTCTCGGAGCGACATCATCGAGTTTGATAAAAAGGCTATATCCTCGAAGGATCAAAGTCGCAATGGATTGGGTACCGTGAAGGAATATAAAGTGAAGGCGGCAGCAGTGGTCACCAACGCACCGACCACGGTGGCACCTTCAATCACTTGTCTGTATAAAATACATAGTGTTGCAATGAGCGCAACTCCGTCTTATGATGAGAGATACATAGAGAAAAGTGACCAAATGACAGTGGAAAATGAAATGTATGGTATGTTGACTCTTTGCAATTTTTTATAACATAAAAACAAACTAGCATGCAGCCTAACTGATAGTATGTGGTGATATAGCTAACCCCAGATATTAGTTTTTAACCAACTTCCAAAAAGGAGGAGGTTATCAATTCATCTGTATTTTTATTTTTTATCTGACTGAAGTAGCAAACAAGCATGCAGTGCATCTGATGGTACGTGGTTTCTACCGCCCATGGACATCTGAAATCAACTAAATACAGAACATGGGTGAAGTCAATCACAGATGCATTGCTTGTAAGGACTAAGATGGTCGGCTCATATAGAGGTGTGCCGGCAATGCTAGAATTTTATGCTAGAAATAGGTGTGGCGGTGGTACTTCCCCGGTCAAACAACACTGATTCTACCACCTTCAAAATATTTCATTGACATCAGATAAAACCTTTGTTCTATATGAAGTTCCGTACAGACATCCATGCGTGGCAGCTACCACTACTGGACTGCCTGCTAGTTTGCTACTTACATCTGGTAAAAAAAATACATTAAAATAAAGCTTTGTGTTTCTAACATGCATTCCCTTTCAGATACCGGTGTGATAACAGAAACAACTCTGCCCAGCGGTGAAGTGATCCAAGTACAGCAGTGCACAGACCCGAAGGCTTATTGCTACACGCTGTATAACAATGACGATAACAACGAAGGAAATATCACGGTGCTGGGGCAAGGTTAGTGGGTGTTTTTTTTACATTTGCCTGTGTTATGTAAACCTGTGTGGTGGAGCGGTTACCATACTGGACTGACGCGCAATGAGTGAGGGTTCGATTCCCGGTCAGTGTCTGTATGATAAGTTCAGATTCCTGTTCTGGGTCTGGGTGTTTGCATATTCGTCTTGTGTGTGTCCATGGTCCTCACGACACAGGCGAAAATCCTACTGTGGGGCTATGAGTGTAGAAAGTGTGAAAGCGTATCCGTTATTGAAAGTAAAGGCCTTACTTACATTGGGCTTTATCAATAGCCAATATGTTTATCATGTATGTTGGTGACTGCAGTGCGTGTTGGTGTTACACAGAGAGTGACGCCCCACGTGGCGGAGCAGTCACCATTACGGTCTTATGCACAGTGGGTTTCAGACCAGATAGGTATTTAAATTATAAATTCAGATTCAACATGGAAGAAAATTCTAGTGTCGGGGTATGAGTGTAGAAAACATTAATAAAGTCTGCTATCTGTGTTGCATCTCCTGTTTAACCTAAATGTTTTTGCCTAATTACCTCATGACATTGTCAGGAACAGAGGGAGTGGTGCTATTAAAGATGAACACAGCTGTGTGTTTTCTAGTATATCTCTTGCTCTCTCTGTCTCCTCCTCTTTATTACTTGCTCCTTTTTCTTTCCAATTACCCTCCTACTCTCTCTCCTCTTCCTCTTCTACTCTCTTTCCCCTTTCACTCCCACTCCCCTTCCCCTCTCCCTCTCTTCCTCTCTCCCTCTGACACTCCATTCCTCCCTCTATTTTCCTATCCCTTCTCTCTCTCTTCCTATCCTTCTATTATTCCTATCTCTTTCTTCTATTCTTCCTATCTCTTTCTCTTCCTACCTTCTCTCTGTCCCTCTTCCTCGCTTGTATCCCCTTTCTCACCTTCTCTTTCTGTCCCCACTACCTCATTAAACTCATATCGTCTGTTTCTTCAGGTTGTTGGCACTCCTCCCAAGCTGAGGGTCGGAGTCCGTGCGACAAGTGCACCCGGGTGACCGCGAAGCTGCCGGCAAGCATGTTCTGCTGCTGTACCAAGAGTTTCTGTAATGCTGACTTCAGTAAGTGTTTTATTTTTATTCTTTATGACTTAAATTTTAAAAGTTGTAAAACCAGAATGTTCGACAATGGTGGTAAAACTACCACACTTTTATTGGCAAGATTTGGACATTTTAAAATGTATAATCTGTTTTTTTATTCTATCTAACTGGAGTAGCAAACGAGCATGCAGTAATGCACCTGATGGTAAGTGGTCACTGCCGCGCATGGACGTTTGTAATCAACTTCATCTTCAACATGGGTTTCATCTGAAGTCAATCACAGTTGTGTTGCTACTCCCGAGGACTATGATGGTCGCCTCATGTGAAAGTGTGCCGGCAACCACACCCTTCTATCGAAACGCAAAAAATGCTTCACGCTAGAAATAGGTGTGGCGGTGGTACTTCCCCGGTCGAACTACACTGGTTCTACCACCTATTATTTATTATTATATTTATTTATCTATATTCATTTATTATTTATTACCTATTACTGTTATTACCTGTTACCTTGTTACCAATATTACTCATAGTGGTAACAAGATTTATTGAATCTAAATAGGATAAAGATGAAAATAAGGAACTTATGTAACCTTCTACACTCATAGCCCCACAGTAGGATTTTCTCCTGTGTCGTGGGTGCCATGGAAACACACAAAGACACACAGAACAAGAATCTATACTCATCATTCAGATACCTGGCTGGCCGGGAATCGAACCCGGGACCCACTGCGTGTCAGACTGGTACGGTAACCGCTGCGCCACGCGGGTCGTCTTTATAGCAATAAATAAATTTACTTATCTATAACATTTGTCTATTTGCCAACAGCTTCATTAAAAGAAGAGACAGTCACAATCAAGGCACAGTCCACGATGGACACATCTGCAGCATCGGCGAGTTATTCAAGTATCGTAGCGTCGGCCATTTTGGCGCTAGTGGCGTTACTGTTGATGGCAGTCGTGCTTCGGAAGGTGTACTGCAAGAGGGTGGTTTTGGATAAGGAGGATATGAGCGATGGGGTCGATGTTGAGAAGGGTGAGTTGCACTGTAGAATGTTTAAGATCGATATAATCACAAATCAATAGTTTCAAGGTCATTGCGTTCCACTTCATTTGTGACAGTAATGTTTTAGTTAATACAATCACAACAATTAAATAAGATGTTAAGACTAAATATTTATCCTTACATTTTATAAAAATAAGAGTTCGCCGTGTCTGTAAATGCTTATATTGAAAAAAAAGTTGAGGATTTAAAAATCCTTGTGTCTATAAACGCTTTCTACAGTCATAGCCCCACTCTAGGATTTTCTCCTGTGTCGTGGGTGCCATGGACACACACAAAGACGAACACACAAACACCCAGACCCAGAACAAGTATCTAAACTCATCATTCAGATACCTGTCTGGCCGGGAATCGAACCCGGGACCCACTGCGTGTCAGATTGGTACGGTAACCGCTGCGCCACGCGTCTGCGTCTATGTTTGTAATAAATCAGTACGAAACTACTAAACTACGAGTTATAAACTATGATCATTTGATATTAAATGGTCAAGTCACATGATTAGTATGCATTGTGTGATTTGAATATAAAGATTTTAAAATGATTACATTGTGCGATATCTAATGCGCAATTTGCTAGTTAGTATTTGTGTGTAATTCTCATTATATGCATTATTATTATTGTAAGCTTGAGGCATTATTTAGTGATATTTTGGTCACTCGGTCGGTAGTGTGAGGGCCAAGTTCAGACATGCCTTCAATAATGATGCCTAAATATTTATAAGTTCTGAATTTGGCAAACTCTGTTTTATAATTTACACACTTCAGGGCATATCATATATAGGTGATGCGCTAACGTCTTCAAGTAACGATAACGTCTTCAAGTAGTTATATTATAGTTTGTAAGATATGTTTTTTTTCTTTGTTGGAATGCATATTTATCTATTAATAATTTTGTTCCAGGGGATATAATGGGCAGTGGGCCGGATGCATTGGCAACTGGTTTGCTTTGCGTGGATAATTTGACTCTAATTGAACATATAGGTATGTATTTATTATATCTTAAAAGTTTTCTTCATAAGATTAATATACGAATTGAGTATGTAGTTCACAGGAAGAAAAGCGGTTACTGACACACGGAAATATAATCAAGTTCATAAGAATTCTACCTGAATCCAATCACCGATCTATTGCAAATCCTGAGGACTGAGTTTTTTTTTTTATCAGATTTTATCAGATTATAAAGTAGCAAACAAGCATGCAATCTACTTGTTAGTATGTGGCCAATGACTCCCATGAACATCTCAGTCAGCAACTTCATACAGAACAAGGGTTGTATGTAGTATGTAAGTCAGTCATAAATGCGCGGCTACTTCCGAGGACTAAGATGGTCACATCTTATAAAATCCAGCCGGCATCTACACCTTTCCACCAAAACGCAAGAATTCCGGTCGGATCACACACGTATTGTCGTAAACCCATTATTGTCCCACTGTTGGGCACGGGTCTTCTCTCAGAATGAGAGAGTTTCCATAGTCCACCGCGCTGGCCAAGCGCGAATTGGTGGACTTCACGCACCTCCGAGAACTTTTTTTTTTTTTAAAGAACTCTCGGGTGTGTAGGTTTCCTCACGATGTTTTCCTTCATCGAAAAGCAGTGATATTTAATTTATAACACAAGATAAATCAGTGGTGCGTGCCTGGGTTTGAACCTCGGACCTCCAGATTGAGAGGGCAAGTTTCAACCATTAGGCTGTCACTGTTCTCCATTAGGCTGTTACACTCGTATTACCTTTTCAAAATGAGTTCTTATGTCGTCCCTGTAGTTTCGTGATTAGAATAGGGCTACGGTATCCTGCCTGTCGTAAGAGGCGACTAAAGGAGCTACCGGGGTTGCGGGCGGCTAGAGTGGGCTCGAACCGTTCGTTCAGGCGACCCCGTGAAGGACGGCGGCATGTGTGGTCGCATACCGTCGTAAAGAGCAGACGGAGCGGTAGGCCCAGCCGCCCATCTGTGAGGAGCCCGATGGGGCAACGCGCGCAGAGGTCTCTTAGTTGCGGTCGTTTCGAGTTCCCGGAGTCCTCTTTGTAACGCCGAGGACGGCCACCGAGTGGGTTGTAGTGCGGTAAAAATCCCACATAACCATACGTCGCTCCCACGGCGTGGTACCTTTTGAAGGTTTCCCCCTCGACAAAAAAAAGGTACTTAGGTGATTGTATTCCACAGGTTCAGGTAAATTCGGGTCGGTGTGGCGAGGCAGCCTGGGCGCGACGCCGGTGGCGGTGAAGCTCTACTCCAACGTGTCCGCGTGGCACAAGGAGGCCGCTATCTACTCGCTGCCGCATCTCGCTCATCCCAACATTTTGAAGTATTATGGTGAGTGGAAAAAAAATGTTTATATGATGACCTGTGAGATGCTATATTGATATTTTTTTTTTATAAGAATACTTGAATTTATATTCAAAGTCAAGTCTCATATCTTAAGGAATTATGATAGGAAAAATATCAGCACAGTAATATACACTGCTTACGTTAGGTTGCAACTTGGCTTGTGCACTACCGTCTACCGTGCGTATAGATGTCTGGCTGACACTAACTAATCCAGGGAGAGGGTGAAAGCTTATTTGGCAAGCCGTTCATTATACTGCCTTTATACATTTCAAAAGACTGAAGGCTCCCCACGCTGTTTAACAAATGGATATGCTTTATGCTTTATGCCGATGTTGTCGGCTGCGGTTAGGTAACTGTGCAGTCTTTGGTTTTCCGGCTAACCTGTCTTCTTCCCTATGATATCGTCAGTAGAAAGGAAATAATGCTTTACTACCTATAACCTTTATTTTTGGTGGAATCATGTTGAGTAGTATGAACTCCAAACAACAGGAATAAACAATAATTAATTTTAATTTTATTACAGAAAAAATGTTTCTTTTCTTTCCTTTATTACTATTGTTATTATCATTTGACTTACCTGTTACTCCCTCCTTTTTGTAAGCAGTCTTCGCCTATAAATGTAGTTGCACTTAGCTTTTCCGTATTGTATAATTGTGTTTTTTTTTTATATTATAATTGGTGTAAACTATGTAGGTGATCAAAAATAAATAAATAAATAAATAACGACACACCAAGAATAAAGATGACATGATTTTTTTTCTGTAAAAAAAAAAACTTCAAACCTCATTTCCCACAAATGCTATTTTGGCGCTTCAGCGTTATTTCTATTCCACTGACAATAAGTTTTCAAAGCTTATTTTTTCTTACTATATATAAGATTATATCTTAGGGTTTTGGAAAATAAACAAATGTGTTGCTTTTGAAAATAAGAAACGACATTTCAAGTTTATTATTCCACCAAATCTATCTTTCTTCCCAAAGCATATTCTGACGTATTAAAATTTTGACAGACATGTCAAATTAAAAAAAAGAACTAAATAATTAAAGAACCTATTTTCTTTATATATATACGATATGACCATGTTCCACAGGCAGCGACACGCGCACCTCGCTGACGCCGGGCGGGGCGCGCTCGCACCTGCTCGTGCTGGAGCTGTGCTCGGGCACGCTGCGCTCGCGGCTGCAGCGCGCGCCGCTCGGCTGGCTCGAGTTCGCGGCGCTGGCGCACGGGCTGGCCGCCGCGCTCGCGCACCTGCACACGCCAGGTGACCACCCCACGTCGCTGACTAGTGAGCGCCTGCTCGTGCCGGGTGACACCCCACGTCGCTGACTAGTGAGCGCCTGCTCGTGCCGGGTGACACCCCTCGTCGTTGACCGTCGTGAGCACCGAAACCGACGCATTGTTTGGTCCTTAGATAGCGGGAACAGGTGGGGGGGTTGCGAATAACCCCACATAATTGACTCCGGGCGAGGCCTGTGAGCATTCGGTGGTCGTTTGACGTGCGCTCGTCGGCATGTGGGTGGTGGAAGATAAGGAAGCGGTAGAGATTGCGAGAAGTTACAAAGGTATTTAGAGCCAGTACAAGAAAAACTCTGCCGAAGAGGGCAGAGGAGGGTTTGAGGGGGATCTACAAAAGAAAATTACATTGCATAAGATTTAGCGACATAAATGCAGGAAATGTGATTACATAATATAATTTATAAAAATAATGTAAACATTGCGATATTTTTAGCCACACTTTCAAATAATATGTAGTATAAAGAAAGTTTGTTTGTGTTTCTGTTACCAGCCGGCAGCAAGCCATGCGTGGTCCACCGCGACGTGAACAGTAGCAACGTGCTCGTCTGCTGGGGGGGACGTGCGCGGCTCGCCGACCTGGGCCTCGCGCAGTGCGTGCCGCACGCGTCGCAAGGCACGCACGCGTCGCACGCGCCTCACGCGCCGCACGCGCCCGCGCGGTACAGTGAGGTGAGTGTGTGTAACCCCATTCTCCCCGGTCATTGCCTTATGATAGTAGCAACGTGCTCGTCTGCTGGGGGGGACGTGCGCGGCTCGCCGACTTAGGCCTCACGCAGTGGTTGCCGCACGCGTCGCAAGGCTCGCACGCGTCGCACGCGCCTCACGCACCGCACGCGCCCGCGCGGTACAGTGAGGTGAGTGTGTGTTGTAACCTCGCTCACTGCAGTATGTTATCCAGCAACGTGCTCGTCTTTAGGGGCGGACATGCACGCCGCACGCGTCGCAAGGGTCGCACGCGCCCGGCGGTACAGCGAGGTGAGTCATGTACCCACCCTCCCCGGTCACTGCCTTATGATAGTAGCAACGTGCTCGTCTGATGAGGCGGGACGTGTGCAACTCGCCGCACGCGCCGCAAGGGTCGCACGCGTCGTAAAGGTCGCACGCGTCGCAAGGGTCGCACGCGTCGTAAAGGTCACACGTGTCGCAAGGGTAGCACGCGTCGCTAGGGTCGCACGCGTCGCAAGGGTCGCACGCGTCGCAAGGGTCGCACGCGTCGTAAGGGTCGCATGCGTCGCAAGGGTCGCACGCGTCGCACGCGCCCGCGCGTTACATTGGAGATATTCTTGTACCACACTCGCAGCCTTATGACGTCACAGCAACATGCTCTTTTTTATTTTTCATAGCTACCATTACATGAACATCAGGATGTGTTCGGTGTTTGCCCACTGTGTGTGTGTTCGTGTGTCTATGCGCACGTGGATGCGTGTGTGCGTAAAATAAATTTAAATAAATTTTCTGTAAATTCAGATCTGTGTGGTTGTTTTTGTGTCGAATCACAAACTACCACCTTCATACCTATTTTATCTTATCTGTTTTGTGCACAGGCAGGCACCCTCCGCTACCTATCACCCGAGGCGCTAGAGGGCGCGCTCGACCTGTCCGGCGCACGCGCAGCCCTGTGCGCGGTGGACGTGTTCGCGCTTGGCCTGGTGCTGTGGGAGATGCTGTGGAGGACGGCGCCCGCGCACACGCCCGCCAGGGCTCCGCCCTACGCGCCGCCCTACCACCACCATGGGCTGCCGGCGAGACCTACGCTCGCGCAGATGCAGGTCAGTTGCCACTATCATCACCACTGATATCGCTACCACCGTCAACACACACACTATCACATGAGGCGACCATCATAGTCCTCGGTAGTAGCAACGCATCTGTCATTGACTTCAGATTTAACCCATGTTCTGTATATAGTTGATTACAGAAGTCCATGGACGGCAGTGATCACTTACCGTCAGGTGGACTGCATGCTCGTTTGGTCAGACAAAAAAAAATATCGGGCACCATCCGTAAAACCAGCACGTTACCCTACGTTCCCGTCTACCGCTATTATTGCCTGGCTTACGCTCGCAGATGCAGGTTGGTTGCCACATTAATGGTCACCACCGCCATAACTAGAGTTGGAATTACTACTACTACACTAACATTATTTTAAGCTTGTTAACGGCTTTCTGTATGTAACACATTTTTGTTTTTTAAAATACGCCTACTACACTCATAGCCCCACACTAGGACTTACTTGTGTCGTGGATACCATGGACACACAAGACGAATACACAAACAGACCCAGAACATGAATCTAAACTCATCATTCAGAAACCTGTCTGGCCGGTAATCGTAACCGAGACCCATTGCTCGTCAGACCGGTGTGGTAACCGTTCGACCACGCGGGTCGTCCATTTCCTCTTTTCTGGGTACAATATAGTATATTATTATTGAAATTTATTTACAGAGCTTGGTATCCCGTAACAAGGCGCGACCGCCCTTACCCAAAGGGCCGGTACCCGAAGCCAGGGCGTTGAAGATAGCCTGCGACACCTGTGATGAGTGCTGGGACCATGACGCTGAAGCTAGGTACATTTTGATAATGTTAAACTCATAAAATTGACACTGTGGCGACTTCCCGCAACTCGGCACGAGATGGCGCTACTAGTATTGTGAAACACGCTATCGAAGTGTTCTCAATACCCCGCATATATACAAGTTCCGAACAACGCCAGTCGGTGCACGGCCGCTCCCCAGGCATGATCACCTAGCCTGGAGGGAGATCTCGCTTTTGCCAAAACCACTATAAGATAAGGGGTTTTTTTGTGGTACTTGATTTTTTTAATCGGATTGAAGTAGCAAACGAGCATGCAGTCCACCTGATAGTAGATGGCCACTGCTGCCCATAGATATCTGTTACTGTTGATTACAGATGTCCATGAGCGGCAGTGACTACTTACCATCAGGTGGACTGCATGTTTGCTACTTCATTATAAAAAAAGCCGGCGATGCATTGGCGACTCTGGTGTTGCAAACGTCCACAGGCGGCGGTGACACATTAAGTACAGATATAAAATAAAATGTTGATCTTTTTGGAGATTTGCCAATTTTAAGGAGGTTAAAGAGAGTACCTCTTTAACCTCCATAAAATTGGCATAATATGGATAGGACTTTTATCCATCGTCTCTGTAGCCTCGGGGTCAGAATAGGGCTACGGTATCCCCTGCCTGTCGTAAGAGGCGACTAAAAGGGGCTTCCGGGGTTGCAGACGGCTAGAGTGGGAGCTCGAACCGTTCGGTCAGGCAATCCCGGGAAGGACGGCGGCATGTGTGGTCGCATATTGTCGTAAAGACCAGACGGAGTGGTGGGCCCAGCCACTCACCTGATAGGAGCCCGATGGGGCAACGCGGCCAGAGGACTATGTTATTGTAAATCATTATTTAAATCGTTTAGTAAGTGATCTACATAGAACAAAGATATTTTTGTATGATTTGATTCTCAAACGTTAGTCAAAACGATATGATGTATAACAATGTTTCCAATTACATGGTTAGCTTACTAGATTTACGAGTATGTTGGTCGAATATCATATTTAAAATTGTGTATCTCGTTGTATTATTTTCTCTTTTCTGGTACAATAAATCATCTTTTTAGTACAATAAATCATATTTAAAACGCAAAAATTGGCTTCAGGTTAACGGCTGTATGCGTAGAAGAACGCATGGCTGAGCTCAAAATGATGCTGCTCGTACAGGGTCCGGTGATACATGATAATAATTTGCATCCGCATCCACCAGGTAAGTGGAGAAATTTGACGGTATATATCAAAACATGTTAGTGTAACTATAATTTGGATAATATTAGTAAAATTAGCATGAAAAATATTTAACGCTTAGTTTGTAACATTTGAGTTTAGATTATAATTGACACTAGTAACAATACTATTCATAATATTTTGCGTTTTTAGCGGAAATCAACGTGCCTTCACCGCCGGACAGCGACAAGAACTCAAACTGCACGAACACGCAGAACGGTGACGTCACCACCCCCCTGCTATACCCCCACCCACACATTGGCAGGAACACGTGCATAGAACGCAACACGCACACAAACACACAGACGCACACAGTTGAACTCATACATAAAAGCTTGAAAGACATTACGGCTCCCACAGAGGTATCAAGGGTTCAGAATATAGAAGAGAATTGTCTCTCAGTTGCAAGGATCAGTCATAATAGACTTCAAACTCAAGAGAATTCAGACAGGTTTAACGAAATAAGGTCGTATCAGCGGCCCTTGGATTATGTTCAGAACGACGTCAGCTCCCATGACGTAGACAGGGGACCGAAGCAAACGAACATACTCCAAGATACGAAGGTCGATAAACCAAAATGGGGTATTAGGAAGTTCTTTGAGAAGAAATTGGGTCGGGCTCCAAGGGAGACGGAGGTGAAGTTGGTAGCGGAGAACTCCAATCTAGTACAAAATGCAAGGACAATGACGTCGATAATTGATAAGCCGAGTAACATTCCGTTCGATTCGGCGAGACCGGCTAACTTGATACTGAATCAAGATAGGACATACAACTTCGAAGCCCCTTGCACTCTATCCCCGCCGAATAGAACTCTCTCGCCCACAATGATGATGGAATCCGAAATGAACACTGACAAAGTCTTCAAAGAGCTACCTTCGAGAGACGATACTGAGTCGAAGCATCAAATATTCGCCGTTATAGTACCGAAAGTGAAGCCAGCTGATGTTAGCAAAAGCAAGACATCTGGTAGTACGGAAAGCATTAACAAGCGATCGGTTAGAACGTCGATGTCTTCTCAGAGTATCTTCAAAGCGGGGCATTCGGAATCGGAGGATTCCACTGTAAAGAAAAGACTCAGTTGCGATAATAGAATCATCACCAACTCGAATAGTGGAAGGTCTTCCAGAGCGAGTATTAATTTGGAACTACAGTATATAGATAATACTCAAGCTGAGAACTTCAATGGAAATGATAGTCCATTCGATTTGAACTCGGATTGCTCGAGCAGTGAAGACGAACACCTTATGCTGTTATCTGAGAACGGTGGCTCGAAGATCACGATGCAAACTATACCGAAAACGAGCGAAAGCGACAAGAAACGTCAAAACGATGTGTTGAAGGAAGCGACTCAAGCGAAGACCGATTTTGGGTTCAACAAATTCCAAAACAAATACACGAATTTCGACAACGAATTCAGCGATCCTAACGATAAAGAGAATTTGGTTAACGGGTACAGCGGGGACAATCCGGTGTACTTGGCAGCGTTGAACGGGGAAATAGACACGGGAGATTTGAAAATGCAGGAGAATGCAACGGATAGGAATGCGAAATCGCCGAAACCGTCTTTGAAGTCTCTCGCGATCAAACGCCAGCATTCGTTAGAGCAAGTTAGCGAGATTTTTACTTCAGCTGGCGATATTAATCTCCAAAATCCGGCTGGAAGGGTGAAAACGCCTGGAGACTTGCCCGTGGCGGTACGCAGGGCTAGAAGGGACAGGGCGTTGCAAAAGGGAAGGGCTAGCGAGTGTAATAGATTGAGTTTGTACGACGATAGGATGATGTTTGGGAACAGCTTATGAATTGACTTAGCAACGGTTGGGAATTATCGAGATATTTATTTCAATTAATCTTTTAAAGTATCTTGTATCATCTTAATTTTATATGGATATCATGCGAGTTTATATTTTTTGATCTACTGCATGCATGTGTTATTTATCGACCATATGCGATAATTACGTATATTGCAGACAGTAAATAACGACAGGAATTGAAAGAAGAAATATAGACTATTGATTTCATTCGTCTATATTTCAATCTTATTGCAATTTTCATCTACCCTCTAAACAATTTTTCATTTACGGGTAGATGAACAATGATGAATAAAGCACATGTATCCATATTGCAGATAATACTTGAAGCAGGCAAATTAAATACGCACGTGTATGTTCTACATCAAATTTCCATTTACCTGTATTTTAACCGACTTCTTTTTTATATCTACCCGCTGCAAGTATTATAACCCTCCATATTTATATTATTAAAATGGAGATTTAAAAATATAGATTAATAAAATGCTTCAATATATTGAACTTCTCTATAGAAGCTATAATTTACGTGGTTTAAAGTAATACACGAATCTTTAAGGGAAAAACGTATTTAATTGAAATATATATCTATATATTAAACTCAACATATAAATATGAATACTTATTATATTCCACGGTAGTTAATAATGTGATATAATTGATATCGTTCGAACAATTTGAATTGCATTTTTTTTCAGTTTTGCGATTGAATTTACGCTTTATAGAAATTCTGATATTACCATTTTTTTATATATATTTTTATGTTTGTACATATTACAAAAATATTTTTATGTTAGTAAGTAATTTATGACTTTGTTTTTTTTTGTATTTATTGTCTTCTGGTATATTTTTTTCGTATTTTTAATATTTATTTATGTTTAATGTTTGACTTAATTATATGTAATAGTGTTTTTGTATATGACAACACTTATTGTGCTTTTGGATTTTGAAAGGACTTTGAACCCTAATTCGAGGGCTACGAAACATTGGTTTCGAGCGTTAATGGGTAGTAATCGAAAAACATGTGACTATTTTTTGGATTCGCGGCTAAATTACAATAAAAAATATGGTCACATTTTTTTTAACCCGCCCATACTGAAAACGCGAATACAGAAACCGCGAATACGGAATTTTACTTACTATGTAGCGTTGAAATTTGATCGCAAAACATATTTTCAAAACGATTGTGTCATTGCATTGCATTTATATTTAGTCTCGAGCTTTATTAAACTAGATTAATTAGATTAGCGCTGCTAATGCAAAATGTCTTAAGTGCTAATATGAAATTAATTAGAACATATGGTATTAGAGAAAAAATATATGATATTCAGTATTTCTTAAGCAAAAAACATGTTAAGATATTATGTTTTTGTCGACGCGATGTAAAAAAAAGAAATATGCTTTATTTATTTAATAACTAGTTGACCCGGTGAACTTCGTTCCGCCTAAAAGTCAAAAATCTAAAATTATCGGTGTTTCTTCACATATTATTCATGTATTATACACAAAAACCTTCCTCTTGCACCAGTCTATCTATTAAAAAAACTGCATTAAAATCCGTAGCGTAGTTTTAAAGATCTAAGCATACATAGGGACAGACAGCGAGAGGAGACTTTGTTTATATATGCTTAGATCTTTGAAACTACATTACTGATTTTAATGTATTTTTTAAATATATAGAGTATTTAAATAGAAAGGTTTTTAGGTATAATACATGCATAAAATAGTGCAGATACAAAAATAATTTTTGATTTTTGATTTTTAGGAAAGAAGTTCGCCGGGTCCGCTAGTATTATTATTATATTAATACGTGAAGCAAAAATTTGTGACGGATTTTTAAGTAATATGCCGCGGACGGATTAGTATGAAATTTTGCACGGTTATAGTGGACGTAGAGAAGGAGTGCAGAATGTTAATATTTTTTTCAAATAATGCATTTTTCATACATAAAATCAACTAAAAACACATTACACACACTGCCTTGCATTTGTCACAAACACATATGTACTTAGTAAATGAAATAGAACATTCAATGTCTTACTATGAAAAGACACAACGTCAAGAATGTCAGATGACATTTGATTTTTAATTTAAATTACGGTCGAATTTCGGCCGATGCGACGGGCGACTAGTATTTATAAATGTTTAAGATCGATTGAAAGTTGTCATTGGCAAAATGATCATAAGACAAGAAGCTATAGCGCAAGTAAGAAATAAAACCTAAGTGCGACTCGAACTCGCGCACTAAGGGTTCCGTACCATTATCGAAAAAACACGTTTATTGTAGGGAGCTCTCCTTATATATTATTTTTAAGCATAGCTTTTATCGCGGGCTCTGAGCGCGGCGACCGAAAGGAATTCCGTAACGAAAAAAACCTAACACCCCACTCCGCCTACCATGTAGCGCGGCCGAGCGTTCGCTTCGTGTATGTATATGGTACGACAGTAAGAAGCTCGCACGGATCGAGACAAGCTGCTCGGAAATCGGATGAATATATAAGCAGCTGTTTGTGATAAAGTATATATGTAGTTTTGGCAAAGGGAGATCTCCCGCCACGCTAGGTGACCATGCCTGGGGAGCGGCCGTGCTCCGACAGTTGATGTTCGGAACTTGTACATATGCGGGGTATTGAGAATAATTCGATAGCGTGTTTCAGAATACTAGTAGTGCCATCTCTTGATGAGTAGCGGGAGGTCGCCACATAGTATTGAAGAAAAAATCTTGAATTAATATCAAAGAAAGGAAAATGCATAAATAAATTATTATAATTGCATAAGTTGATAAAGAATGCTATGCAATAGCTTTACCGCGGCAGTCCCGAGTCTTTTCACGTTTTTTTATTATTTTTTTAATATTTGTTGTTATCGCAGTTATAGTCATTACTGTTTGTAAGATACAGCCTGGTGACAGACAGACAAACAGAGGAGTCTTAGTTAACGCTTGGGGTATGCAAGTCCGGTCTGATCGCAGTGGGTGCCGGGTTCGATTCCCGACCAGACAAGTATCTGAATGATGAGTTTAGATTCTTGTTCTGGGTCTGGGTGTTTGTGTGTGTCCATGGCACCCACGACACAGGAGAAAATCCTACTGTGGGGCTATGAGTGTAGAAAGCGTTTTTCAAAGCGTTTTAAGTCTAAAAAATATTGAAAGTTGAGTATTGCACTTAAGACATTTTGCCACCAGTCATTTAGTATAAACATAAACAAAATTAACATTGCAAGATTACTACATTAATTGTTACCTCACGTTTTAAGATGTTGACAAGAAAATCCTCATTAACGATTTGACTTTTTTAATTTAGCTTTAATAATACTGATACTTGATAAACGTTAATCTATTATTATTTATGAAGTGTAATTCTGTTCTCTTGGCTGATATATTTTAAAAATATGTTTGATGGAGGGTTCGGGGGAGGGGGGGGGGGGGTTCCGGATTAAGCCAGCGCGGGGCTTGTAGCAAATTCTGAGAGGCCCATAGTTTGCCTTAAGTAAGGGTATTGAATAAAACATAACTGTTATCAGTAAACTTTTCTGGATTTATTGGGAAAATTTAGAGATGACACTTTTTATATCTACTTTCTGTGTAGGATTTTCAGGATAGCAAAGATAGTAAGATATAAAGGCGCGGACCCACCGCAACGCACGGAGTGTCTACGCACGTGCGTCAAGCTTTGCTTTGCAAGAAAATGTATGTGATTGTGTCCCCTGCAAGCCACGAACACGCTACACATGAATTGACACTCGTGGCTAGCTCGGATATGCGCGCACGTAGCTCAACGTTGGCAACGTTGGCCACGCACGGTATACACGCGGTACACGTAAGCGGGATCGGATGGGGGGTGGAACGGGCAGGGAAGCGTCGCCGGCGCCATTTTGTAGATTCCTTTTCTCTGTCCGATTCAAAACTGTGCTGCGCTACAGTTTTACATAGCCGTGAGTAGCGTGCATAGCGTGTGCTGCAGTGGAAACGTTTACCCACGTTTCCAAATAAACGAATCCGTGCGCCGTGTGGCCGTGCACAGCGTGCGGTGGATCCAGGCCTTAAATAGTAGGTGTTGGGCCGCGGGGCTCTAGTCGCGGGGTCCGTAGCATTTGCTACTCTTGCTTGGTAATCCGGCAATGGGGTTAAGAATGTTATAGATGGCGCGTTTACCTTGTGTAGCGACCTCATTTTGTATATACTTTTTAGTCTTTATAAAACTATTTCGATTTTATAATTTTATATACGAATTTAGAATACGATTATATTTTGACATTAAGAAGATTATTGTTTTAGTGATTTTAATGGAGAGAATGTTTTGTGTTTATTATTATTTATTATTTCATGTTTATTATTGTTAATTACACTTTTATTATTGTAAATATTAAATATCGTCGTCAACCCATTATTGTCCCACTGCTGGGAACGGGTCTTCTCTCAGTATGAGAGAGTTTAGGCCACAGTCCACCGCGCTGGCCAAGTGCGAATTGGTGGACTTCACACACCTCCGAGAACTTTTTTTTTTTAAAGAACTCTCGGGTGTGTAGGTTTCCTCACGATGTTTTCCTTCACCGAAAAGCAGTGATAATTAATTTATAATACGCACATGATTCAGTGGTGCGTGCCTGGGTTTGAATCTCGGACCTCCCGATCGAGAGGGCAAGTTTCAACAATTAGGCTATCACTGCTCTCAATATTAAATTTTTAAAAATTTAATATTAAATATAGGTGCGAATAATGAAAATAAGTTTCCTTTCGCGCTGATAATTGATGACCCCGACGTGATAATAAAAGTATTTACATGAAAAAATAAATAATAATAAACTCAAGACATTCTCTCCATTAAAATCACTAAAACAATAATCTTCTTAATGTCAAAATATAATCCTATTCTAAATTCGTATATAATATTATAAAATCGAAATAGTTTTTAAAAAGAGTAAAAAGTATATACAAACTTACAAAGTGAGGTCGCTACACTTGTTTATGGACCTGTCTGATTAATGTTACTCGTATTGAGCGCTACAGACTACATTTAAAGCAGATTATATTAATAATTTTTAATATCTGTATTAAATTTGTGACCCAAGTGATACCGATTCCGACGGATTTTAATTTTAACTTTTTTTTATACTTTAACCTAACGATAAGGCAGACTGGCTACCTGATGGAAAGTAGTCACCGTCGCTGGACATTCGCAACACCAGAGGAGTCGCCAATGCATCGCCGGCTGTGAAGGAGAGCTCTTTTCGCACCTTGAAGAACCCCATGTCTATGTTTACAGGTCTTTATGGGTGGTTACCGCCATTTTTATTCCAAATTTGTTTCTTATGTATTTAAGCGTATCGTGCCCATTTTATTCGTCAAGTGATAATACATGTCTGGTGTAATATTGTACTTATAATCATTTGTATATATTTTTCTGATACTTTTTAAAAGGACTACATATTTTATGTTTTTGTTACTTTTTTGAAGTTATTTTTTTGTGAATTGCATTTATAGTCTATTACTATTAAATACGATAAAGAATTATTGTTTTCATTACATTTTTGTTGTTTTTGGAGGCACCGTAGATTGAAAGATCAAATATTTCGCAGATTACATAAACTTGTCTATGGTATGAAACAGATCGATTTCATAGATAATATTTGACCATAGACAAAATTACTCTTCATGTAAGATATATAATTTCTGGTATTGTATTAGTCCAAAACACGCTTAACATAAGTTTTTTATTAAATCTTATGTTTAGCGCTAAATCAAGAAGAATGTTGAATAATTCCTTGTTCTTTTAAGTTTTTTTGATTTAGGAATAAAGATAATGAAGAATTATTTGTCTGTAGATGTGGTCTGTCCATAGACAATTTTTATATCTGTAAAGGCATCTTTAAATGTGGTACGTAAATTATGCAATTTTCCGTGTTTATTATTATGTTACCTGTAATTATTCCATTAAATATAAAATATGTACGTACTCTAAGGGCCTGTTTCACGATGACAGAGTAAAGCGTATAATGAACTCCGGAGAATAACTATTTCCATCTAATAAAAGCTGAATTAAGGGCTTGTTCTCGTCTGAAAGATATGGTAAGGTAGACATACTTTTTTTATCAGACTGAAGTAGCAAACGATCATGCAGTCCACCTGGTAAGTGGTCACTGCTGCCCTGCGACATCTGTAATCAACTTCATACAGAATATGGGTTCTATCTGAAGTCAATCACAGGTGCGTTGCTACTCCCGAGGACTATGATGGTCGCCTCATGTGAAAGTGTGCCGGCAACCACACCCTTCTATCGAAACGCAAGAAATGCTTCACGCTAGAGATGTGGCGGTGGTACTTACCCGGTCGAACTACACTTGTTCTACCACCTAGGGCGTACTTATAGGCTTTTCAACTTAGCAACGCATCTGTAAGAAACTACAGTTCAGGATAGACTACAGATGTCCATGGACGTCGGTCTCTTACTATCCGTTGGACTACATGGTCGTTTGCTAGTCTGTTTAAAAAAAAATGACAAAGAAGTGTCAAAAAAATTGACCCATTTTTTGTATTTTTTTATATACATTTAATTAAAATAATAAGTATTTGAAATATGTTTTATTTGAATTATGTATTAAGTTTTATCATTTTGTGCATTATTTATTTTTATTTGTTACTAGTTGAATCTCGCAGCTTCGCCCGCGTAAAAAAAATCGATGTATCGATTGTCCCGTGGGAATAAGATACTTTCCACAATATAAAGTACCCTATATATTAATCCAGTCTCAGCTAACTCCCTACCAATTTTTATGAAAATCGCTTCAGCCGTTTAGGCGTGAATAAGTAATACTCACAAACTTTCGCCTTTATAATATTAGTATGATATATTGATTTTTTTTAAATTTTACTCTGAAATTGTGAAAGACCCTTAGCCTTATTGTTTAAAAGTACAAGTTTGTTTTTTTTAAATTATGTATTTCTGTTGATTTTTATGACAAAAATGTGATTAAATTTTAATTTTGTCTTATTTTGTACATAGTTTAGTTACTATACAGCCATGTTATGATTTAGTTGGTTATAATATAAAATGACAATGTTTTTATGTAAGGGAACGGTTGGATTGTTTTTTTTTTCCGATAGGTAAGTCTGTATATCAATTTGTTTCGGAATTAAATAGAATTGTATGAGAGTAATAAATTGTTTTATTTAATTCATCTCCCTATCAAACACACACGCTTTCTACTTTCATAGCCCCACACTAGGATTTTCTCCTGTGTCGTGAGTACTATGGACACACACAGGACGAATACACAAATTCCCAGACCCAGAACATAAATGTAAACTCATCATTCAGATATCTGTCTGGCCGGGAATCGAACCCGGAACCCATTGCGCGTCAGACCGGTATGGTAACCGCTCCGCCACACGGGTCGGCCAATTCAAAAGGTGAAGTATTTTTGCCGGATAGTCCATTTCATTAAAATTGAGAAGTTGAAGGTCAATTTTTTTATAGTAAATATCTGCTTAGTAACCTTATTCTACCGAATTGGACTCCTACAGCTTAGGTTTGGCCGAGTATCGCTAATTTCGTTAATTTGCTTCAAAGAGTTGAAGAGTTCCATTACTTTGTTATGGATCCTATGATCAAAGCCTTAACAAACTCATATCAGACTACTCCCTCAAGTACTTCTTTTCTAATATTTTTTTTATCAAAACCGGTTGTGATATTGAGTTATTCGTCCATTTATCGCACATCGTTAATGCAAATTTAAGATTTATGCGCTTTTCTTATGGATGTGAGTACAACCCATTATTGTCCCATTGCTGGGCACGGGTCTTCTCTCAGGATGAGAGAGTTTTAGGCCACAGTCCACCGCGATGGCCAAGTGTGAATTGGTGGAAATGGATGCTATTGTCAAAAGTGAACTAATAAAATGAGAACCCATAATACTCACTATCTTTCAAATAAAAAAATCATCCAAATCGGTTCACCCACTCCGGAGAAATCAGGTACCAAATATAAAAAAAAAAATACAGACGAATTGAGAACCTTCGCCTTTTTGGAAGTCGGTTAGAAAGCAAACGTGCAATCACCTACTGCTACTAAGTGGTCATTGCTACCCAAGGATCGCTTTAATAAGTCCCAGGTTAAAATCAAGCGAAGCGTTATGCTTATCTGCCTACCGACAATGTTCAGCACGCAAAGTTATGTTACTATGTGCTTGTTTATCATAACTATGCTGTCTACCCTACTTAAGTACCTATATGTATTCGATTCTTATATTTTAAATTATAAAAAATGTTAAGTACTACTCGACCACAACAATTAGGCGCATAAAACAAAAGCGGTTCCGAACTGCGGGGTACGGAACCGCTTTTGTTTTATGCGCCTAATTGTTGTGGTCGAGTAGTACCTAATGTCATGATTTTCGGATTTAAATTATTATTTTTTTATAAAATATCCTTTTGAAATGTATCTGGCTGAATATCTATTCAGCCAGATACTCAATGACGTGTGGATTAAAAAGAAAAGAGTGTGATTACCTATTGATAAAAACATGGACGCCGTAAAGATTTAATAATGTACCTTAAATATTATTAACAATTATGTAGTGACAATCTGATGTGAATTAAATATGTAATGATAATGTAATGTGAAATAAATGTGTAAGTGATGAGAAGATATGTTTTATTACACCACTAAATACGCTCTTGCATGCTCAAAAGTGTTTAATAGCATTTAAGTGAATTATTTAAGTTTCCGTGTAAGTGTAGCGTTCTTTTTGGAAATAAAGAATCTTTAACGTCAAAATTACCACACCCTTCATACGAGAACATAGCAGTACATAAATACCGAGTATTAGGCAGGAAAGGTGCAGCAACAGTGTCTGAAGAGGAACCTTGAAGGAGTCTACCTTCAAAACTAAACTATGTTTTTGTCAGAAACTTTGTTCTTTATAAGATTGAAGTAGCAAACGAGCAGTCCACCTGATGGTAAGTGGTCACTGCCGCTCATGGACATCTGTACGCAACTTCATATACAACATAGGGTTCTGTCTTAAGTCAATCACAGATGCGTTGCTACTCCCGAGGTCTGTGATGGTCGCCTCATATAAAAGTGTGCCGGCAACCACACCCTTTCATCGAAACGCTAGAACTGCTTCACGATAGAAATAGGTGTAATAGGTGTGGCGGTGGTACTTTCCCAGTCGAACTACACTGGTTCTACCACCTATAAAACTGCTTCATCCATCCATCAGGCTTTGAAAGTCCACTGCTGGACATAGGCCTCCCCTAATCTGCGTCACTTCGAGCGTTCCTGAGCCATCTGAATCCAGCGGTTACCCGCCGTCTTCAGGTCATCAGTCCACCGGGTCGGGGGGCGGCCTGCACTCCTTTTGCCCAGACGTGGTCTCCATTCGAGGACTCTTCTACCCCTACGAACTTTTACTTCTACGAACGATGTGGCCTGCCCGCCGCTACTTCAGCTTACTAATTTTGAAAGCTATGTGGGTAACTTTTGTTCTCCTACGGATTTCATCGTTACGAATTCTGTCGCGCAGCGAAATACCAAGCATAGCTCTCTCCATAGCACGCTGAGCGACTTTCAGCTTACCCACGAGGCTTACAGTAAGGGACCACGTCTCGGCGCCATATGTCATCACTGGCACTAAAACTTATAGTCCAATAAACGTCTGATAATATTTTTTCTTTTACGTTTTACAAACATATCGCTTTGACGTCATTCAATCTATAGTTACCGCGGTAAGAACGTAAAAGAAATATGTTTACGTATCCATGACGCCCACAGGAAAAAATGTAGATATAATTTGAGCGTTATACTTAATTTATTTTCACGGCAAGCTTTATCTCGGCTCATCCCCCGCTAAGATACAATTTAATCAAGCGCAGACTGCGGAATTTTATATTTATAAGCAACGTGAGAATAGGATTTTAATATTCATATCTTTATTTTTTCTAAGCACCCATTGTTACTGGAAATACGTAGGAAGACGTTGCTACGCGTCTTTTGTTCCTTAGTACGAGTACGAGTAGCAGTTTATTGTTTCCTCGGAATAAGAGTCAGTGCTGGATTCAGCCATCGCAGGGCCTGTAGCAAATTCTGCCAAGAGGCCCATAGTTTGCCCTAAGTTAAACACGCTTTCTACATTCATAGCCCCACACTAGGATTTTCTCCAGTGTCGTGGGCGGACACACATAATACACAAACATCCAGACCCAGAACATGAATCCAAACTCATCATTCAGATACCTGTCTGGCCGGGAATCGAACCCGGGACCCATTGCGCATCAGACCGATAGGGTAATCGCATTGCCACGCGAGTCGTCAAGTTAAGTAAGGTCGTCGGGGTAAGGTTATTGAATAAAACAAACGTGTTAGAAGTAAAATTTTCTGGATTTAATCTCGGAAAATTTAGAGACGACACTTTCTATATACTTTCTATATCTATTTATTTTAGTTTAAGATTTTCAGGATAGCAAAGATAGTAAGATATGAATAGTAGGTGTTGGGCCGCGGGGCTCTAGTCGCGGGGCCCGTAGCATTTGCTACTCTTGCTATGTGGCTAATCCGGCACTGACAAACGTTGTTCTTGTTTCCGCATTTACATTAAAATTGCATGTTTACTTTATCATTTTCTGTCATAAGTAGCAATGTATTTGGAAATAATGAGCAAGGCTTGATTTTTAATGTGAGAAAAATTGTCAGCCCCTAGGGGCCCCCTGAGGATGGGGGCCTTGGCCCTGGCCATGGGTGGCAGTGACCACTTACCATCAGGTAAACAGCATGCTCGTTTGCTACTTCAATCTTATAATAAAAGTAAGATCAAATGAGCTAGATCTCAGTTATTTTCGAATACCTTTATTTTTTTTGTTATCGAGGGGGAAACCTTCAAAAGGTATCCGACGCTGTGGGAGCAACGTCGGGTTATGTAGGAATTTAACCACAATAAAACCCCCTGATGGCCATCCTCATCGCTGCGTGGAGGATTCCAGGATCTCCAACGGAACACAACCGGAGCCCTTCGTGCGCGATGCCTCTTCCGGTCTCTTTCCGAGAGCACAAATGTTCACCGTGTCACCTGGTGTTTACACCATGCAACCACACATACTGCCGTCCTTCCCGGGGTTACTGGCGGCGGTTGGAGCTCCCACTCCAGTCGCCCGTAACCCCACAAGCCCCCTTTTAGTCGTTTTTTACGACAGGCAGGGGCTACCGTAGCTGTATTCTACTACAGGGGCAGACCCGAGGGGACGTTATCTACATCTGCGTATGTAGTTAACTAAGCGTCTATTTAGTCGTCCCTGTAATTCCAGGATCAGAATAGGGCTACGGCATCCCCTGCCTGTCGTAAGAGGCGACTAAAAGTGGCTTCCGGGGTTGCAGACGGCTAGAGCGGAGCTCGAACCGTTCGGTCAGGCAATTCCGGGAAGGACGGCGGTATGTGTGGTCGCATACCGACGTAAAGACTAGACGGAGCGGTGGGCCCAGCCGCCCATCTGGGAGGAGCCTGATGGGGCAACGCGCTCAGAGAATTCCGGTTGCGGTCGGACCGAGTTCCCGGAGTCCTCTTTATAGCGCCGAGGACGGTCACCGGGGGAGTTTTAGTGCGGTAAAAATCCCACATAACCCTGCGTCACTCCCACGGCGTTGGGTACCTTTTGAAAGTTTCCCCCTCGAAAACAAAAAAAAAATGTACATCTGCAGATGTAGATAACCAAGCGTCTTCTTAGTACAAGAAATTGTTATGAAAGTTGGAGTCTATATAAATTCCATCCCTGTCAATCTGTTCGTTCTCCGTAGGATTGGTATTTCTAATATGAAATATCAAGCATTTTCATTCACTAGATTTCACTTCTTACCTATTTTTATCCAATATCATACATTTTAAAAAATATATAAAAACTAGCTGTACCCGCGGCTACGCCCGCGTGCAAATCAATGTATCGCAAAGTTTTCCCGCGCAAATCTCCACTCAGTTGGAATTCTACGATAAAAGTAGTCTACATGTTGTTCCATAACTTTTTCTATAGTAAAAAACCCGTAAAAATCGGTCTAGCCGGTCAAACACAGAGTGAAAAAACGAATTTTAAGTGTATATTTGTGGGTAGGTAAATATTGTTATGTAAAATGTTATGAAAATAAGACGAATTAGAATATTATTATCGTAAACCCCTTTTTTGAACCAATTTACAGTCTTAGTGGTCACATTAACAATATCGGAATACATCTTTTCAAACAACGCCTCCACATTTAAACCGAAGCGCATCGATTATAAAGATGGATTTTAACTTTTATGAATTGAAAAATACTATTTTAAGTAATTTTGGTCCTTTTAAATTTCTGAGTAAGATTACATATAGGTGAACCTACTTTTAACATTAATTTGACAACCTTGACGACCCGCGTTGCGGAGCAGCTACCACACCCGGTTCGATTCCCGGCCAGACAGGAATCTGAATAGATTCATGTTCTGGGTCTGGGTGTTTCTATATACGTCTTGTGTGTCCATGGTACCCACGACACAGGAAAAAATCTTAGTGTGGGGCTATTGTAGAAATTGAAATTGTAGAAATTTTCTATTTTATTGAGTGTAGAAAGCGTATTTTTATTAAAAAAAAAGTTTGTGTGGAGGAGTACCGGGAGGCGGGTTGAAGGAATCCAAAAATTTTGTTGGATAATGTCTTCGATTTCGATGGCTGTATCTACAGAATCTTCATCCCAAATAGTCAAATAACAATCCCGCATTGAATTTCCAGTATTCCTTTGATTGGAAATATAAAAATGTTAGAGAAATCGTTGCTACAAATCTTGAGTGGACGCTCAAAGGCGAATAGGCAGGCATTATGACCGCTTTTCAAAAGTGTGGGCGCAACGCTGGACGACGCCACGGCAATAGCTATTTTTCTATCTAACTAAAACTAAAAATCTAATGACAGTATCAATGATACGTAAACTAATTTTGGTTCTACTAACATTTAAGCGGCGCTCAGGTATGTTTATAGTTTATCTTTATTAAGCCTTGTTTGTGGTTAATTACATTAAAATTTGAATTTGTCGGCAAGGTAAATCCAAATTATTTTGTACTTTTACTTGACAGAGGTTAAACCTCTATTAATTTCATATTAACTTTGTGACACATTGATTCCCAGGCGGGCGAAAGCTTTGCATTTCCGATACTAAATAATTTAAAAATGAGCTGGTTATTAAAAAAATAATACTAAAATTAGTATTTATGAAAACTACAGATTATAATAATAATAATAATACTGTACATAAGACAACTGGATTCGAACCCCAGACCTCGCGTTTCTAATCCACCCGACTTGGCACCACACGGCTATCGATTTTAATAACAGATGCGAAATTCATATACTTATGAGTTAAGAACATCATCTATTTTGGCTTATTTTGACACACTTTGTTATTCTAAAATTAATTTAAAATATGTTGTTATTTAAATGCATGTTTTCTATAACATTATTTATAATGAACATATCATAAATTTAAAAAGAAACCATAATGTTGACCTTGCTCGTTTGTTATTAGAGCCAAGTGTTCATCAACCATGCTTCAATATTCATAAATGCAATTATTTATTGAAAACTTATTGATTATTTATTTGAATCAATGTTAAAAAAAATTATCGCCTTTGAATTATTGGATTCGAATAACTACTTTACTATAATAGTATGACGCGCCATCTGTTATCAATTGGGAATCCCTGTACTCTGAGAGCGATTTTACATTAGGTCGCAAGAAGCGCGGCCGCAGCGCGTCAACGGATGCTTTTTTATTATTGAAATATTTCATAAATTCATAAATTAAATTAAATCAATTTGAATCACATCTATTTTTATGATAATTGATAGTTACAAATTTATACGTATTATTTTTGAATGAATTCAAAATGGCATCCGGGCGGCCATGATGGCTACTGTCATGTCACATTACTGTCATGTCACACATTTTTACATTAGAATTTAACAAAATACGCGACAATCCGAATTTTACGGATATATGTTGTCGACTCGAAATCAATGTTTTTTTATGTTTTATTATTTAGATAAGGTTTTAAGTAAGTCTATCGTACACCTTGACGGACTTGTCAGTATGGGACTTTGTCAAAAACGAACTTCCATACAAACATTTATGCCCGATTTTAACGCTTTCAACCCATTTTTTTCAATAAAAAGCAGCCTATGTCCTTTCTCGAGGTCAACACTATCTGTGTGCCCAATTTCATAAAGATCGGTTCAGTTGTTTAGGCGTGAATAAGTAGCAGACAGACAGACAGACAGACAGACAGACAGACAGACAGACAGACAGAGTTACTTTCACATTTATAATATTAGTAGGGATATATTTGTGTTTAAAGGCAACTAGGTAGAGTAAGTACTATAATTAAGTAAAGAATTTGTTTTAGCTTAATATATGGACCATAAGTATGTATGGACATTGACGACCCGCGTGGCGGAGCGGTTACCATACCGCTCTGACGCGCAATGGGTTCCGGGTTCGATTCCCGGCCAGACAGGTATCTGAATGATCAGTTTAGATTCCTGTCCTAGGTCTGGGTGTTTGTGTATTCGTCTTGTATGTGTCCAAGTTATCCACGACACAAGAGAAAATCTTAGTGTGGGGCCATGAGTGTAGAAAGCGTGTATGTATGTGTGTTTATATTTTGTGTATATTTTCTAATAAAGTAAAATAAAAGATTATACAAAAAGTTTAAATAATGAAAGGTAATTTAATTCTGCTTAAATAAAGCATTGCCAAGTCCGGATATATCTTGAAAATCGAGAACATCGCACATTTAGAAGGAAATGGACAGAAGTGGAAATTATGTCGAAATGAATGAAATATAAATACCGTTGGATTCCGAGGGCACAGGACCGACTGGAACGGTGCCATTTAGGGGAGGTCTATGTCTAGCAGTGGACCTCATAAAGCTGATGGATGGATGATGATAACTTAAATCTCATCAACCCTTTATTGGCCCTGCTGGGCACGGGTCTTCTCTCAGAATGAGAGAGTTAGGCCATAGTCCACCGCGCTGGCCAAGTGCGAATTGGTGGACTTCACACACCTCCGAGAACTTTTTTTTTTTTTTAAGAACTCTCGGGTGTGTAGGTTTCCTCACGATATTTTCCTTCACTGAAAAGCAGTGATTTCTAATACGCAGATAAGTCAGTGGTGCGTCCTTCCCGGGATTACCTTGCTGGACGGTTCGAGCTCACACTCTAGTCGGAACCCCGGAAGCTCCTTTTAGTCGCCTCTTACGACAGGTAGAGGATACTATAGCCCGATTCTGATCCTTGAACCACAGGGACGTACATATTTCAACCTACTTCTTATTACGTCTATCGTCTAGCGATTTAAAAGCGAGGATTTCGTGCTAGAAAGACATAATTATGAGCCGACCATCTTAGTCCTTGAAAGAAGCAACGCATCTGTGATTGACTTCGGATAGAATCCCTGTTCCACATTAAGTTGTTTATAGATGTCCATGGACGGCAGTGATCATTCACCATCATGAGGACTGCATGCTCATTTGCTATTTTAATTAGATAAAAAAGTATATTTAATAATCCGGTGCTATATAAAACTCCGCACGCAACATGCGAACTAAACTAACTTGGCAATCCTAATAAATAAATAAATAAACTAAATGTTATTTCAATAAAATACAATTTCCTTTAGGTCACTCTATTCTCGCCGTGCGATTTGTAAACAGAATCAAATAGTACTAGAGAGGTAGTTACATACTGTTATTCACTCTGGGTCCATATTAAGATTGACAGCTATTTGTCTTCCCGGGAACAACAACTTTGCTGAGAACTCACTTGCAATTCTCACCACTTCGGTCATGTCTACGGTGATGGGTATGTGCTAATCGAGTGGTTCCCAACCGGTGGTCCGCGGACCACTGATGGTCCCTGGAAGCACCTGATGTGGTCCAAGAAGTCATCAAAAAAATATTGTAATTTATGAAGTCATCACAACACAGTCAAGTGACGTGACAACACGTGACAGTCAAGTAGCGGACAGCCGTGCCTGAAAAGAGTATACAGAAAGCGCATTAAATATTGTTTGCTTTGAACAAAAATGTACGCGTGATTTATAAAAAAAAAAATGTTTGCGTGTAGCGTACACTCGTAAAAAGTGATACTTCTTTATGACGTTATTTTTCAAAAAATAATTTACTATATGCAACTTTACAGAAATTGGTTAAATAAAGTTAAATTAGATAAAGTTTAATAAAAGGCTTTCATTAAACTTTATCTAATAATCTAATCTATAATAATCTATCTAATATCACGCGTGGTAGGGATAAGAAAAAGATGGCGCGTAACAGAAAAAGATGGCGTGTAACGAAAAATAAAAAAAGATGGCGCGTAACGAAAAAATGTTACACTAAATTTTTTTCCAACCCCGATAAAGAAGTTTCACTTCAAAAAAATCTTATATTAATTTTCAAATTTATTTTTATTTTTAATTACACCCTCATATCGGTGGTCCATGGGTCAACAGATATTGCCAAATGGTCTTTCATCACCAAAAGGTTGGGACCCACTGTGCTAATCAGTGGCGTAACTATACTGTTTGAGGCCCGTGGCAAATTCAACGGATGCCCCCCTCCCCTAATATTAAAACCAATAAAAAAAGTAGTTCTAATTGTGTATGCAACTGAGTAGGTAACAACAATAAATCAAAGACATAATTTTTTTCTTAAATATGTATCGTCGTCAACCCATTATTGTCCCACTGCTGGGCACGGGTCCTCTCTCGATGGGAGAGTTTTAGGCCATAGTCCACCGCGCTGGCCAAGTGCGAATTGGTGGACTTCACAAACCTCCGAGAACATTTTTTTTTAAGAACTCTCGGGTGTGTAGGTTTCCTCCGGATGTTTTCAACCATGTGGATGTTTTCGCCAAAAAGCAGTGATAAGTAATTTCTAATACGCACGTAAATTAGTAGTGCGTGCCTGGGTTTGAACCTCGGACTATGAGTATGGCAAATGTCTGCCTCATAGATAGAACCAATGTTAAGCGCAGCTAATTGATTGCAAAATTGTAGTGCTTTTAGATCAATTAACCTTTAGATCGGCGACCCCTTTAGTCTAAAAATATTTTACTATCCTTGGTACATAGGCAAAAGGAGCACAGGTCGCCCCTCACCAGGTGGACCGATGACCTGAAGAGGACAGCGGGAAACCGTTGGATTCAGAAGGCACAGGACCGGTTGGAGTGGCGTCATTTAGGGGAGGCCTATGTTCAGCTGTGGACCTCAAGGGACTGATGGATGGATGGGTACATATGTTCAAAGACACTGCTGTAAAACATTGTTTTGCATTTTAACTTATACAGAATAAGCTTTAAAATTTTTAATTGTAATCTTACATATCTTGGGAGTTGCAAAGTACAATGTACTTTACAAGGACAGCGTATGGTCAAAATGGAAACGTAAAATTAAAGTACATACGGATGAAAAAACAAACATTAATCGATTTATGAAACACTAGCAGAACCGACGCGACTTCGTTCGCGCAGACTATAATGTAATCTATCCAACTATTATACATTTGAGCACCACTTTGGACATGTCCCACCCCCATCCGTAATGGGGATTTGGTCAATAATCATAATGAACAGTGGGTATTGATGCTATTCCGATAGTAGTCCCAATTTTTTTTGCGACGACTGCTTTGCGTAAGGGTACACTGATCATTGTGTGGCGGCGGTGTCCAAGTCTTTCGTAGATATTGATATGTTCTATTATATTATACACACACACGCTTACACGCTTTCTACACTCATAGCCCCACAGTAGGATTTTCTCCTGTGTCGTGGGTACTATGGACACACACAAGACGAATACACAAACATCCAGACCCAGAACAGGAATCTAAACTCATCATTCAGATACCTGTCTGGCCGGGAATTGAACCCGGGACCCATTGCGCGGCAGACCGGTATGGTAACCGTTCCGCCACGCGGGTCGTCATATTGTAGAACATTTTTTGTTCTATTATCAATAGATATCGCAGTGAATGCAATGAAAACAATATTTGAGCAAAATTTTTGACACTTTGAATCACATTACTCAAGTTTAGTAAAGACGCCTTATATATTCTAGTAATAAAATAGCCTATGTTGCTCGATAATGTAGCATTCTAATGGTGAAAGAATTTTTAAAATCGGTTTTTCCGTTTTCCTCTTTCGCTTGCATTTCCGCCATAACTTACTGAAATGATGATCAATAAATAATAGTTTAAAAAAACCATTGACACCATGCACCCCACGCTTTTTTTTAAATAAAATATTTTTTTTTATTCACACTATTATTCATTTAAATTCATTTAATTTTATTTTGTATTTTTTAGTTCGGTTTTCTATAAAAAGCGTGTTTTTTAGTTTTTTTAAAGTATTATTTATTTTCTACTTTTTAGTCAAATTAAAAAATGGAATAATTTTATCAAATTAGTGTATTGTCATCGGTCCTCAATAAATCTACAAAGTTTGAACGAAATCTGACCGTTTAAAGTGGGTCAAAATCGCGCCCAAAGAAGTCGGTTACAAACAAACATACAGGTGAAGCTAATAAAAAGCTAATAAAAAGAAAAACATCGATTGGTTTTAGGAAACAATAAACTTGTTTTACAGACAGTGCCGGATTAAGCCAGCGCGGGCCATGTAGAAAATTCTGACAGGAGGCCCATAGTTTGCCTTAAGTAAGGGTATTTAATAAAACAAAACTGTTACCAGTAAACTTTTCTGGATTTAATCTGCGAAAATTTATAGATGACATTTTCTATATCTTCTTTCAGTTTAAGATTTTTAAGATAGCAAAGATAGTAAGATATAAATAGTAGGTCTGTCTGCCTGTCGTAAGAGGCGACTAAAAGGGGCTTCCGGGGTTGCAGGCGGCTAGAGTGGGAGCTCGAACCGTTCGGTCAGGCGATCCCGGGAAGAACGGCGGTATATGTGGTCGTATACCGTCGTAAAGACTAGAGGGAGCGTGGGCCCAGCCACCCATCTGGGAGGAGCTCGATGGGGCAACGCACTCAGAGGATTCCGGTTGCGGTCGGACCGAGTACCCGGAGTCCTCTTTATAGCGCCGAGGACGGCTACCGGGGGGGTTTTAGTGCGGTAAAAATCCCACATAACCCTGCGTCGCTCCCACGGCGTCGGGTACCTTTTGAAGGTTTCCCCCTCGAGAACAAAAACAAAAAAAAGATATAAATAGTAGGTAGGTGTCGGGCCGCGGCGCTCCTCTAGTCGCGGGGCCCGTAGCATTTGCTACTCTTGCTATAAGGCTAATCCGGCATACACTGATTAATAATTAAGCACAGAACTATTTACAAGACAATTGCGAAATAAAACCGCAAAACAAAGGGTCCAATTACGTACAAATCCAAGGGAGAGAAGCGCAAATCGTAATAAATACTGAATCGAAAACATTTGTTGTCTGAATTAAGACAGACGGCTATTGTGTCGTGGGGAGCTTATCTATGTAGTTAGGACTGGGTGTACTCACAGCTAAGCTTTCGTCTCCGTTTTTTCTTCAAAATAATCTGCGAAAGGTCATAGTGTTAGTTTTTTCTTTGTTAAAAATAAAAAATACACGTTTTTTACACTCACAGCCCCACACTAGGACTTTTTCCTGTCGTCCCTGTAGCCTCGGGGTCAGAATAGGGCTACGGTATCCCCTGCTTGTCGTAAGAGGCGACTAAAAGGGGCTTCCGGGGTTGCAGACGGCTAGAGTGGGAGCTCGAACCGTTCGGTCAGGCAATCCCGGAAAGGACGGCGGTATGTGTGGTCGCATACCGTCGTAAAGACTAGACGGAACGGTGGGCCCAGCCGCCCATCTGGGAGGAGCCCGATGGGGCAGCGCGCTCGGAGGATTCCGGTTGAAGTCGTTTCGAGATCCCGGAGTCCTCCTTTTCAGCGCCGAGGACGGCCACCGGGGGGGTTTTAGTGCGGTAAAAATCCCACATAACCCTGCGTCGCTCCCACGGCGTCGGGTACCTTTGGAAGGTTTCCCCCTCGAAAACAAAAAAAAAAAGGACTTTTTCCTGTATCGTGGGTGCCATGGACACACACAAGACTAATACACAAACACCCAGACCCAGAACATGAGTCTGAACTCATCATTCAGATACCTGTCTGGCCAGGAATCGAACCCGGAACCCACTTCGTGTCAAACAGGCCGCTTCGCCACGCGGGTCGTCAAATTAAAAATAAAGTTATTCTTCGTAATTTTGGACCTTTTTCTTTAGTAAAATGGAAATTGCAAACGAGCAGTCCACCTAAAGGTTAGTGGTCACAAACGCTCGTGGACAACTGAAAATAACGTCATAGAGAAAAGGTTTCCTATTTATAGTCAACTAGCTCTTACCCGCGGGTTCGTCCGCGGACAAAGAGAATTAACATGTAGCATTTAATAGCGTGATTCAGAACTTGCAAATTTTACTAGCGCCATCTATTAACAACGTCTGGAACTACTAAATATGTATCAACTAACAAATCATCGATATTCTCATGGGAATGAGACAGCGCTGTAAAAAGTAGCCTACGTCACTCTCCGCCCTCCTATCTCCCAGCATATAAACCATATCATATAATAGCTATGTGGCAATGTGAAAGAGGAACAAACAAATACACTTCACATTTATAATATTAGTATGGATTACAAATGCGATGCTTGTTCCAAATAGTACGATGGTCGCCTCATATGCAAGAGAGCAACTAAAACCTTCTCACACGCAGTTTTTACAAAATATTTTTATTGTTTCTCTTTGCGGATGTTGATTTCAACACTGCATTGATGAGCGTCGCAGTAGTTGGATATTTTACTGTGACTCAAGGTTATGTAGACTCGCTTGCGATCTTGTATATCATGGATTTAGAAGAGTATAAGCAAATTCTGATATTTCTGTCAAAATATTTGCGTACAAAAAAGAGCACAAGCCTGTCTGGGCATGAAATGTCTCACATGATGGTATGGTAATATCTAGCGGTGAATTATCGTTCTGCGTCTCTAGCGTGGCCACTGATGACTAAAGTCTGCACCAGAGCCTAACAGAAAGAGGTAGTCAACACGACCGGTAGACAGTGCATCCACTAAGGAAATTGCCCGAGCAAGGAGTGGTTACCCGGAAACCTTACGCCACGCGGCGACGCCACCGCCGCGACGTAGGACGGCTTAGGCAAAACACGGTAATAGTACTGTGGTCAAAGTCACCGTTGTGTGTGACCAGGCAGAGCGATGATCTAAAAAAGTACGGGAATGGATTCAGAAGGCCTTGTGCCTTCCATGTGTTGCTTATTTTAGGACGGCGTCAAATGACGGCAATGTTCAATAGATTATGACAGTATATTTGAGATATCATAGCTTACACTGTCCCCAATGTCGAAGGATAAAAATAAAACGTTCAGTTACACACCGCCACAAGCTCGGTCGTGCGCCAGACTGCAGGACGCATATACCTTATATAAACCTTAACAATATTGTGAATAATAAAAAATAAAAATAAACTTTCTCTTGGCAAAGTTTAAGAAAATTCACCGCCATTTGAGGTAAGTTATTTCCTATGCTTGCGTCATTTTAAAAATAGAATGTTTTATTTTTATTGCGTCCTTACGTCATAGATGTCGTGTCTATTTTTTGCTTTTTTATTTAATTTACGTTTTATTTTTATAGTGTTCTTACGTCATAGATATGGCGCCTATTTTTATTTTTCATTTTTTACTTTTTTTGTCATGTTATAAGGCTTGCGCTTTTTTCGTAACTTGTTTATTATTTTACTAGTTGACCTGCTAAACTTCGTTCCGCCTAAAAGTCAATAATCTAAAATTATCAGTGTTACTCCACTATGTAATATAGTGGAGTATTACTGATAATTTTAGATGATTTTTATGTACATGTATTGTACATAAAAATCTTCCTCTTGAATCACTCTGTTTATAAAAAAACTGCATTAAAATCGGTAGCGTAGTTTTAAAAATCTTAGCATACATAGGGACAGACAGCAGGAAGCGACTTTGTTTTTTACTATATAGTGATTTTGGGATTCGTAGGAGTCAGAGAATAGTTTGATTTAAAAAAAATAAAAAGCAAGAATTATTTCAAATATATTACTATTTATTAGAAAACTTAGACCTCATGGGGTTACGCAGATTCGTTTTATTTTAAACGTTACCTTAGATCTAAGATCTAAGGTAACGTTTAAAATGAAACTAATAATAAATAATAAAAATGCTCTATTATTATTATTTCACCAATTATGTTAAATATTTGGATTATATTTGCTAACAAATACTGTTATTTGTTTGAAGCATTTTCTGCCTTTGTCCATTTATAGTTTTAAATGTTTCCAACACGCTTTTTCTTATTTAAAATAAATTTAACAATATTTTATAAATTATGTATTCAGTAATGTAGATCTGCGATATGTTCAATTATCTAATTGAACATAGCTGAAGTACCTTCATTTTTCTATCTCTTTCAAACACAATTACCGAATTTAATCATTAAATTCGGTAATTGTGTTTGCTTCCTCAGGGTTATTCAGTGATATATAAAATCGCAAGCAAAATTAAATAGATACGTCAGGATGATTTAAGTCTTAGTACAGTAAATCGTTGTGTAGGACGCTAATCAACACGTTGAACTATTTAATCAACACCTACACATTGAAACAATAACAATGTGACGTAAAAATTCTTTCGTCAATACATTATTGTCTCACTGCTGGGTTCGGGTCTTCTCTCAGAATGAGAGAGTTTAGGCCATAGTCCGCGCTGGCCAAGTGCGAATTGGTGGACTTCACACAACTCCGAGAACGTTTTTTTAAAGAACTCTCGGGTGTGTAGGTTTCCTCATGATGTTTTCCTTCACCGAAAAGCAGTGATAATTATTTTCTAATACACACATATTTTTTACAAAAATCAGTGCTGCGTGCCTGGGTTTGAACCCTGGACCTCCCGACCGAGAGGACAAGTTTAAACCATTAGGCTATCACTGCTCCCAACGTAAAAATATTGTAATTCAATTCAGATAAATATAAATTACGCTAAACGTAGATATCTATATATAATACGTGAAGCATAAACTTGTGATTCGTTTTTAAGATACTTGCTCTAGGCGGAGTAGTATGAAATTACTTAAAATAGAACATGAGTTTATTTATTTATTTATTTTATTTATTGACACATCAACAGCATTACATACAAAACATTTACAAATTAACAATTAATATTAAGTATAGACCCAGTATGCATGCCAATTACTGGTGTGTACATCAGTTGCTAAAATTCAGAAAAGACGTGCTTGAGCTTAATTAATTAGGATTAACATACATAATTATATAGAGTTAGAAGAAGTGGAATATAAACAAAAAAAAAATATTAAGAAAAAATTAAGGTGAATTACAAAGATATAAAACAAGCTTCCTTTTGAGGGACGAAACAGAATCATTAAAAATATCTAAGTGATCGTTTGTTGCAGATAATCGGTTGTACTCGGCGCATATACGTGTGATCGGTGAACATTTAAGGACATTAGTTCTACTCGTGGGAATATAAAAAATGTTCTTAATGCGATTTCGCGGATACCTATATGGGATGTTAAGGCTAATATAGCTCAGCAGATCGTTACATGCTATGTCTCCAAATAGGAGCTTTTTAAGGAAGGAAACGTCTAGTAATAAGCGGCGATTATAGAGAGACATCATACCGAAGTGCTGTAGCCGTGGGTCATAAGTAGCCTTATGCGAAATTCCACTTGAGTGAAAGGCTAGATGTCTTGTGAACGATCGTTGTATCGTCTCGATTCGCTGTGAATGAGTTACGTATTGGGGATTCCAAATCACTGATGCATATTCAATTTTGCTTCTAACTAGCGCATTGTATATTACTATACTAGTTTTTGGCGATACAAATTCCTTGGTGTTTCTTTTAAGAAATCCTAGCATTTTCGCAGCTTGTTTGATAGTTGAATCAAGGTGTGATTTGAACCTAAGTTGTTTATCCATTATTACACCTAGGTCGCGGATTTCATTTACTTCCTTTAATATATCTGTGTTTAATTTATACGACGATGATATATTATTAAATTTTCTAGTAAATTTTATGAAATAGGTCTTTTTTGTGTTCAATATCATGTCATTGGCATTACACCATTCATTAATTCTATAGAGGTCACTTTGTATTAGATGGATATCATTTATTGACTTGACTGTTTTGTATATTTTGAGATCATCCGCAAAAAGAGAAAATCGAGAGTGAAGAATTACGGAAGTAATATCGTTTATAAAAACTAAAAATAGAATGGGGCCTAAGTGCGACCCTTGAGGTACCCCTGAGTTTGCATAGTATTCGCGTGACTTATGGCCATTAAGAACCACAAACTGTAGTCTCTTTGCTAAGTATGATCTAAACCACTCTAATAAAGACCCACTCACCCCATATCTTATTAGTTTTCTTACAAGATGCGAATGATTGACCTTGTCGAATGCGCTAGAAAAATCCATATAGATGGAGTCCACTTGCTGACCTTTGTCAATTTCTTTACAAAGGTGAGATACAAAGGATGCTAAGTTGGTTTGAACAGAACGTCCCTTCCTGAACCCATGCTGATGTTCAGATATGATACTACCTAAGTGATACGTAATTAAGTTCTATCTGAAGTCAATCACAGATGCGTTAAGGACGGTGCGGACTAAGATGGTCGCCTCATATAAAAGTGTGCCGGCAACCACACCCTTCCATTGAAACGCAAGAAATGCTTCACGTTAGAAATAGGTATGGCGTGGTAGATACTTCCCCGGTCGAATTACACTGGTTCTACCACCTGTTAAATTAGCCTTAGGACTGTACTCTACTCTACTCTACGCTACTCTACTCTACTACTCTACTCTCTCTCTCTACTGTACTCTACTCTACTCTACTCTCTCTACTCTACTCTACTCTACTCTACTCTTCTTTTTGTTTACGAGGGAGAAACCTTCATAAGGTACCCGATGTCGTGGGAGCGACGCAGGTTATGTGGGATTCTTACCACACTAAAACCCCCCCGGTGGCCGTCTTCAGCACTGCATGGAGGGCACCGGGATTTTCCACGGAACACAGCCGGAGTCCTCCAACCGTGATGCCCTTCTGGTCTTTACAGCGGTACGCGACCACACATGCCACCGTCCTTCTCGGGGTCGCTTGGCCGGACGGTTGTTAGCGTATTTACGTACCGTTAGACTGGAGGCTCCCAAGCTTTTTTCTACCTCTAAATCAAATTAAGCTGGTTCCGGTGGAACTTCTGCAGCTAAATTTACGAAGCGGCTAAGTTTTAATCACGAAACAGACAAATTTAAATAGACGATCAAATAGTAGCCAAATGTAAATAATTTGCCCCTGTGCCTATCATTTGACAACAAAAAAGGTCTAATCTTTGTGGTGACTATACTATTTAACGACCAAGAAAAAAAAAAACGATAAATAATTAGCTTCCCGCTTACGAATTGTGAACCCTCATTTTTTCACGCCTTAGACACCCGACGAGTCTTCGGTGGACCTGGGCTCCACCTTCACCACTTTGGGCCTTAAATGAAGCAGGTGAACTATTTCAAAATTCTTTTTGCTGATATTTCGACCCAGCATGGATAATGGCAAATATCGGCATATCTGTTTAATTCTTGAAGTATTCAAAATCCGCATATCGTAAGTACGGGACGTTTAAATAAAACAATATACGTGCCGAATAAATAACCTCATTCCTTTGGGGAGTCAGTTAAAAAATATCAATCCGTCTAAAATCATATAATGCGGATCAATATCGATATATTTCTAATCGGTTCAAACCGATCTCATATCGATATGGGGACGTCTAGATGTTAACTCGTATTATTAAATTGGCGGATGTGCAGTCAATCCACTGCAAAGTACTAGCACAAATCACTATCCGTCTGCAAATTGATGTGACCTCTTTACCAGTTCAAATAGGGATCGAGTACTCTTACTGCGAATTCAATTACTAGACATTTTGGCAAGGATTTATTACTAGCTCAACCCCGCAGCTTCGCCCGCGTTAAAAAAATCGATGTATCGATTGTCCCGTGGGAATAAGATATTTCCCACAGTAAAAAGTAGCCTATACGTTAATCCGGGGCGTCAGCTAACTCCATACCAAAATTTATGAAACGTTTAGACGTGAAGAAGTAACAAACACACTCTCTCACAAACTTTCGCCTTTATAATATTATTATGATATGATTAAACTAGTTGACCCGGCGAACTTCGTTCCGCCTAAAATTCAAAAAACTAAAATTACCAGTGTTCCTCAACTATATTATACATGTATTATACATAAAAACCTTCTTCTTGAATCACCCTATCTAATAGAAACTGCATTAAAATCCGTAGTGTCGTTTTATAGATCTAAGCATACTTAGGTACAGACAGCGAGAAGCGACATTGTTTTAAACTATGTAGTGATAACTATCCCTGGGAGTAGCAACGCATCTGTGATTAACTTCAGGTAGAACCCACGTTCTATGTGAAGTTGCTTACAGATGAAATGAAATGAAATGAAATGTCTTTATTTTGCATTGGCCTTCGGGGGCGCTTACAAATTGTCTTACATTTATATATTTTTTTTTACACTACCACCGGATCGGAACACGACCTCAACTGAGAAGATCTGGCAAGAAACTCAGTGGGTTTGTCTTTTTTCTTTGTATGTATATATATTTTTATTTTTTTATTATTTTTTAATTTTTTGATGCCCATAGGTATGCATGCATTGAAACTTACCATCAGGTGCCCATAGGTATGCATGCATTGAAACTTACCATCAGGTGGACAGCGTGCTCGTTTCTTCAACCTTAAAAAAAAGTCGCCACTGCTATCAATGGACATAATACTGTGATCAACCTGTAAACTATGCGGCTAAAATAACAAGGACAGAACAATCATACTCATTTTTGTCAGGAGTTGTATTCTGTAAATAAGATAAACATATATAGGTAATTAAAAGCAAGCGGCGGGCGCGAGACAAGATAGAATATTTTTTTATCTAACTGAAGTAGCAAACGAGCATGCAGTCCACCTGATGGTAAGTGGTCACTGCCACCCATGGATATCTGCATTCAACTTCATACAGAACATGGGTTCCATCTGAAGTCTATCACAGATGCGTTGCTACTTCTGGGGACTATGATGGTCGCCTCGTGTAAAAGTGTGAACATAGGTATATAGTTTTTTCTTCTTTTAAAATTAATTTGTTATGCCACCACACTCTTCAGACCAGAACATATCGGAGCTTAGCAATCATAATTATAATAGGGTAAAGCTTTTTATTATTATTATTATTTATTTTTTTTTGTTCTCGAGGTTGAAACCTTCAAAAGGTACCCAACGCCGTGGGAGTGACGAAGGTAGGCGCTGAAAGAGGACTCCGGGATCTCAAAACGACCTCAACCGGAATCCTCTGAGCGCGTTGCCCCATCGGGCTCCTTCCAGATGAGCGGCTGGACCCACCGCTCCGTCTGTACGACGGTTTGCGACCACACATACCGCCGTCCTTCCAGGGATCGCCTGACCGAACGGTTCGAGCTCCAACTCTAGCCGTCCGCAACCCCGGAAGCCCCTTTTAGTCGCTTCTTACGACAGGCAAGGGATGCCGTAGCCCTCTTCTGGAGATCCCGGAACTACAGGGACAGCGTCGAACCATAAAGGGCCCTTCGATCAAGAACTTCATATTTTTTTGACTTTGTGCCTACCTATTATAGTAGTGTATCTTTTATGAATGAAACAAGTCGTTGTCCATATCGGGAGCTAGAAACAGATCGATATTCGATATGCTTAATATTATGTATTATGTGGCAGTCGCCTTCCTAACTCTGTACTGTAAAATCGTCGCAACAATTGTATATTGTAAAATATAATACTACAATATATACATATATCGGTCTTATTACAAAAAAATTGTTAGACGCAGTTTTAAACCTAGACTGTATTTTTTCCAAAATACGACTTTATCAGCCGCCAAATAGATTGACCCTTTCAAGTTGAAAAGTACCAGTAGAATAATCGATCTTGATAAATATTTTTTCAAAATTAATCACACGGTCGCCATTACTGAAATCAATGGAGCTTATCATGGTTTTAATGAACAATGTCAGCGGCGGAATCACGGGGCTTACTGATAAAAGCCTTGATAAGCCGCTATTGACTTACCTCTCCAGTTGCCCATCACTTAAATATCTACATTAAATTTTATTGGTACTTAGTGTGTTCATGGAAAAGTGCCGTGGTGACGCGTCATAAGGCTTCTTCTTGAGGAAATATTTTTGATATTATAAATGAGAAAGTTTCTGAGTATGTAGGTGTGTTTGTTTTTTTTTTCACGTACTTAGAACAGTACAGAACAGATAGTTTATAGCCCAGAACACACAGAACAGATAGTTATAGATCAGGGTTTCTCAAACTTGACTTCACGTACCCCTGTTAAAGTTTCCAAGTGACAGCGAACCCCCTTAACTTAACTAATTAATTAAATCCCCCCCCCCACTAACTACCTAATTAAACCCCAAAGAAAACAAAAAAATTGCCTGTTGAAGAAAATAATGTTTTTCTTGCGACGCATTTCTTGCGTTTCGGTGGAAGGGTGTGGTTGCCGGTACACTTTTATATGAGGCGATCATCATAGTCCTCGGGAGTGGCAACGCATCTGTGATTGACTTCAGATAGAACCCATGTTCTGTATGAAGTTGATTACAGATTTCCATGAGCGGCAGTGACCACTTACTATCAGGTGGACTGCGTGCTCGTTTGCTATTTCATTTAAAAAAAAAACATAATTTATTATGATTCCAGGTCACACACTCAAAAATGCCACGTGCATAGTCGCAGAGAAAAGAAAATGTTCAGAATCATAGTCTTCCTAGCACTTTTCCATGCGAGCGCTAGTGAGAAAAGTGTCAGGAAATACTTCGACAAAATTAACAATGAAACCAAGAATTTCAACGCCATAGCAGCATCAATAGCTTGGGACCTAGCTTTGAATCCCAGCGACCCTGAGCTGCCGACTCGAGAAGCGGATTATCAGAAGAAGTTCTTGACGTGGCAACGGGCGACTTGCAATAAGCTGAAGGTTCTTCAACACACCACAGTGCTGAATAAATCACAGGAGAGACAGATTTATTTACTTTGCAAAGGACCGAAGTTTACTATAGATGAAGCAAGGTATGTATTGATAGAAATTAGGAAGGGCTTAGGGAGTCCAGACCTTAGTATGGTGGAAACAACCGGAAATCTGGTGAACGTTTGTTTGGTTTTAGTCGATAAATTTCGGAGACTTTTTATCCCGGATCTCCATTAGCGTTAGATTAGAAAAATAGGAGACTTACCGCCTTTTGTAGCTATAGAAATGTCCATGACCATAGATGGACCTTAATATTTAATTGAGAGATCGTTTTTATTCGATAATGCTTAAACTTTCTTCTAAAACACACATACTCACTCTCCCACAAACACACACACACACAGAGACACAAACACACACACACACAAATAAACTAGCACGAGACACGAGACTTTTAGGCTCCTCAGAACACCAGCGTAGCAGGAAACGTTGTTTACCTGCAGCTGAATGGTGACCTATCCGGTCAAAGTAATCTTATCTTGTACATGTGGTAGTTACTTTTTCACGCAAAAACTATCTGTCGGATTTCAGTGGAATTTGGCACACACATGATTTGTGATCTAATTTAACACATACATACGATCTCGCTTTCTACACTCATAGCCCCCCACTAGGATTTTCTCCTGTGTCGTGGGTACTATGGACACACACAAGACGAATACACAAACACCCAGACCCAGAACATGAATCTAAACTCATCATTCAGACCTGTCTGGCCGGGAATTGAACACGGAACCCATTGCGCATTAGACCGGTATGGTAACCGCTCTGCCACGCAGGTCGTCTACACATAGCAAACTTATTACCAGGATACACGTGATATAAGCGAGTGGAACCACGGAAATAAGCTAGTTAGTTAAAAAATTAGTATCATTTCCATTACTGTATGTTAAACCGAATATATTTTCGATTATTTTTTATTTTTTCCCAGAGAAGCCAGCAAATTGCTGGAGAAACTTCAATCAATTTACGCGGATTCAGAAATCTGCATACCAGACTCTAGGACTGCTACAAGGGACAATCTGACCAGCATCGAAAAGGTCATAATGAATTACTTGTCCAAAGCAAGATGGCATTGGAGAAAGGAGAAGATATTCCTTCTAAACAACGAAGAAGGCCTTGAACCTGACGCAGGGTCCTTGTGTCTGAGAGGGGAATTAGATTTCAACAAAATAATGAGTTTTTCTAGGAACGAAGATGTCTTAAAGTGGATTTGGGAGACCTGGCGAGAAGTGATAGCGCCGATGAAGGAGCCATACAGGCAGTTGGTTAATCTGGAGAACAGGGCTGCTGTTAGAAATGGTGAGTCTTTTACTGCATTGTCATGATATTTTTCCATGAGAATTGTCGTCTATATAGACCAATGTCGATCAGCAAAATCGGTTCAGCCAATGTCAAAGACAATGTATTTAGTGAAAAAAAGATAAATTAATCATACTTCATACTCATATCATAAAGGCGAAAGTTTGTGAGTGTGTATGTTTGTTACTGCTTCACGTCTAAACGGCTGCAGCGATTTTCTTAAAATTTGGTAGGGAGTTAGCTGACACTCTGGATTAACATATAGGCTACTTTTTACTGTGGAAAAATATCTTACTCCCACGGGACAATTGATACATCGATTTTTTTAACGCGGGCGAAGTTGCGGGGTTCAGCTGGTATTAAATATGTTGCAAATGAGTCCTAAATGAAGATGATCGCAGTTGCGTTGCTATCAACATTTTACAATAACAGCTTATTAACGGTATCCGCATTCGAGTTTTCAGTATTCGCAGGTTAAAAGATTGTGACCTCTTCTTGTATTCGCAGCTTGGGATACAACTCATTATTGTCCCGCTGCTGGGCACGAGTCTTCTCTCAGAATGAGAGAGTTTAGCGGCCACAGACCACCGCGGTGGCCAATTGCAAATTGATGGACTTCACACACCTCCGACAACTTTTTTTTTAAAAACTCTCGCGTGTGTAGGTGTTCTCACGATGTTTTCCTTCACTGAAAAGCAGTGATAATTAATTTCTAATACGCACATAAATCAGTGGTGCTTGCCTGGGTTTGAACCTCGGTCCTCGGCAAGATTCAACCATTAGTCTATTACTGCTCTATTCGCAGCTTAATTTTTTTTAGGGGCGGGTGTAGTCGTCACAAAGAAAAAAGATTCAGCGCCTTCTTTTTGCGCGATGGCTTTTTTTGAGTACGTATTTTTTTACGGAACATAACCCCCGTGAATAGGGAACTTTTACTGTATACAGTAACCATATACGGTTATAAAAGTTATCTATAAAAGCTATATAGGTACTTTAGTTTATGTAGAGCACTATGTCGGTTTTCATGTCTATATTATTATGCGACAACAGTTAAATAGATGGATGGATTGTTTTTATTAAATAATTTGTGTAGGCTATGTTACAAATGTTGATATGGAATAAATGTTGACAATAGAAATGTCCTTTTAAGGCTATGCAGACATAGGCGACTCATGGCGTGCTGACATGGAAACACCAGACCTTCGGAAGCTTTGCAACCAGCTGTACCAGAGCGTGAAGCCGTTGTACAAGCTGCTGCATGGTGTCACGAGGTATTTCTTGAGGCGGGAGTATGGCATGATGGTGTCTGAGCGAGGACCGATACCGGCTCATCTGTTGGGTGTGTATTTGATTTAGGAATATTTATTTAAGCATGTTTTTGATTCATTTTTGAATATATGAATGTTTCTTTTTACCCGATTGAAACCAAATGAGCAGGCCTTTCATCTAATGGTAAGTGATCACTGTTGCCCATAAAAAACATGATTGAAAAAAAAATACAACATAAAAAAGACAAACCCGCTGAGTTTTTTGCCGGATCTTCTCAGTTTTCTCAGTTGAGGTCGTATTCCGATCCGGTGGTAGTGTAAGGAAAATGTGCAACTGACAATTTGTAAGCGCCCCCGTAGGCCTATACAAAATAAAGACATTTCATTTCATGGTCATCTGTAGAACAACTTCATAAAGAACAGGTGTTATATCTGAAGTTAATCACAGATGTCCTGCTTCGCCCGAGGACATAGATGTTTGGCTCGAATATAAATGAGCCGGTAACCAGGCCCTTCCACCGAAACGGAATAATTGCGTTAGAAATAATTGGAACCATGTCGGTGAAATATATGATTCCACAACCTTGTAAAATCGTCATTAAATAGGTGGTGATCGTGGTAGGAGGTATATGGTTGGAACGGAGCGTTACAGAGCCCATGGACATCTGTAAGCAAATTTAAATAGAACATGGGTTCTATCTGTAGTCCGATTTCAGGTACAATCCCTGTTCAATCTGCAGTTGCTTACAAACTTCCATGGACAACAGTGACCACTAACCGCATATGTGTTTGCTACTTCAATCTTACTAAAAGAACTCATACAAATTATGTTACTCCCGCAGCTTTGCCCGCTGCAGTCTCGATTACCACGGCAATCCGCAGCCTATGTGCTATGCGCAGGTCATAAACAATCTGTGTGCCAAATTTCTGCTACAACCGACTAGTAATATTTGCATAAAAGACTAGTACACACAGGCATCCTTACAAACTTTCGCCTTTCTAATATAATAAATAAATAAAATAAAATAAAAAGCCTTTTATTTCTTGTTACAAATACAAATATAGCTTAAATATAGGTTAACAAATCAAAAGAGAAAAAATAAAAAAGTTAAACAACGAAACACTTTGCATGCATTAATTAACTAGGTGCTTTATTCTAATTGGTGCTTTTATATTTTATGGGTACAAGAACCCCTGTCAACGGAGGATAAAGGCCTCGTCCAAAGATGACCATTTTTCTTTGTCTTCAGCGACTCTCATCCTGTGTGTGCCTGCTATTTTTATGACATCGTCTGTCCATCGCGTATTTGGCCTACCTCTTTTCCTCTGGCCAGATGGTCCTAGCCATGACGTTGTCATTTTGGTCCAGCGATTTGGTCCAGCCTTTCTAATATTAATATATTTCGCAGGTGATATGTGGGCGCAGAACTGGGAACCCTTAGCAGATCTGATATTGCCAAAGACGATTGACTTAACCAAAGAAATGCAACAGGCGAAAGTTAAATGGGACATCAATCACATGGTAAGTTCTATGATATTAGACTTTTACCAGGTGGTAGAACCAGTGTAGTTCGGGGGAGTTTCCACACCTATTTTTGAAGTGAAACTTCTTTAGGCGCATGAGGGTAAAATTTTTACAGATGAAACGTCACGCCGGTATGCAACGGAAGTGTCGGAAAAGAGAGAGAGAGTGATCGAGACCGATTGAGAGAGAGTAAGACAGGGCGAACGTAGCATGAGCAACTAGCCGTGGAGTGAGAGTAGGGAGCAAGCGAGTGAGAAAGATTGAGAGAAAAAGTGAGACAGAGCGAACGTCGTATCACGCCTTTTTCCCGTCCTCTTAATCTTGGAAATTTAAAGTTTTAGATTTGTATAAATATAAACAAGATTTATAAATTAGTTCGCCAAAGAAGTTTCACTTCTGACATGTGTACTTTGTACGCACGCATGTTTTTTAGCGTGAAGAATCTCTTGCGTTTCGATGGAAGGGAATGCAACCACACCCCATTCCATATACTTCCGTATATGAGGCCTCAATCTCAGTCCTCGGGAGTCCTCTTGCGTTTCAATGGAAGGGTGTGGTTGCCGGTATACTTTTATATGAGGCCACGATCTCAGTCTTCGGGAGTAGAAACGCATCTGTGATTGACTTCAGGTAGAACCCATGTTCTGTATGAAGTTAATTACAAATGTTCATAAGCGGCTGTGACCACTTACCATCAGGTGGACTGCATGCTCGTTTGCTACTTTAGTCAGATAAACAAAATGATAGAACCCTTGGTCTATATGATGTAGCTTACAAATGTGCATGGACCGCAGTCACCACTTCCCATCGGGTGGATTGCTTCCTCGTTTGCTACTGATATAACATTTATGATTATAAAGAAACGCACCATTATATCAAAGTGTCTCCATTTATACAGTTATCATAATTTGATGGTTTTCAGCGTCCATAAAATATCTACTCAAATAAGGTATTCTGTTTATGAGTATGTAATATGGTCTAACTTTAATTATATTTGAATAAAAATAAAATGAATATTGTTCAGAAATCTAGAATTTGAGTAGAGTTTTATGGTCTAACTTTAATAGTATTTGAATAAAAATAATATAAATATTATTCAAATAAATATAGAATTTGAGTTTGAATATAGATTTTTATTACAGCTACGACGGGCTGAGGATTTTTACATGTCACTCGGCCTACCCTCAATGACGGATGCATTTTGGCGCGAATCAGTATTTTCGCGGGAGAATCACACAATCGCGCGTTGCCATGGCACCGCAGCGGACATGTTCAAAGATGGCGACTTTAGGTAGTGTTGCCATACTCCTTTTTTTCTAATATTACAAAAAAATTCTGGCTTATTATGTATGTTACAAAACTTTAAGAGAATTAAAAGTGATAAGTTACTGATTAGTGTTTAAGATAACTTTTATGACTTGTAGTATCTATAGGTGGTAGAACCAGTGATGTTCGCCATAGGGAGTACCTATTTCTAACGTAAAGCAGTAGCGAGAAGGTGTGGTTGCCGGGACACTTTTATATAAGCCGATCATATTAGTCCTCGGGAGTTACAACGCACAGACCTGTGATTAACTTTCGATAGAACCCCATGTTCTATATAAAGTTGCTTGCAGGTGACAATGGACGGCAGTGACCACTTACCATCAGGCGGAATGCATGCTCGTTTGCTATTTAAATCATTTAAAAATAAACATATATAGTGCGAGGGAATTATGCACGAAATAGGTACATTTTAAACAGCGCAAAATTGTGATTTTTGTGATTAACTGTTTAATGTATGTATTTCCGGAATGTTATTTTAAAATTTGATTATTTTAATATAATGTATGTTACTGCTCAAATTCAAATTCAAATTCAAATTCACTTTATTTGCCAGAACATAGTGTAGTACATAGGTCTTAAATTTAGCGTTATATTTTCATATGTTCTACCTAATAAGGTGTGCAAATTACAACTTTATTAAATATTTGATAATAGAATTACAATAACAATGTCATATAAATACACATAATTACATCAATAAATGTCAATGTCAAATAGTATAAGTACTTCATTATTTCTATTATTCTTTGTCAATATTCAAAATTAAAATAAAAGGAAACTTAGTCAAATTCACTATTAAAATAATCGCTTAAGCTATAGAAATTCCAATTGATGAGCCAAACTTGTAATTTTCTTTTAAATGTATTATATGGTAATGTAATTATATGCTTTTAGGATGATATATTGTGCGAATGTTACTTTCCAAGATTTTTACGTGATACACCACGAAATGGGTCACATACAATATTACATGGCGTATGAGAAGCAACCAGCGATATTTCGCGTAAGTTTTATTTAGGATTATTTACGTTAACAATCATTTCACTAATAAGAAAAAATAATAATAATACACTTTATAGTACCCAAATAAAAACACAAAACGATAACAGAGAAAAACAAAAATTTCTAACAATACAAAAGGCGGTCTTATCGCTTATCACCCGATTTCTTCCAGACAACCTTACTGAGTGAAATCCAGGATGAAAACAAGAATAGGTAGAGATAAGTATTTGAATTTGGGTACTATGGGGTAGAGGGAGGGGGTTTAGCAGATTAGAATTTATTCGAAGAACGGATGCAGATTAAATATATTCATATCCACCTCTAGGCCATCTTTTTCTGTGACTGACTGTCATATAATTCTAAATTTTATTAGATGCATAGATATTTGACGTCTGGCGGAGCATTGTTACTATTCCTGTCTGACAGACGATGGGATTTGGGTTTGATTCCCGAGAAACAAAATGTCATGTAGAGCAATGATAGCCTAATGGTTGAAACTTGCCCTCTCAGTCGGGAGGTCCGAGGTTCAAACCCAGGCACGCACCACTGATTTATGTGCGTATTATAAATTATTTATCACTGCTTTTCGGTGAACAAAAACATCGTGAGGAAACCTACACACCCGAGAGTTCTTTGAAAAAAAAAGTTCTCGGAAGTGTTTAAAGTCCACCAATTCGCACTTGGCCAGTGCGATGGACTATGGCCTAAAACTCTCTCATTCCGAGAAAACACCCGTGCCTAACAGTGGGACAATAATGGCTTGACGATGAACAAAATGTTGGACCAGATCTGAATGTTGGACCGAGATTTTTTTTTCTCGGTGTGGGTCGCTTTGAATTCATCTAAATGTGTCCACATCATTTTCAACACAGAAATGAACCCTAGCGTAGGGCTATGGCTGTAGAAAGCGTTTATTCTTTAGTCCAGGGAACTAAAATCCACACTCACATGTTACTGCATCAATATCATAAACCCATCTTAACTAATGTTTTAAATTTAACCCATTATAACTAATTTCAACTAATTCTTATACATATTTAAAAATTACAGCAAGCGAACTCAGCATTACAAGAAAGCGTTGGCGACGCGATCATGTACGGTGTGATGACGCCACAACACTTACACCGACTCGGTTTAATCGACGACTCAGTTCTTTACAACGCTGATAACCCTATCTTAAATACTAGCGCTATTGCCATTGATATGGAAGACGAATACGACATCAGTGAAGAGAGAACGGTAACTCCTGTTGAGGATATGCAATCAGATATAGCGGTAGAAGAAGCTCCAGAGATTACCGCAGACGATATCTTACTTCTCAAGCAAGCTTTGAACAAACTTCCCCAAATTCCCTTCGCACTAGCAATGGATGAGTACAGGTGGGAGTATTTTGAAGGTGGGATAGACGAACAGTTGGCGAATACGGAATTCTGGGCGTTAATAGAGAGGCTGCAAGGAATAGCGCCACCTGGTGAAAGAAATGATGATTATTTTGATGTGGGCGCTAAGTTCCATGTTCCTGATAATACGCCGTTTGTTAGGTAAGCTAATATTATACTATCCAATTTATAAGAGCATGAAAGAAATATTTAAAAAGGAACTTAATTTTATTTATCAAAGTAATAGAAAGTAATATAAACCCTGATATAATGTTTTTGAAAGTTTGTTTCCTGATGTTTTCCTTCACTCTTTTAAACATTCAATTAACATTTTGTAACTTATTGTTTGAATTATTATTTACATGGTACCTACTGGTAATCCTAATGAAATTTCTAGTTTGGAACTATGAGACTTAAAAGTGATTATTAAAATGTTATTATATTTTTACAGGTATTTTTTGAGCAGTTTCTATCAACATCAGCTGTTTGAAAGTCTTTGCAAGGCAGCTGTGTACGGTCGACGTAACGTTAAAGAACCAATCCCCAGCTCGATATTAGTGCATCGATGTGATATTTACGGATCAAAGACTGCAGGGAAGCTATTGAGGTAAAATACAGCTTTAAACTATCACGGTGGGACCGTATTAACTCTTAATGTTACGACGTTTTAATTAACCTGATGTTCGTGTCGATTAAACATATTGCCATTTATGTGTAGTTATTTATGTGTTGACGACCCGCGTGGCGGAGCGGTTACCATACCGGTCTGATGCGCAATCGGTCCCGGGTTAGATTCTCGGCCAGACAGGTATCTGAATGATGAGTTTAAATTCATGTTCTGGGTCTGGGTGTTCGTGTATTCGTCTTGTGTGTGTCCATGGTACCCACGACACAGGAGAAAATCCTAGTGTGGGGCTGTGAGTTTAGAAAGCGTGTGTGTATTTAACATAACCTTCCTAAAATATATCTTTCGTAAAATCCACTTATGATAACAGTCTTACATGAGCTTGGCCGTTGTTCGAGACGTTACGGACATTCTCATGCATCGGACGCCGGATGTTTTCAGTTTCGGTCGTGTTAGGATTCGGTTGTAGTGTATTATATATATTGTAACCGACAATTTGTAAGTGCCCCCCTATATGCCCACATATACAAAATAAAGACATTTCATTTCTAAACGTTTATCAATTTTTCAGAGATATAATGTCGCGCGGTCATTCCCAACCGTGGCGGGACATTCTCGAAGCAACAACTGGCAACCCAGACGTCTCCGCTACCGCCATTGAACGATACTACCGCCCTCTAGCCGAATTGTTGCAACGATTGGTTGATAAACATAGAATCCCGCTTGGATGGTAGATCTATGGGGATAATACTGGCTTTACGCTGTATTTTTAACGAGAAATGGCAATGACCTGGTAGGGATTTTTGTCACAACAAAATAATTCGCTTAATAAAAACTATACATTCCATCACGTATTCCAAGCAACTTTTCATTGAAGATAAGGTGTAATAAATTTTCTAAACAATTTTTAACCGACTTCCAGGAAGGAGGAGGTTATCAATTCGTCTGTATGTTTTTTTTTTCAAATTAAGTCTCATTTAGTTAAACGTGATCATTTATTTGATAATGGCATTAATTCTTTAATTTCCGTTTAACTAAGAAAAAACTAACAATTGTTTTTTTCATTTAATCACTAGTTTGTCTCAAATTATTTACAAATTAATTCAGAACCTGAAGAATTCGTTTGTAGAAAGACTTTCATTGTCATTTGAGCTTATATGCATATAAATATCCGAATTATAAAATATATAGGACAATTAAGTATTTTTTTTATTTATGTGCAACGAATACCTAGTGTAAAGGCAGTGCAAAGAATGATACGAATTCATAATCTTTGTCGTTTTTCATTATTTTAATGCATTTTATTTGTTTTAATGTGAAAGATAAGCACAAAATAAAATGATTGACAGTAACACCGAGGGTTTTTTATTATTACCTTTAGAAATAAACCATAATAAGACGTTTTTTGACGACATTATTTAAAAATTATATATAAAGAAATATTCAAAAAGTTTTTATTGATGGATTAAAGTACCTAAGTAAATTACGTTTAGAGACGAGTTTAGAGAGAAATATATACAGAAAATTGATAACATAATTTACCGTATTTTCTATGGTATTTATTAATTTTAATATGACAAAATGAATATATTAAATAACTAAATTTTATAACGATAAGTATCATACTTCATACTAATATTATAAAGGCGAAAGTTTGTGTTATGTATATTTGTTACTTCTTCACGTTTAAACTGCTGTAGCGATTTTCATAAAATTTGGTAGGGATTTAGCTGACACTCTGGATTAACATATAGGCTACTTTTTACTCTACCACGGTAAATGGTAGAATATCTTATTCCCACGGGACAATTGATATTTCGTTTTTTTAACGCGCTCGAAGCTGCCGGGTTCAGTTAGTACATATAAAATAATAACTTTTTTATAATTCGGTAAATTATAAATAATAATTTACCGAATTAATTTTCATTGGTGGATTACATATAATGAATAATGTCACAGGCAAAACAAATGCTTTTTGGTATATTCGACTTACCATACCATACTTACTGTTTTTGGATTTTTTTTTGATCTTGTAACTTGTAAATGTTGTAACGTACTTATTAGTTTAGTAATCGATACAAATCTAATTGTATTTTGTGACATAAGAATATATAGTCAGCTGCCTTTATATATAATGTGTTAACAGACGTCTAAAAGTAAAAAAAAAAAAAAAAATTAGTGTTACATATCCATATAAACAAAAACTACCCATTTTTAAATTACTTTTCAAACCTCGCAGTAAAATAAATAAAACAATATTTAAATTAACAATAAATACATTTTATTAACTTAGCCTCTTTAAATAGTGCGTAATACAATATTTTGTTTATGGTCTTCAACAAAGAAATAACAAGAAATACGTTAACAAGGAAAAATGAACACAGTCGTTTGTAAATGGATTAATTTCTTTTTAATTATTTTCAGTTAGCTTGTCTATTTTGGTAATATTTCAAATGGCAACTTTAAAGTGTCAGTTCGGAAATTGTAACTAATAAAACAGGGAAAACCTCGATAGCCTGATTTACAATATAGTGGCGCCATTTCTTAATGAGTTACGGGTTGATTATTAACGTAACATAAAAGACAAGTTAATGGGCTAGTTTTATTGCAATACTTGCTGTGATCTCGGACCAATATCTCGACTAGACTGAAAAGTGTTACTCACATTATAACTTGAGACCTAAACCGAAATTGGTATATCTCAGAAGAAATGTTATCAGATATTTGCACTTTAAAAGGTTGTTAACATTATCATATATCTGCTCGACGTAGTTATATATAAAAGATCTATAAAGTGAACTAACGTCTTTTAATCTCTGAATTCAACGCGTATATAATTATTAGGCGTTGAATTTCTCGAGGGTAGCGAAACATTCAATTGGCGCTGTAAGTGTAAGGTTAAACAATTTGCTTCACATTGTAACAAAATCTCTTGAGATAAAAAACGGTCAACACTGTTTGCTCTTAAAAGATGTTTTCGTTGCCCTCAAGTCATGAAGGTGTCAAGTTATACACGTTTGTATGGCAGAATATTACACAACATAGGCAAAAAGAGAGTATGCTGGCAACACTGATTTATATTTGTCTTTTTAATATTAGTATTGGTGAATCATTCAAAAAAATCTAGTGACATCCAAAATATATATGGTATAAACAAATTTATATTTTGTATGAACAAAATGACTTGCTATCAGAAAATAATTAAAATTTATAAATTGGTATATTTGCACGTATTGGTAGAAAGATATAAAAATATGTTCATTAACATCCAACTTTCTCTTTTATTTTATATGTACAGTTATCATTAAAATTATTATGTACAAATGCTATAGGCACCTAAGAATAATATTTATACAATATTGCAATTTAGCGAGTATTTAATTTTTTTTGTCGAATTTTCACGGTATCACATTTACATTAAAAATATTATAATATAAAAATATTATCGTAAAAAAGATTTTCTTAAATAACATTCAAAATATTACCCAATTTTACCAATAAATTAAAAGCGTCTTAATTATTATTTGTGAAATTTAATAAATATTAATTTAATTCTCGTATCTAATTAAATTTAAAGGTAACCTACTCCTTGGCCGTTGTTTTTTATTATGGGTATCACCAATCAAATGTTGTAATAGACACAAAAATATAATTTTGGAATTACAAAAAAATTATCACAAAATGCTTTGTAAAAATTGTCTGTAAAATTTTATAAAATTCAGTTTTTTAATGATATATTTTCGTAAATTTCGAATTTTAGATGGCAATTCAGTTTATATCAAGAATAAACAGATTTCGTAAGTGTATTAAAAACTACTAATGACTTAAATTATGAACTGCACTTATGTCGGTTATCTGTTTCGGCTTTTATAGTCAGCCATGTTAATTTGTTACCGTTTTCATAAACATTTACATTTTAGATAGCCATTAAAAATATTGTCACTCAGCGTATTTTTTTCAAACAAAAGAAAATTTTATGTTACAATCAATGAGAATGGCAACCCCGCACTTACATTTTATTTTACGTCAAATTCGTAAACGTCCTTCGTTATCAACGAAACGTTTCACTTAAGCGTAGCAAGTTTGGCTTGAAAATCATCGCCTTAATTCTAATTCTTCTTAACATTTTAGTTATCAATCAAACTGTTTGTTTTTGTATATGTCTACCAATTTGTAAAAGTTATTTCTACACAATTTACATTCAGGTATAAAATTTAACTAATGAAGAACTGAATTTGTTTTCTTTGACATATACATTAAAAAGACGAGAATGACACGTGTCAAAACTGTTAGATTGACATATTGACATTGACGTTGCCAATGTTGCCATGATTAAGGCGATGGCTCCAAGTTGCTACGTTAACGTCGTGGCATGTGAGATCCAGTCAACCGTGTGGGCTACGCGGTGGTATATCCCCGGTTGACCGCGGCTGGCGCATGAGTATCCAGCTGAAACTACTCCAATGAGGTACCATCGGCCAGTACGCTCCAGCATGAGAGGACCGCCGCTGTCACCTTGACAGCTGTCTTTACCTCCTCCTCGGTACCCCGCGCACAGCATCTCCGGGTAGATTACTACGTTTATGCCTGGAAAAGTTAAAAATAAATCATCGTATGTCTTTTAAATATTTATCTGAGCCTAAGTTTGTACTTCCGCAAGCGATATATTAAGACTCTGCCAATATAATATGTACAATGATGATGAAACAAAAATATAAAAACAATGTTTTCAAGCAAGAAACGCCTTTGCATGATTACACAAGTGGTCCAAAAAGGACAGGTTTTTTTCTAAATGTGACCATAAACTGATTCAATGTTAAAGATCATCATCATCACGTCAGCCTTTTTCGTTCCACTGCTGGAAATAGGCCTCCCCCAAGGTGCGCCACGACGCTCGGTCCTCCGCTGCTCTCATCCAGCCACCCACCAACCTTCAGGTTATGAGTCCAGCGAGCCGGAGGGCGTCCTACACTACGTCTGCCGACCCGTTCAAAAACTCGTCTGCCCTACCGGCCGTCGGTTCTACAAATTTCACCAGCCCACTGCCACTTCAGCTTGCTAATTCTTACAACTACGTCGGTCACTCTGGTTCTTTGCCGGATCTCCGTATTACGGATTTTATCCAAAGAAACGTAGTTTTTGCGTTTTGGTGGAAGTTTGTGGCTCACGTTTATATGAGTTGACCACCTCAATCATCAGAATTAGCGACGCATCTGATGGACTTTAGATAGAACCTTTGTTTCGTATGAAGTTTCCCGCTGATGTTTATAGGCTTCGGTTTCCACTTATATCGTCAACCCATTATTGTCCCACTGCTGGGCATGGGTCTTCTCTCGGAACTAGAGAGTGTTAGTCCACCGCGCTGGTCAAGTACGAATTGGTGAACTTCACACACCTCTGAGATTTTTTTATTAAGAACTCGCGGGTGTGTAGGTTTCCTCTCGACGTTTTCCTTCACCGAAAAGCAGTGATAATTAATTTCTAATACGCACATAATTTTAGAAAAATCAGTGGCGCATGTCTGGGTTTGAACCTCGGACCTCCCGATTAAGAGGGCAAGTTTCAACCATTAGGCTGTCACTGCTCTCGTCTGCTGCAGTTTCTACTTACTATCAGGTGAACTGAACGCGTGTCGTCTAGCTCAGCTTATAAATAACAGTTGGTCCTTACCATTAGCTCGATGCCACCGTTCACAGACCCGGTTGTCAAGAACAGGCACATCAACAGCCTGCAGCGTCCGTGGGCGGAGTCTGGAGCCGGGGTTCAACGCGCCCCAACCAGCCGCCCAGCCGTACTGACCGAGAAAGTCCGATCCTCGCTCCGGGAGGCAGATTGGTGCTGGAATGATTTAGAGATCATATAAATTATAAGTTCCCCGATTTTTTCACGATGACCGCATTCTAAATTGAAGTGGTTTGAATCTCGACAAAAAACCTGAAGATTAGATGGAACTCCGAAAAAGACAAAATCTTAAGAATTTTGGATTAACATATTTTCCCGCAAAAACCTTAGTTGTCCATCTGGAACGTTGAAGGAACTAAGGATTCAATTATATGAGTACCTACTTCGCCCAATGTTCGATGCAAATACAAATATTGCGTCTCAAGCGATCTTAATGGAAATAGAAAGATGGAATAATTCCTTACACATGGATGAGTTAGCTGTTAAGAAAGTTCTGGACAAAGTATGATCCAATAAACGAGCATGATGGAGGTACATTTGATGGTAAATTGTCACTGCCCCCTATGAGCATCTACAAGCAACTTCATATAAAATGTTTTATCTGACGCCAATTAAAATTGAAGTCAATCACAGATGCGTTACTACTCTCAACGAAGCGTGAAGCAATTCTTGCGTTTGCTGGAAGGGTTTGGTTGTCGGCTCACTTTTGTATGAGGCGACTATCTTAGTCTTTGGGAGAAGCAACGCATATGTGATTGACTTCAGACAGAAGCCTTGATCAATGTGAAGTTGCTTACAGATGGCCATGGGCGGTAACCTTACTACGGTTACTCGTTTGCTATTCAATCGGACTAAAAACATTTTTAATAATATAGTATCACATCACATACTTACCTATATGCGGCATGTAGTGCACATTTCGATCCAGCGTTAACACAGCCACATCAAACCGATCAGCCTGCGGCGTGAATTTAAACAGTGGGTGCACTTTGATTGCTCTGACTCCAAAAGTATACGCCGGCAGAGGTTCCGCAGCGGAGTTGATGACGTAGTCGCCAAGCGTGACTCGCACGTGACGTGGCTGAGCTCTCGCCACGCAGTGACCGGCCGTCACGACGTGACGTCGCGATATTAGAGAACCGCCGCACCTGTAAACGTAGTACGGGTTGGCGTTAGAGCGGTTTTTTTAAGTTTAGATGCTTATGATATTTTTTTAAGAAGCGATTGTTTTTGATAGAATTAAACTATAGTTTGTTGTGACTATTTACTAAAATAAAACATAATAAAACATTACGCTTATAAAAATATGTACGCAAAAAATAAAGTACAGATAGTTTTTACTAAAACATAAAATAAATAACAAATTAAAATACAAGAGGTAAGTATACATTTATTGTTAAATTTTGAGGAAGTACTTAAAAATGCGAACTAATATGGAACAAAAAATTATTCAGATATGTAAAAAATAATATGAATAACCTTACTTAGTAAAACTATCCTTTGTGTAGGGAACCCTAATAATTTGGAAGAAAGGTTTAATTAAATTTATATACCTGATAAAATAACATGAATAGCCTCATTTAGACAAAAACATTTTTGATTATTGATACATACAAGAAAATTAAAGAGAATTAACAGTTATAAACCACACTTAGCGTTGCGTTCAAATTAACATTAACGATTCATTTACATAACTAACACAGCATGATACGCAGTGTGGACATGGCATTAGCGTGCTATTACAGGAAAGTTGAAAGAGAAAATTGCTTTGTATTATGATTATGTCAGTATTTAATTCACTTTTTAGCTTGTTCAGTTTGGTTATGTATGTTTAGGTCAAAATTTGCAACTCTAATGTCTACCATTTTTGATACAGGTGTATATCGATGATGAGCAGTGATCGCCTAATGGTTGAAACTTGCCCTCTCGATCGGGAGGTCCAAGGTTCAAAGCCAGGCACGCACCACTGATTTTTCTAAAATTATGTGCGTATTAGAAATTATTTATCACTGCTTTTCGGTGAAGGATAACATCACGAGGAAACCTACACACCCGAGAGTTCTTAAAAAAAAGTTCTTGGAGGTGTGTGAAGTCCACCAATTCGCACTTGGCCAGCGCGGTGCATGATGGCCTAAACTCTCTCACTCTGAGAGAAGACCCGTGCCCAGCTGTGGGACATTAATGAGTTGACGAGAAGTATATTGATATGTTTATTAAAAAATATATTTCAATTTTGTAATCTTTTTTGAGATTATTTGAAATCGTGGATATAACTTACGATTTGTAGATTTTACGCTAATAATTCACAGTTAATGTGAAGAAATATTTATAAATTAAGGAAAAATTGATAGAAAAGTATGTATACTAAACAATATATTATAACAATTTACTAAATTACACGTGTTAATGTTAATACATTAAAAAAGCTGTCGAATTGAGAACCGCCATAAATTTTGAGTTTTATTTATTGGTTTTAAAATGAGTGTACATTTAAAACACATATGGCAACACCGACTTTGGCACTTCATAACGAAAATAAAAACAAACAGCCGTAATATTTTTATCGGCAAATCATAAGTAACACGATGACAGAGTAATTAAAACAGAAAATTATACTTACGTATGGATTTAATTAGAAAAGCATGAGAAAATAGGAAGACGCAATGCAAATAATGACTTAACAAGCGTTGCGTTGACAACTAATTAACTTTAGCTCATAGCGTAATACATAATTGTGACTACAGTTATCAGAATTCTGAACAGAATTAGAGAAAAAAAACGTGGAGTGTTTTGTACTGTTAACGCTTATAGCTTTTAAATGTATTGTTTGAGTATCATTTAGGAGATGTTTTTAAATGAAAATAAACAAAAATCGAACACGGAATCCACGAAGTTAATAAAGTAAGGGGCCACTTCCATCCGTGTACATCAGTAATCTTCCTAAGGTAGGGTTAGAATAATTATTGAACACGGCCGAAGATGCGTTGCTAGTTTTGAAAACTAAGTTTGAAAGCATTGATAAAAAGTCTCTTTCTAACTACACTCTTTAGACAAAAACACAGCAGTGCATAATACTATCGTTACCAGGCAGAAAAGCTTTGGAGTTGGTACCTCAGTACTCGTAAAATAACGGACTCTACCACTTTCAAATCTCTATATATTACGGGTACCGTAGCCACAAACATGGAGAGGTTTACAATAATCTCAAACATCAACGAAAACTGTCGTTCTAAATATATTCTTATTAAGAAAGTGATTTGGTTATTCCAAAGGCTATGCCATACTTATTAGCATAATTGTATGTCTTATCACGATACTGTAGATTTTTAGTAATTTAGGTTAAGATGGTGAGGTTAGCTTAGGTTAGATTTGATGATGCTATTCATATTATTTTAAGTTATTATTTTACACTAATATTCGTACATATACTTACCTATTAAATTAGATTAAGACCTATATTTAGTCATGCAATTAAGTAAATACACTAACATGCAAACCTACAAAACTTAATATATATAAAAAGAGGAATGTGCGAAAAAGTTTGTGTATAAATTAAGAAAAAAGATAGTACTTGAATTTAAATCGACTATCATGCTTGACAAAGTACAATATGCATGCAATATTTATATATTTAATAAATTAAAATTTTATTGAAGTACTGAAAGTTCTAGCAAATAATCATATAAAGAAATAAGAGCTAAAATAAACGAAAGTAGGTATGTACAGATCAAAGTTGCCAGTTACGAAAATCTAAGATTCCCCAAAAAAGGCAAGATCTACATTGCTGTATATTTGTCTCTTTCGCACATTTACCTCTCTATCCAACACTGCTTCCAACCAATAAGCTCGAAAATGGACATTAGCATGTTGCATCTGTAAGAATTATATTAAAATCAGTATTAGTAGTATTAACACAGAAAATTCTACCAATATAAGTAACAATTGAAAAATGCTTCTAAGAATTATAATACAAAGTGTGCTTAATCGATTTTTTTAAGTTTTTTTCTTATCACGCGTGTCTGTGTGCGCGCGATTCGCATCCTACCGTTTCATTGATACTTTTCCTTTTACTTATGTCACATACACCTGTAACGTGGCGAACAGCGGCGGGTTATCTCACGCATGTATGCATGCGAACATAATTAAGTGACAAGAAAAACCCTTAATGGTATATTTTGTATGCAAGTTCATATTTTTACACAAAGTTTCGGGTACTTTCAAATAACTACTGTTCGGATCTCTTTTAAGTTCATTTATGCATTCACTTGGTGACTTGAATTTGTAGTTGACTATCAATTACCTTTTTTTTTTTTTATCTGACTGAAGTAGCAAACAAGCATGCAGTCCACCTGATGGTAAGTGGTCTCTGCTACCTAGGGATATCTGTAATCAACTTCATACAGAACATGGGTTCCATGTGAAGTCAATCACAGATGCGTTGCTACTCCCGAGGACTATGATGGTCACCTCATGTGAAAGTGTGCCGGCAACCACACCCTTCCATCGAAACGCAAGCAATGCTTCCCGCTGGAGAAAGTTGTGGCGGTGGTACTTCCCTGGTCGAACTACACCGGTTCTACCACCTTGAATGCACTGGATGGACTTACAGCGGTAAAAAGTGCTATTTTGCTGTCAAATTACTAATTGTGTCATCAATCCGAGAACAGAGAAATCCAATGTAAAGCGGCAAAAAAGTTCTTGTTTGAAAATCGTGACAATGTCCTTTCTATAGTTTTGTGTGAAATATTTAATTGATTTAATTGATTTAGGCATATCCTTGATTCAGTTTTATCTTTAGGCAGTTTAAAAATAGAATCAGAGTTGCCATCTAAATGTATTTGGTACTATTTTGGTAGAATTTTAATGAAGATAAAATACAGATTATCTACAATATTAACAGTTTTGTGAGATATAATCTATATTTAATTCTTTTTTACTTTGTTAGTAACAACACAAAAAAATGTTAAAACTATCATTAACGAAAACGAATAAATAAATAAAATTTTCTATAGTACTAGGTACCTCTAACACGCTTTTTTTTATCTGACTGAAGTAGCAAACGAGCATGCAGTCCACCTGATGGTAAGTGCTCATTACCGCCCATGGACATCTGTAATCAACTTCATACAGAACATGGGTTCCATCTGAAGTCACAGATGCGTTGCTACTCCCGAGGACTATGATGGTCGCCTCATGTGAAAGTGTGCCGGATATTTCCTTTGCCGTGGATGGGGGAAATATTCAAACACCCAGACCCAGAATACAAATCTAATTTCATAGTTTAGATATCTATTTTACTGGGGATCGAACCCAGAAACCGGTATGTTAACTGCTTCGCTTCGGGACGTATATAATATATTTTGTTGTACAAATTATATATTTAACTGTCTACATTTTTATTACGAAAAGTATTTTTTACACTAAAACCAACATTTTACAAAGTACTTTTACTAATGTAATGAGCAGGCGGTTTGTATAAGTAAAATAATACTGTACCGATTTAGATAAAACTTAGCAATTTTATCATGTACACATTCGAACATTTACATAAAATACTTCTACTAGTAAGGTTAATTCTTAGTTGTGTTATTTATATTATAGTGATGTTATATTAATTGCAAGTTTCATTACAAAATTGTACAGGAAACAATATTGTAGGAATACATATGAAACAGTTTATACATTTTTTGTATAAATTGTATGTATTTTACATTATTCCTTGATTCCTTTTCATTCCTGTTGTTCCTATGATGGAATATGGCGGCTTTATCTTCCTAGTTATTTCATTATTATCTTTATATTGGAAAGTCATTGCCTGTCTAATCTTTAGAACTCTATTTTGATAACAAGTGATTTAAACATTTTGAATAAGTTTTTAAAATCGAGAGTAGATAACTATTTCTAACATAAGCTTATTTTCGTATTTTGTGGTAGGTACACGAGCATACAGTCCACATAGTAAATAATGTTGCCTATGGACATCTGTAATCAACCACAGATATAGTCTTACATCAGTTTGGCCATAGATGCGTTGCTACCGATGATGACAATTTTTTTCTTTTTTTTTCTTTTTTATTCTACGCCGCCTGCGGTTTAATTTGGAATGCCTCGGATAAGTATGTCACCCTTATCAAGTCCTTCAAACAAAATGGAGTAATGACTTATGCTGCCACTAGCTGACCCAGACTTCGTTCCGCCTAAAAGTCAAAAATCTAAAATTAACAGTGTTCCTCCACTATATTATGCATGTATTATACATAAAAACCTTCCTCTCGAATCACTCTACCTGTTAAAAAAACTGTATTAAAATCCGTAGCGTAATTTTAAAGTTCTAAGCATACATAGGGACAGACAGCGAGAAGCGACTTTGTTTTATACTATGTGGTGATTATTAGTCAAAAAACCTAGGTTTCGGTAGCCCAGGTGTAAGTACCTTAGGTGTGGCGGTGGTGCCTTTGAGAACGAATGTCAAAGGGTACTGCTATCTTAATTATTATATTAGGTTGGCTTATTTTGTGTTAAGTCTGTCTAATATAGACATACTATGGCCTAAAACTTTCTCATACTGAGAGTCCACCATATCGCACTTGGCCAGCGCGGTGGTGCCCACCGAGTCAAACCAAAAAGGGATTTCCCCCCCCTTATTTGTTTACCAAATTTGATTACGTAGTTTAAAATCTGTGTATTAAAGAACTAAGTTTATTTATAACATAGAAATACGTCTATTTCTAACACAGAAATAACTCTATTTCTAACACAGAAATAAGCCTATTTCTAACATAGAAATATTTCTAATATAGAAAGCGTGTTTCTAATACAATGTCACCTGGAGGAGCCAATCCGGATGTAGGCTTGCCAGGGAAAGGTCCCAAAGCCTGCGTCGTCACCGCCCACGATCCTCCGCTGGGCGGTCTGTTTGCCCACGGCTATACCACAACCTGAAACAAGGCAGTAAATTATATAAGATTATTTAATTAATATTTTATATGACAATGTGTGCACAGTGTTATAAATAAACAGCCATGTTTAACTGAAAAATTATTCAAATACTATTTATACATCTATATACAACAGCCGTCCCGTGCCCACTTCTTTGAGCGTTGATAATAATTCCTTCTCGTCAACCCATTATTATCCCACTGCTGGGCACGGGTCTTCTCTCAGAATGAGAAGGTTTTTTTCAGAATGAGATCGTTTTGTTCAATCGTAATAAGATGTAGCTTATAGCACTACTGAATAGTATAGCTTTCTGATTCTGAGAGATTTTTCATGATCGGTGCAGTATTTCCGACAATTACCTTTATAAACAAACAACGTTACAAACTTTACCACTTTATATATTAGTATAGATATAGATAATTTACAATGGTCATTATTACTAAAAATACAATACTATAGAACAGTGATAGTCTAATGGTTGAAACTTGCCCTCTCAATCGGGAGGTCCGAGGTTCAAACCCAGGCACGCACTGATTTATGTGCGTATTAGAAATTAATTGTCACTGCTTTTCGGTGAAGTTAAACATCATGAGGAAACCTACACACGCGAGACTTCTTTAAAAAAGTTCTCGGAGGTGTGTGAAGTCCACCAATTCGCACTTGGCCAGCGCGGTGGACAGTGACCTAAAACTCTCTCATTCCGAGAGAAGACCCGTGCCCAGCAGTGGGACAATAATGGGTTGACGACGACTATAAATGCAAAAGTTTGTGAGGATGTATGCGTGTTTGTATGCTCTTTTACGCAAAAACTAAAGATCGGATTTCGCTGAAATTTGACACACACATAGTTTATGTCCTAAATTAACACATAGCCGTGGAAACAATAAACTATAAGTCATTAAGTCTATGCTCAATAATAAATAATACACACTAATATAAAATAGTAGCTGTACCCTGCGCGCGTTGCTACGCCATCACAAAAAAACACTGGAAGCCTTTGCGAGCTCACGAATAACAACTTTGCTAAAGATCATCACATGATCAAATGAATAGTTTACGATTCTATAGAGGACATACAGACAGACATTCATTTTTATAAAAAAGAAAGACAAGCTGTACCCTGCGCGCGTTGCTACGCCACCACAAAAAAAACACCAGAAATCTTCGCGAGCTCATGAATAACAACTTTGCTAAAGATCATCACTTGATCAAATGAATAGTTTACGATTCTATAGAGGACAGATAGACAAACATTCTTTTTTATAAAGAAGATGGTATTTTTGTTATAAAAAGACAAAGTACATCAAAGAGATCAGAATGCATAAATTTTTGTACAAGAATCGTATACGTTCATAAGTTTTATGAATATTTTTTTAATACTGATGTTTGAAAATTTTACGACGATAGCTTTTAAAAGGTCATATATTGAAGGTGGTAGAACCTGTGTAGTTCGATCGGGGAAGTACCACCGCCACACCTATTTCTAGCGTGAAGCATTTCTTGCGTTTCGATAGAAGGGTGTGGTTGCCTGCACACTTTTACATGAGACAACCGTCATAGTCCTCGGGAGTAGCAACGCATCTGTGTTTGACTTTAGATAGAACCCATGTTCTCTATGAAGTTGATTACAGATATCCATGAGCGGCAGTGACCACTTAACATCAGGTGGACTGCGTGCTCGTTTGCTACTTCAGACAAATTAAAAAAAAATGAAATTATAAATATTTCATACCTATCCGCATATGACCCGCGTTACATTACGCCAAATGTACCAATTTTAAATCGTATTAAATTTTAATACACTACATGAATTTTAGTGAAGTAAGGATGAAATATTCAGATCTTTAAATTACGCTTATGCTTTCTACACTCATAGTCCCACACTAGGATTTTCTCCCGTGTCGTGGGTACCATAGACACACATAAGACGAATACACAAAACACCGAGACCCAGAACAGGATCTAAACTCATCATTCAGATACCTGTCTAGCCGAGAATTGAAACCGGGACCCATTGCGCGTCAGACCGGTACGGTAACCGCTCAGCTACGCGGGTCGTCAAATTAATTCACAATGAATCAAAATCACTGATTTAATGCTATTTTAAACACACAGGTGAAAAATATAAAAGTTACAGAAATTTATATTACTACTAACCATTCTACATTTTTTATCTTCTACATATTAATACCTACGTGAAGCAAAAACTTGTGGTGCATTTTAAGTAATATGCCGCGGACGGATTAGTATGTAACTTTGCACGTTTATAGTGGACGTAGAGAAGGAGTGCAGAATGTTAATATTTCAAATAATGCATAAAACATACATAAAATCAATTAAAACACATTACACACACTACCGTGCATTTGTCACGAACACATAAATAATAAACGAAATAGAACATTCAATGTCTTACTATGAAAAGTGAAAATACATAGGTAACGTCAGAAATGTCAGTGTCTTTGTCTAAATATCCGCTATTGCTTTAAAATGTGATTTAGCGAATTAAACCTCTTTTTATTAGATTTTATTAGCTTCACCTGTATGTTTGTATGTTTGTAACCGACTTCTTTGGGCGCGATTTTGACCCACTTTAAACGGCCAGATTTCGTTCAAACTTTGTAGATTTATTGAGGACCGATGACAATACACTAATTTGATAAAATTATTCCATTTTTTAACTTGACTAAAAAGTAGAAAATAAATAATACTTTAAAAAACTAAAAAACACGCTTTTTATAGAAAACCGAACTAAAAAATAGAAAATAAATTTAAATGAATTTAAATTAAGAAAATAGTGTTAAAAATTTCAATGAATATAAATTAATAATAGTGTGAATAAAAAAAAATATTTTATTTTAAAAAAAGCGTGGGGTGCTTTTTAAGATATTATCGAAATGATAATCACTCTACTCATATCTGTCAATAAAATATCTATAACCATTGACACCATGCACCCCACACTTTTTTTAAAATAAAATATTTTTTTTTTATATTTAACGGCTGCGTTCAAAATTACTTGAAAATTATTATATTTTATTTGAATTTGAGAAAATATTCGTACCACTTTTAATTTTGATTTAAATTTCGACCGATGCATTTATGTTAAAAGTCATTAAAAAGTAAATAAATAAACAGTACCTTCAATAACATCTTTCTCTACATTCATCTTGGGAAGTAACTTAGGGACGCGCCACAGTTTGAACAGCTCTACCGTTTCACATTTCCTGACCACAATCACGAAGAAAGTACACAAAATTACACAGTGCTTCATTTTATAGCTTTACATTGCTATCTTTATCTATCTTTACGTTTTTTCGAATTCACTATTCAATATTTATTTTATTCTAAAGTCTCAACTATTTATATCCGTTAAATTATATTCTTTCAAATTATCATAATAAATGTTAGTGATTTATTAATATACTTATCTTTAACTAGAAAACTTAATGTTACTTTATCACTATTATTTAAAAAATATTTAATTTTAAATAATCACCATTTTACATCGATAAAGAAATACACATTTTAATTAAATCATTTGAATCAAAGTTAATCATCATATACGAAAGAAAATATATATAAATGAAGTTATCATTACATTTTGAAAATTTCTTCAAAAGTAAATTTGCTTATATGTATGTTATTGATACAAAAATATACAAAACTCTTCTTTGTCCTTAACAGAATAGAGAAGATATAAATCGTCTTCTACAGAGAACTTTGTTTTATTTCTTAGTCAGTTTCTAATTTTAGAATCGTTAGCTCCTGAAGAAAAGAAAATTCACAATCTACTTCTTAAAACACGTCACAGATTACCACATCATATAAAAAAAATAATTCACACACAACCAAAAATAATTCACTTGTGTGAATTACTTAACAATTATATAATTACACAAATTAGATTTAAATATAATTATTCGTTCATTTCTCATAAACTGTCACTCGCGCGATACTAGTCACAATATTATAAACACAAATTACATTAAAATGTAATTACTCCGTCACTCGTGTGAATTACTTAACAATAATTTAATTACACAAATTATAAATATAATTCGCTCATTACTAGTACACGGCTAATACGATACTGAGTACTGTAAACTGAACTGGACCGAATATTACATAAATGTTATGTAAGAAACAGGTATTTGAAAGAAGTGCATTTTACTTCAAACTGGATTCATAAACTGTGTCGGTATTAATATACCTTTAACCTAATTTTTTATACGATAAAGAAAAAAGCATGCGGGCCACCTAAGTGGTCACTGCCGCCCATGGATATGTGGTTGCCGGCATTTTTACATGAGGCGACCATCATAGTCCACGGGAGTAGCAACGCATCTGTGATTGACTTCGAATGGAACTCATGTTCTGTATGATGTTGATTACAGATGTCCATGGGAGGAAGTGACCACTTACCATCAGGTGGACTACATGCTCGTTTGCTTCTTCAGTCAGATAAAAAAATTCAGGTCTAACAGCTCAATGGGTACAACCCATTATTGTCCCACTGCTGGGCAGAGATCTTCTCTCAGAATAAGAGAGTTTAAGGCCATAGTCCACCACGCTGGCCAAGTGCGAATTGGTGGACATCACACAAATCCGAAAATTGGTGCGTACCTGGGTTTCTGGGTTTGAACCTCGGACCTCCCGTTTGAGAGGGCAAGTTTCAACCATTAGGCTATCACTGCTTAAGTTAATTACATAACATGCGTTATTACCCAAAACGAAAACAAATACACTCCTTGTTTTGAAGACATATGATATATATATATATATAGTATACATATATATGAAGAATTACCATACTAACTTACCGTTAAAAAAATCCCAAGATAAATGTTAATGTTACGATTGTATCAACTACCAGCCCATTTATCTGTTAAATTTAAAGAATATACACCATTTAATAATAATGTTTATCTATCACGTTTCAGATAACTATCGCAGAGTAATTCCTACTAAGCGTAGGTACTAACACAGTACTTTAATACTGTGGTACCTACTAATGTCGCCGCATTGTAAGTGATACTACATCAATAGTGATAAATAGATAAACCTCCGGAAACTACACCGGAAACGTAATTAAATAATATGTATATCATATCGTTTATAGAATGTGTTGGAACAAACAGAAGTTTTAACCGCAAGATTAAAAACCACTAAACCGCAATCGAGAAAGTTTAACTTGAAACAATAGTGTCATCTTTCCAAGTACTAATAATATTCATATATTTTTAAAGCGATTGTTTTAAACTTTTCGTATATTAAGCCTTACTAGTGACACGTCGCAACGGTCGAAATTCGACCGTAATTTAAATTAAAAAACTAAAGTTCATATTGTCCAAAGTAGCACCAATATTTCTCTAATTTAAATAAATTGTAATACTTTAAAAAATATATGCGGGAAAAATATAAAATAAAAAAAAATATTCAAAATTATTTTGACAAAGACATCTGACATTTTTGACGTTATGTGTTTTCATAGTAAGACATTGAATTGAATGTTCTGTTTCGTTTATTATGTATGTGTTTGTGTCAAATGCAAGGTAGTGAGTGTAATGTGTTTATAATTGATTTTATGTATGCTTTATGGTTTATTTGAAAAAAATATTAGCATTGCGCAGTCCTTCTCTACCTCAATTAAAAACGTGCGTAATTTTAAAAACGAATTATAAATTTTTGCTTCACGTATTAATATATAGATAACATAGATAGTTTTAGAAAATCAGTAAACAGTACCTGGGATTTGAACATCGGTCCTCACAATGGAGGATAATTTTCAACCATTTAGCGAATAAAGAAGGAATATTTTTTGTTAGAAAATCACAAACATAAATGTTACTTTTTAACAATTGCGAAGATGATTTTATTTCCACAAAATGCAATTTGAATTAGAGTACTTTTAATCTCTCCGTTTCATAAAGCAATCACTGCTTTTAGAGCAGTAGGACTATGCCCTAACACTCTCATTCTGAGAGAAGACACGTGCCCAGCTGTGGGCCAATATGAGTTGTTTTTTTTGCTGTTGAAATGGCAAATGAACATGCAGTCCACTTTATGGTAAGTGGTCACTACCGCTCATGGACATCTGTAAGCAACTTCATAAAGAAAAGGGTTCTATCTAAAGCCAAGACGCGTTGCTACTCCCGAGGGCTGAGATGGTTGCTTCATATAGAAGTGACGTGATAACTCCAGCTTTTCAATAAAACGAAAGAACTGTTTCGCGTTAGAAATAAGTGTGGCATTGGCTTCTCCTCGGTCGAAATACATTGGTTCTACTATCTGGTGAATATATGATGATATACATATAAGAGTAGTAATGTGGGTGTGGTTGCCGGCACACTTTTATATGAGGCGACCATCATAGTCTTCGGGAGTAGCAACCCATTTGTGATTGACTTCAGATGGAACCCATATTCTGTATGATGTTGACTACAGGTGGCCTTGGGCGGCAGTGACCACTTGCCATCAGGTGTACTGCACGCTCGTTTGCTACTTTAATCTTATAAAAAAAAAGTGCGAGTTAGTAGACTTCATACACCTTTGAGAACTGTTTCCTCGCGATGTTTTTCTTTATCGTAACGCATCTTCATAATATAACCCAGTACCAACATGAACCAACCAGTTTTCTTTAAGAATGAGAGATTGGCCATAGTCTAAAATTCTCTTACTCTGATAGATTTTCCATTGGCCCCAGTAGTGGGACAATAATGCGTTGACGACGTATATCATTAAATCTCGTACCCAGTTGACCAATTCTGAAGCAACCCGAGACACGCCATAGCATTGTACCTGATGGCCAGGGACCGTAAAATTATAATGAAGCTTGCGCAAGATGTGTGAAGACATTAGACTAGTGCAAGCTTTTTCATTTTTATCTGCGTTTAAAGAAGCGTATACATCTTTATTTTAGACTAATATTATCAAGGTGGTAGAACCAGTGTGGTTCGACCGGGGTAGTACCACCGCCACACCTATTTCTAGCGTTAAGCATTTCTTGCGTTCGATAGAAGGGTGTGGTTGCCGGCACACTTTCACATGAGGCGACCATCATAGTCCTCGGGAGTAGCAACGCATCTGTGATTGACTTCAGATGGAACCCATGTTCTGTACAAAAATGATTACAGGTGTCCACGATTGGCAGTGGCCAGTCACCATGAGGTGGACTGCATGTTCGTTTGCTATTTCAGTCAGATAAAAAAAAAACATTTTAATACTTAACGGGTACTCACGATATCCGTTTTTTTATTTATTTTTGCCGATATTTCGACCCAGTTGCTTGGATCGTGGTCATGGCGAAACTGCTGTGGCGGGGAGAAACCGTTGTCAAGCACTAGTGATAGATCAACCTATCTACCCTACGTCTAGTTTGTTTTTCTTTTTTAGGTTCCATATCACGACACACTACACTAACTGTATCCTTACGCACCGAACTTTGAACTCTATGTGGTTTACAAAAACCACTGGATTCCACGTTTGCGCTAAACTAAAACCTTCTTCGTCTTCTCTACTAAAGTTTTTAGGATGTTTTTTGATCTCGATTGCCTTTCTTACTAAACGTGAAAAGTAATGACGCTCCGCGAAGATCACTTGAGGTTTTTTATAATAATGAAGTAGCAAACGAGCATGCAGTCCACCTTATAGTAAGTGGTCACTGCCGCCTATGGAAGTACACCTGTAAGCCACTTCAAATAGAACATGGGTTTTATCTGAAGTCAATCATAGATGCGTTGCTACTCCCGAGGACTAGGATGGTCGCCTCATATAAAAGTGTACCGGCAACCACACCCTTCCATCGAAACGCAAGGAATGCTTCACGTTAGAAATAGGTGTGGCGGTGGTACCTCCCTGGTCGAACTACAATGTTCTCCCACCTTTAGGTTTAGGTAGGTAGGTTTACGTAATTCAAGCGTATGTATGTGTGTATGGATGTATATATGCATTTGCTAGGAGGTAGAACCAGTGTAGTTTGACCAGGGATATACTACCATTTCGACTTATTTTGACTGTGATGCGTTCTTGAGTTTCGCTATAAGGGAGTGGTTAGAGGCTAACTTCTTCCATAGCCTAAGTCCACCTGATGGTAAGTGGTCACTGCCACTCATGGACATCTGTAATAAAATTCTAATAGAACATGGTTTCTATTTGAAGTTAATCATAGATGCGTTGCTACTCCCGAGGACTAAGATGGTCGCCTCATATAAAGGTGTGCCGGCAACCACACCCTTCCATCGAAACGCAAGGAATGCTTCACGCTAGAAATGTGTGTTGCGGTGGCACTTGCCCGGTCGAACTACACTGGTTCCACATTCAAAATGTAATCCTAATATGTTGATCATTTTCTACCGAAATGAGATGTTTTTTATATTGGTAGGGGTCTTACCGCCGTCACTCAGACCCCTAGTTATGACGTCTCAATCGAACCAAGAAGATTTCTACTTTAAAAACAGATTTAACAAGCCACTGACCTATCCACTGTAAGTGGCAGCCATTAAATTCGTTTGACATTTCCTTAACAATACATGCTTGTGTCGAATTCGTTTCGTAAGATCTCATCGGATACACTTTCACTGCAGAGAAAATGTTTCGGAGGATATAGTTTTGTGGGCATAGTTGTGTCGTGATAAGTCTTGAAACACCACTCGCTTAACCGTGGATTTTGAAAGAGATAGGCAGCAATGTAGTTCCAGGATCCGAATAGAGCTACGGTATCTCCTGCCTGTCGTAAGAGGCGACTAAAGGAGGCCTCCGGGGTTGCGGGCGGCTAGAGTGGGAACTCGAACCGTTCGAACAGTCGACCCTGGGTAGGACGGCGGTAGGTGTGGCCGCATACCGGTCTTGTCAGCCTTTATATAAAGAAGACTCCGTGAGTCTTGGCCGTGGCGGTGCGGTTACCATACCAGTCTGATACGAAGTGAGTTCCGGGTTCGATTCCCGGCCATACAAGTATCTAAATGATGAGTTTAGATTCTTGATCACGGTCTGGGTGTTTGTGTATTAGTCTTTGTATGTGTTAATGGCACCCAGGACAGGAAAAATTCTACTGTGGGGCTATGAGTGTAGAAAGCGTTTTTTTATATAAATGATTTAAGATAAATATTATCTTGCAATTGATATTTTATTTTGTTGCTACTTACGATCATTGGAAATGAAATGAAACGAAATGTCTTTATTTTGTATAGGCCTACGGGGGCACTTACAAATTGTCAGTTACATTTTTTTTTCTTACACTACCACCGGATCGGAATACGACCTCAACTGAGAAGATCCGGCAAGAAACTCAGCTGGTTTGTCTTTTTTCTTATATATATATATATATAATTATATATATAATTTTAATCCAATTACAATCATGTTTTTTATACATGGTAATAAAATTATTAGACTAAAATCCTGCTTTACGCAGTTGAAATGTGCCTTTGGATCGGATCTCTACCAAATCATTCAACATTAGATGGCGTTCATACTAGATTTGATTCATCGATAATACTTCGCGCGTAGATGGCGCTATTAACCAAATGTACATTCAACTTAATTCAACATTACAGCGATAGATGGCGCTCGTTTAATATTTACTTTTTTATACTTAAACTCTAACGATAAGGCAGACGGGCTACCTGATGGAATGTAGTCACCGTCACCTATGGACATTTGCAACACCAGAGGAGTCGCCATGCATCGCCGGCTTTGAAGGAAAGCTCTTTTTGCACCTTTTTCAAGAGCCTCATGTCATAACGCCTCGGGAATACCTCAGGAGGAAGCTCGTTCCACATCTTGCACTCATCGGGGATTTCTCGTAGTTGTATCTTTCGTATTTGTATTTGTAATTATTGTTGATCTTAAAAAAAAATGGAAAGGAATTACATCTACTTTTACGAAAATTAATTGCTACAAATTGGTATATGTCAGAAATGGCGGTATTGTGGCAACACCGGAACGCCAGCTCCATCTAGTGGCGTTCGATGAAGTTAGGGTTGTACCAGTTTAATGGCCGACACCTCAGTCTATCGTTGACGGTCGGCCGAAGCAGACAGCTCTAAAATCATCCCGCGTTCTTAGTGCTACGATTACTTGCTTACTTAATTTAGTTTGATTAATTCAGTGATTGTAACAAGTTTAATTCGGAAATATACTGTGTGTTAAAATCAAGTCTGCAATTTATTCTCGTGCTAACATTCCCTATCAGAGCCCACAGTAGGTTATCCTGATACGCTGAGCGAAAAAGAACCACCTCCTCCGTCATATATATTATTTTTGAATGGATGGGTGGACGAAATCCGGATGGCCAATATGGTGGTGGTCATTTGCACCAGACTATTATTATGTGCATCGTATGCATTCTAATTTAAAAAAAAGACTCAAGATCAATATTTTATTATATAGGTAAGGTTTCAATCGAGTCTATCTACCAATTAATGGAATTATTAATGTAGATAGCGCGTACAAAGTCGCAGGCAAAAGCTAAGCTTTTCCATAAAGTTTTATTTACAATGTCGGTGGATTATGTCTATCATTTCTTCTAATGGAGTATCCGAGTAAAAACGAGTATATAATCGACTGCATAACCGATTAATTCGATTACACACCTTACGTCACTAGGAACACAGCACTATGCATTACAATTACAGCCTATCTAGGTTATACTTTATATTCCGGACACTGATTTTGTGTCCTTGAGTTTCCGACCTTGGGTATTGGGTTACTGGTTCGGTTCTCGGCTGGGCTAGAAGTAAATGAGTCAGTTTTGAAAATTTTGAAGTATTATGCTTGATAAAATTTTTAATTGAAATTCTTTCATTTAGAATAGGTATAAATCTATGATTAGTTCCACAAATTCCTGAAGATTGACCATAAAAAATAATCCCACATAACCCTGCGTCGCTCCCACGGCGTCGGGTGCCTTTTGAAGATTTTAGCAAGGTGGTAGAACCAGTGTAGTTCGACCGGGGAAGTACCACCGCCACACCTATTTCTAGCGTGAAGCATTTATTGCGTTTCGATAGAAGGGTGTGGTTGCCGGCACACTTTCACATGAGGCGACCATCATAGTCCTCGGGAGTAGCAATGCATCTGTGATTGACTTCAGATGGAACCCACGTTCTGTATGAAGTTGATTACAGATGTCCATGGGTGGCAGTGACCACTTACCATCAGGTGGACTGCATGCTCGTTTGCTACTTCAGTAAAATAAAAAAAAAATAATCCCCCTCGAGAACAAAAAAAAAATATCGTGCCTCAGTTGAGATCAGCTAAAGGTGTGTTGAATGGAAGGATGCAATTAAAACACACACAGCGAGAGAGTGTGAAAGAAAGACACACAGAGGTAGAGAGAGAGGCATCTACATTATACATCTTTGCCACATAACAACAGTGTTGAACGCGTTTATTATTTCGTTTATTAAATTCTTGTTCGATGCGTGTTGTGAATAAAAATCATTCAAGTATTTTTTTATCAGATTGAAGTAGCAAACAAGCGTGCAGTCCTCTTGATGGTTATTGGCTTCTGCCGCGCATGGATATTTTTTTATCTAATTGAAATAGCAAACGAGCGTTCAGTCCATCTGATGGTAAGTGGTCACTGCTGTGCGCGGGCATCTGTAAGCAACTTCAAATAGAATACGGGTTCTATCTGAAGTCAATCACAGATGTGTTGCTACTCCCGAAGACTATGATGGTCGCCTCATATAAAAGTGTGCCAGTCCCTTCCAACGAAATACCAAAACCCTGCTTTATCACTGCTGTTAATCGATGTTTCCTGGGTTTTTACCCGTAGTCGTGTCCTATGACATCCGCAATTTTTCAAAAGGAAGGTTTTTATATATAATACATGCAAAATATAGTGGAGAAACACCGATAATTTTTGACTTTTAGGCGGAACGAAGTTCTCCGGGTTAACTAGTTTAGAAGTCTTTCTTTAGATTACGAAATTTCAATTCTATTCACCTCTTTCCATGTTAATTACAGTCCCTTGATGCTTAACTAGTTTTCTACCAATTAAAGCACTTTAATTGGGTCTTAAACTCAATCCGTTGTAAATAAACAATTATATATTCCAGCCACGTGAAATACGGACACCAGTAATGTTTGTCTACGTGCCGTGTTTATTTATGTATTGGGTAAGTCTTATGTCATTGTGAAAGTTGTCTAAATCTCATCCACTTTAGCGTAGCATAGTTTTTGTGTGATCTAATGTTCCGTGTGACCTAGATAGGTATCACGTGTTGATTGGCCGTTTGATTCTGTTAGTGAGTAGCAACTATGGAGTCCTTTTTTTTGTTCTCGAGGGGGAAAACTTCAAAAGGTACCTGGCGCCGTGGGAGCGACGCAGGTTTATGTGGGATTTTTACCGCACTAAAACCCCCCCGGTGGCCGTCCTCAGCGCTGAAAAGGAGGACTCCAGGATCTCGAAACGACTTCAACCGGAATCCTCTGAGCGCGTTGCCCCATCGGGCTCCTCCCAGATGGGCGACCACACATACCACTGACTCTTACGACAGGCAGACGATGCCGTAGTCCTATTCTGATCCCAACTATGGAGTCCCTGTAGCTCTGGGATCAGAATAGGGCTACGGTATCCTCAGCCTGTCGTAAGACGCGATTTAATTTAATCCTGTGTCGGAAGCAGTCTTTTTACCGAGTTCTTGTAGTTCTGGGATAAGAACAGGGCGGTATTCCCTGTCATAGTAAGAGGCGATGAAAGGGGGCTTCCGGGGTCGCGGCAAGAGTGGGAGCTCGAACTGACCAGCCAGGCGAACCAGGGATGGGCGGCACCCAGGGTTGACTGATAGAGATTGTCATCAATAAAGTCGCTTCTCGCTTTCTGTCCCTATGTATGCCTAGATCTTTAAAACTACGCTACGGATTTAATGTATTTTTTGAGAGATAAAGCGATTCAAAAGGAAGGTATTTATGTATAAAACATGCTTAGTATATCGGAGAAACATGGATAATTTTAGATTTTTGACTTTTACGCGGAACGAAGTTCGCCGGGTCCACTAGTACAAAATAGACATTTCATTTTATTAGGATCGGTTATATATATTAGGTATATTTTTATAGGTGGTAAAACCAGTGTAGTTCGCCCGGGGAAGTACCACCGCCACACCTATTTCTAGAGTGAAGCATTTCTTGCGTTTCGATGGAAGGGTGTGGTTGCCGGCACACTTATATGAGGCGACCATCGTAGTCCTCGGGAGTGGCAATGCATCTGTGATTGACTTCAGATAGAACCTGTGTTCTATATGAAGTTGTTTACAGATGTCCATGGGCGGCAGTGACCACCTACCATCAGGTGGACTGCATGCTCGTTTGCTACTTCTATTTATAAAAAAAAGATATCAGTAACTGCGCTGACACATTTTTACATTATTCAACATATCGAAACGAGTTTTTGTCAACTGTTTATTTACTTTTAAGTAATATTATGTCATGAAGAGAAAGTGGTATAGCGGCGTCGCCTACTTAGTAACATACTTCGCATAATACAGATATTTTCCGGAATGTTACGCTACGCTGATTTTTAGGGTTCTGCACAGAAATCTAAAAACCCTTGGATTACGAATTTTCATGTTTTTTTATAGGATTGAAGTAGCGAAGGAGCACGCAGTCCACCTGATGGTAAGTGACCACTTACCATGCTACCATGCTACCACTCACCACTGCCGCCCATGGACTCCTGTAAACAACTTCATATAGAACATGAATTTCTATCTAAAACCAGTCACAGATTCGTTGCTACACCCGAGGACGATGATGGTCCCACCCTTCTAACGCAAGAAATGCTTCACGCTAGAAATAGGTGTGGCGGTGTTACTTCCCCAGGCGAACTACACAGATTCTACCACCTATAAAAACACCTTCAAAGGATTCTAACACCTTCAAAAATGTTAATAAAGATTTATATCAAATTTAAAAAGTTTTTTAAAGTCAGTTACATCTATGTGAAGAAACCCAATAAAATACATATATGTTTTGATTATTTACGTTGCCCTATCTACCCGTTAACAGATATCACACCTATTACACTATTTAGCAGTGTCGTAACAGTATCACAGTGTATTACGCTAACTAGACCCATCACCCGCCATATGGCTTTCTATGAAATGACATAATACTTGAAATATGGTGGTAAGGTTGTTTAAAAAAAAACACACGCCTTCTACACTCATAGCCCCACAGTAGGATTTTCTCCTGTGTCGTGGGTACCATGGACACACACAAGACGAATACACAAACACCCAGACCCAGAATAGGAATGTAAACTCATCACTCAGATAGCTGTCTGGCCGGGATTCGAACCCGGGACCCATTGCCCGTCAGACCGGTATGGTAACCGCTGCGCCACGCGGGTCGTCTAAAGGTGCAGTCATGTCGAAGAGATGTTGCTTTTATTGGCAAGCCTTAATAACGAAAAAAAATATTTCATAAAAAGGTGTTTTTTTATATCTTTAAACTAGCAAGTGAGCATGCTAACTAACGGTAAATGGTCACTGCGCCCATTGACGTCTGTAAATAACTTGATACAAAACAAGGGTTCTCCCGATAACCATCTTGGTCGCCTCAAATGAAAGTCCTTTTTTTTGTTCTCGAGGGGGAACCTTCAAAAGGTACCCGACGCCGTGTGAGCGACGCAGGGTTATGTGGGATTTTTACCGCACTTAAACCACCCGGGTGGCCGTCCTCGGCGCTAAAAAGGAGGACTCCGGGATAAACGACTTCAACCGGAATCCTCCGAGCGCGTCGCCTCATCGGGCTCCTCCCAGATGGACGGCTGGGCCCACCGCTCCGTCTAGTCTTTACGACGGTATGCGACCACACACACCGCCGTCCTTACTGGGATTGCCTGACCGAACGGTTCGAGCTCCCACTCTAGCCTTCTGCAACTCCGGAAGCCCCTTTTAGTCACCTCTTATGACAGGCAGGGGATACCGTAGCCCTATTCTGCTATCGACACATAGGATTTAATTAAATCGTGTCTTACGACAGGCAGAGGTTACCGTAGTACATTATTTATTATTTAAATAGAAGGTTCCCTTCTTAAAAAACGTCACATCACCCGCTCGCCACTACGGCACATTCGCTAGCTGTTGTGTACCGAGTGCATACCGAAATCGTGGCGCGTAGGTACAACTTGCGATTCGTGCGTTTGTAAGAAGTTAGAATACTGTAGATACTATTACCGTGACGATACCCAAGACAATCTTATTGAGGGGCTGTCGGTGTAGAAAGCGCATATGTGTAAGATTTTGGTAAAACATATTTAGCATACAAATTTGGTACAGACCGTGTGTAAATGTAGACCATTTTTGAAACTTATTAGTTTTAAATTGTTACAACTTTCCGTACACGGCAATATCGAAAGTCTGCTTTGTTACAAAATTTACAAATAAGTATGGTGCTTGGGTACTTGTGCCACCGATAGCGAGAAGCGATGTGCCATCAAATATGTTGTCGTTAAATCATTACTGTTCTGTATTCGACTGTAAATCCCTCTAGATTTATATTTTACAAGAACAGTAAGATGAGTACATGAGTATATATGATAAGATTAAAATTTTCAATATTTTGAGTATCCGAGGTTCCAATCTTAAGTTCACAGCACTGTTTTTTAAATGTGCGTTTCACTATCACCACATAGTATAAACCAAAGTCGCTTCTTGCTGTCTGCCTCAATGAATGCTTAGATCTTTAAAACTACGTCACGGACTTTAATGCATTATTTTATTAGACAGAGTGATTCAAAATGAAGGTTTTTATGTATAATATAGTAGAGAAACACTGATAATTTCGATTTTTTACTTTTAGACGGAACGAAGTTGTCAGGTGAACTAGTTAGAAATAAATTAGATCTGCTCTACGGTGAAGAAAAACATCGTGAGGAAACTTACACACCTGTGTTATTTTTATTTTTATAAGGTTCAATTAGCATACGAACAAGAGATGTTGAATCACTCTATCTATTAAAAAAAACTGCATGGAAATCCGTAGCTTAGTTTTAAAAATCTAAGCATACATAGGGCCAGACAGCGGGAAGCGACTTTGTTTTATACTATGTAGTGAGGATGACTGCATACTGAGTATATTCCAATAACATGTTATATATATATATATATATATATATATATATATATAACATGTTATTGGAATATATATATATATATATATATATATATCCGTGAAGCCAACTTCTAAACACAAATACACATACGCTCCACAACATTATCTGTCCCCTGACGCAATTGCAATTAAAATAATATATATATTATATAATATATATATTATATATTATTATTCATACATATTTATAATATATATTATATATTCATACTAGTTGAATCCCGCATCTTCGCCCGCGTTAAGAGAAGTCGATTGTCCCGTGGGAATAATATATTTTCTCCCTACCAAATTTTATGAAAATTGCGTCAGCCGTTTAGACGTGAAGAAGTAACAAACATACACACAAACTTTCGCCTTTGTAATATTAGTATGATTTTCCTCGCTTATCGCTCGCTGTCTGCCTACTCTGCAAAACTTTCCCCTACAAATTTGACGCCTACGGAAGCATTATTGAAATTTGGACTCCATTTGAACTTTCAGCATTGTCTCTGATTCGACAATGCGGGAGAAAACATTAAAATTACACAGATTTTTATCGTCTTGTTCTACCATTGTTTTACGAGCGTTGGCAACAAACGTGGATTAGGTAATCGGTAGACTCATAATATACGCTGTAATTTGTCTTTTATGATTATAATTTGTAAGGTGCACCAAATATTCGGTTGTTTAGGTTGTTTTGGAGTATTCAGCATCTTTTTCACTATTTGTATTCGGCCGAATAATTCGGTTTTGGAGCTTATATTCCGTGTCCCCTGCCTGTCGTAAGAGGCGATTAAAATGGGCTTTCAGGGTTGCGGGCGGCTAGAGTGGGAGCTTGAACCTTCCAGCCAAATGACCCCTGGAAGGATGGTGGCATGTGTGGTTGCACGCCGCCGTAAATCACAGGTGTGGTAAGCGTATTCACTCACCAGGGACGAGCCTGAAATAGGCATCGCGCTTGGAGGACTCCGGTTGACAACGGAACACCGTTGGAGATCCCGAAGTCCCCTACGCAACGCTGACGACGGCCACCGGGGGGGTTTTAGTGCAATAAGAACCCCATATACCTCGTCGCTCCTAAGGCGTCGAGTACCTTTTGAAAGTTTCCCCCTAGTAAAAAAATCAAAGAAGAAACTTTTTTACTAAAATGTTGGGTGTTGGGATTCTCCTCTCGGGGGGCCTGGCTGGGGGCCCGTGGCATTTTGCCGCCTTGCCACCATGTAGTTGCCACTGCTGGCAACCACCTTCCTCCGAAACACAAGCCTGCTTTAGGTTAGAAATCGTGTAAAAAAACGTGTAATCTACACCCCATAAATTTGAACGGGGCTCCATTATAAAAGACCGAAATCCATATACAAATAATGAACTAATATTGTAAATTGACGACCCGCGTGGCACAGCGGTCACCGTACCGGTCTGACACGCAGTGGGTCCCGGGTTCGATTCCCGGCCAGACAGGTATCTGAATGATGAGTTTATATTCTTGTTCTGGGTCTGGGTGTTTGTGTGTTCGTCTTGTGTGTGTCCATGGCACGCACGACACAGGAGAAAATCCTACTGTGGGGCTATGAGTTTAGTAAGCGTTTTAAGTTTTTTTTTTTAAGTTTTTAAATTCTCATATAAGTGAATTATGTATTAGTTCATATGAGAAATAAAGATTTCTATACCCTCAAATTACACCAAAACACTATCATTTTCTATAATAAAAGATATTACCTAATAATTAAGTTAATGTTAAAGTTAAGTATAAATTAAGTATAGAGTCGGAAACTGAATAGATCATTAAAGGTAAGTGTGAGAGGCAAATGGCCGGAACTTCTGCAGATGTCAATGCTCGAATGATTCCGTAGATAGCGTGTGGTGTAAGTCACAAGAAAAAAAAATATATAAATAAAAAATCAATTTATTGCCACATACCACACTTAAAATTACAAAATAGAAATATCTTACATAATAATTACTACATGAGCAACAGTAGGTGGCTCAGCTTAAGCTGACATAGGCCTATAGTCCTACGCAGCGCTGTTTTTCAGCCACTCCCTATCCCTGTGCTGATGGACGGGAGTAAATAAGAGTGCTCCCCAGCTCCCTTCATACAAATTTTTAAACTGCAGTATCTTATAAATTCACCCTTGCCCATGCATGTATATTTGTGTGTGTGTGTGTGTGTGTGTGTGTGTGTATGTGTGTGTGTATGTGTGTCTGAGTGTATGTGTGTGTGTGTGTAAGTAAGTGTGTGTAAGGTGTAGCTATACACATAATATAGGTAAAACTTAATATGGGTACAAATAAATATTGTTCATATGGCATGTATGTTGTATGAATATTTAAATTCTCATATAATAAAATGTTTTGTTTATGTTTCCAAAGTACAATACAACATTTATTTTATTGTTTTTTAAGGTAAGATTATCTTAATATTTTGAAAAAATGCTTTTGTTATTTAGTTTCTTAAATAAGTTTCGAAGACGGGACATGAAAAATATGTATAGATTTGGCGACCTTTTTTTTGCAAAAGTACAGTCTTTCCCGAAAAGCGGGACTGAGCTTGTCCCACGGGGGACATTAAATTTTGATCAAACATCAGGACGCCCCAAAAAAATTTAGACGTCGCTGACATAATTACAAGGCTTTTAAGCTAAAAAACATAAGTCTAAAACATACAAATAAATAAAATAATATCTACAAGATCATAAAGGAAAAGCTGGATATAATAGGAATTTAATAGCATTAATGCCTTTGAACGGAAGATGTCAACGGTCGACTGCGTGGATAGTTCTTAAAGTGTGGTTCAAGTTACGGACGATTGTAAATTAGCAGTTTACCGGACGTTTTGGGGTACCATATTATATGGTAAATACGGGAGGCTATCACTAATACTCTTTTGTTCGTCTATCCATCTTTTTATAACTTTATAATAACTTTGTTGACACAAAATAGTAAGGACATAACAGTAATTTAAAGCATATGGTCCATGAGATAGTCGATACTGTGTTTCAGGGTCCAGCGTTCTCCCATTTTCGTTCGTCCTATATAACTTATTATTATGAGACATGGTAAAAAAAGTGTATGCGTACGTGTATGTGTGTGTGTATGTGTGTATCCATCTGTCTGTTACAGAGCTATATCTCATGAACCGTGATAGGTAGACAATTGAAACTTTCACATGTGATGTATTACTAACGCCGCTATGACCACAAGATAAATATACATACATATATTAAAGATTTTTCTTTTGAAATAAACATTTTTACGCAAAGATTTTATGCCTTTAACCTTTAACCTTCATGCCTCGAGATTTATGGTTCTACCTCCTCTAATCGTTATACAAAATGTGTCTATTAGCGATCTCCATGTACAAATACATGAAAGTTCTTTATTCGCGGGATTATTAGTTTTGTTCCACTCAATTGCCGCGAATACGGAATCCGTGAATGTCTACCAGAATTCCAAGAGAGCAGAAGCGCAAACATGAGGCAGTGAATCTTCTTACTTGTATTGATTACATACGTGAATAAAGATATTTTTAGCTGTAAATTCAAGAAAAAGGTCACGATTTTTAACCCGCACATACTGAAAACGCAGGTGACTAAGCCGTGAGAAAGAAACTTTTAATGTAATATATAACAAATAATATATATTACATTCATTCAATCTCCTATACCTAGAACTCTTAAAAAATTTAACAGTCTCCTTTACAGTGCGCCTGACTTTGATATTTTTACAGATGAATGGAAGACGATTTTTATCAGAATGTCTGCAGTATTGTGAAATTAATGCGTGATGTCTGCCTTAGTAATTAACTGTAATGTGTAATGAAAATAATTCTAATAATTTAATTTATTTAATTGGCTGTCAGTCGACCGTGCTCATAAATAAATAAATAAAACCTTGAAACACCTTCCCTACCACACCGCTCATGACTTGCACCACATAACCTCTGCCAACCATGATCGTTGGCGCGTGGTTTCCGCCGTCCTTCCGATCGCCTTTCACTCGATGCTTATGCCTTCGTAATGTTAATGCCAATCTATGCCTATGTATGATTTTAGGTGGCTGATATTGTCCAAAATAATAAAAAAAACACGATTGTGTAGTTAGCTGAACTAAAAAGTAGAAAATTTCAACAAATAAGTAAATAAATTGATAAAAAAAAAATGTTTTTATCTGACTGAAGTAGCAAACGAGCACGCAGTGGTAGAACAATGTAGTTCGACCGGGGAGGTACCACCGCCACACCTATTTCTAACGTGAAGCATTCCTTGCGTTTCGATGGAAGGGTCTGGTTGCCGGTTTTATATGAGGCGACCGAGTCCAAGGGAGTAGCAACGCATCTGTGATTGACTTTAGAACGGAATGGGTGGCAGTGACCACTTACCAGCAGGTATCATAAAATAAAGACTAAGGTGGTCGCGACATGTAAAAGTTCAATCATTCCATAGAAACGCAAGGTGCGTTACATCTTTGAACCATATTTGTTTCGAACTGATACTTGTTAAATAGAATTTATTTTACTATAGATTTTAAGCAGAGTAAATATGTTTGTTTGTACTCAAAGGTTGGACGGTATCCAATATTACGTGCACCCACTGCTTACTTTCATATGAGGCGACCATCTTCACTCTTCAGAGTGGCATTGCACCATCATGGACTATATGCTCGTTTGTTACTTTAACTTACAAAAAAACTTTGTTGTATTAGCTTTTACAATTATAATTAGAATTAGCTTTATTTTCTACTATTTTAATATGGTTTCGTGTTTTTCAACAGGATGTATTGTATGCGTAAGCAATCTATGTTTACAATTTTACAATGTAGAGTAGACAATGACATGAACGTATATATTTGGTAATATACATAATACGCGAACCAAAAACTTGTAATCCGTTTTGAAGATACCTGCCGCAGACGGAGGAGTATGAAATTACGCACGGTTATAGTTGATGTAAAAAAGGATTACGCAATGCTAATATACATAAAATGATTACACACACTACCTTGCACTTGACACAAACACATACATAATATACGAAATAAAACATTCAATGTGTTACTATGAAAACACATAAAATATTCAGATGTCTTTGTAAAAATACCCGCCATTGCTTTTAAATGCAGCTTAGTTAATTAAACCTCTTTTTGCTTCACGTATTAATATATAGATGACATATGCATGAAATGTGTTTAGTTTCGCTATCGTACCAAGTCTAATATTGATGCATGAACCTCCATAACTAATGCATTATGGAAAGCGTGTATCAACTTACATTTGACATTGACATTCAAGCACTATTAAATTTAGCACGCTTCGATCTTTAGTATGCGTGCAATTTGAAAATATGGATACGTTCCTCTTAATGCTTTCGATTGTGATGATGAAAGAGACAGTATTTTGAGTCATTTTGAGAAGATTTGAGAAGACTTATAATGTAAAATCTGTCAAGTGTCATTATATAAAAAAGAATTAAACGTGCGGCACTCGGGGACTTCCGCGGTAAAGCTATTGCATAACATTTTTTATCAATTTATGCAATTATAATTATTTATTTATGCAGTATTTTTTTCTTTGATATTAATTCAAGTTTTTTTCTTTGATACTATACACTTTCTCACAAACAGCTGCTTACATATTTGTCCGATTTTCGAGCTCATCTCGATCCGTGCGAGCTTCGTACTGTCGTACCATATACATACACGTTATGCGAACGCTCGGCCGCGCTACATGGTAGGTGGGAATTTCTTGATTCGGTCGCCGCGCTCAAAGCCTGCGATAAAAGCTATGCAATAGCTTAAAAACACCAAATAATCATGTTTGTTGTATGGGAGCCCGCCTTAAATATTTATTTTATTCTGTTTTTAGAATTTGTTCTTATAGCAGTTCTTATAGTGAGCAGCATCAGCTTAAGGTGGTAGAACCAGTGTAGTTCAACCGGGGAAGTACCACCGCCACACCTATTTCTAGCGTAAAGCATTTCTTGCGTTTCGATAGAAGGGTGTGGTTGCCGGCATACTTTCACATGAGGCGACCATCACAGTCCTCGTAGGTAGCAACGCATCTGTGATTAACTTCAGATGAAACCCATGTTCTGTATGAAGTTGGTTCCAGATGTCCATGGGCGGCAGTGACCACTTAACATCAGGTGGAGTGCATGCTCGTTTGCTACTTCAGTGAAATAAAAAAAAAGTTACACATACATCTGAGAACAAAATAACTGTAGAAGTTTTAAGAGTGAGGGACTCAAAAGAGTAAAAAAAAGAATAGAAGACAGGTCCTGACACGATTACTGGAAGTATTATCATGTTTTTTAGACTTTTTTTTATAAGATTGAAGTAGCAAACGAGCATACACTTCATATGATGGTAAGTGGTTATTTGTGCCCAATGGACATCTGTAAGCAACTTCGTTTAGAACATGATTTCTGTCTTAAGTCGACCACAAATTCGTTGTGATCGAGACAGAAGTCGACTTAAGACAGAACTTGTGAGGCGAGCATGTTAGTGCTTGAGATATGCCCAAGGACTAAGCTCGCCAAAAGCTCGCCTCATCGATAAATAGATATATGAGCCATCACCCTGTAGTTGGGGAGTAGAATACAGCTACGGTATCCCCTGCCTGTCGTAAGAGGCGACTAACGGGGCCTGTAAGTTTGCGGACGGCTAGAGTGGGCTCGACGGCTCGAACCGTCCAAGCAACCCCGAGAAGGACGGCGGGGTGTGTGGCTGCATCTCGCCGTAAGCACCGGATGGTGAAGGGGGATGGTACACGTCCCCCAAGCCCGTGAGGGGCGCTGCGCTAGGAGACACCGGTTCGTTCCGTTGAAGTTTCCGAGTCCCCTAATACAAGCGCTGAGGAAGGCCACCGAGGAGGTTTTAGTGGGTGAAAATCCTACATAACCCGAAGTCTCTCGAAGGGGGAGGAAACCTTCAAAGGTACTTCGGTGTACCTTTGAAGGTTTCCTCCCCCTAACAAAAAAAAAGATATATGAGCCGGCATCAACACCCCTTTTTTTACGAGCGGAAAACCTTCTAAAGGTACCTGACGCCGTGCGAGCGACGCGGGTTATCTGGGATTCTTACCACACTAAAAACTCCCCGCTGGTCTTCTTTAGCGCTGCGTGACGGACTCTTGGATTTCCAACGGCACACAACCGGGTTCTACCACCTTCAAAAAATTACTAATTATTATGAACGTTCCCGAGAGTATGTATGTTTGTTATTCCGTCACGAAAAATTTACTTGTCTGATTTTACTGAAATTTGTCACCCAGATAGTTTTTCACACCGTTAGTGGGTAACACCGCGGTTAAAAGCCAGTCTGTAATCATTGCAATGCACCCGGATGCATAAAATTTACAAGTCCAAAACCACATGAATCATCAAGATCCGCTAGCTCTTGCATAATGCGGTTCTTGCCAACAGATTTGGAAAATCCATAAGCGTCATTGTTATAGAAATGTTAGCTTTATTGCAAAACGATAAAGACCATTATGGTCTACACATTTCCACAACGTTAATCGCGGTGTCATGAGAAAGGACGCTATTATGCAAATGTGCACTATTCTTGTCTTGGAATTGAAATTTTGAAATAATTTCGAATAGTATTGCGGTCGAATTACTACATAGTTTTTTTGTTGAAATTTGTGATATATTGAAAGATGAGGAAAATAGGGAATTTAAAGCGTAATAAGATTTTTTTAAAGTGATTGTGTTCACATTTCGGAGAGTCAAGGTGGTAGAACCAGTGTAGTTCGACTGGGGAAGTACCACCGCCACACCTATTACTAGCGTGAAGCATTTTTTACGTTTCGATTGAAGGGTGTGGTTGCCGGCACACTTCACACCACAGTCCTCGGGAATAGCAACGCATCTGTGATTGACTACAGATAGAATCCATGTTCTGTATGTATTTGATTACAGAGTTTTATAATTTGTGGCACATTTTGACATGTGATGTAAAATGTATCTCCCCTCCCCTCCCAAAATATTTTTGAAGTGAAACTTCTTTATCGGGGTTGTTGAAGTGAAACTTCTTTATCGGGGTTGAAAAAAAAATTAGTGTAACATTTTTTCGTTACGCGCCATCTTTTTCTGTTACGCGCCACCTTTTTTTATTTTTCGTTACGCGCCATCTTTTTCTTATCCGTACCACGCGTGATATTAGATAGATTATTATAGATTAGATTATTAGATAAAGTTTAATAAAAGCCTTTTATTAAACTTTATCTAATTTAACTTTATTTAACCAATTTCTGTAAAGTTGCATATAGTAAGTAATTTTTTGAAAAATAACGTCATAAAGAAGTTTCACTTCTTACGAGTGTACGCTAGTACACGCACACATTTTTTTTTTATCTGACTGTAGTAGCAAACAAGGAATGCTTCACGCTAGAAATAGGTGTGGCGGTTGTACTTCCTCGGTCGAGCTACACTGGTTCTACCACCTTAAAAGTTAACCTGATATACGAAAGGGGGATACCCCTATATCCACTTTGCTAATCCCCCCCCACACAACGTGTGACGTAATGTATGGCCCCTAACAAGCAATAAAGAATTATGTTAAACAAACAAAATTGGTCAACCCAGATGTAGGCGTTAAACTGTTGCTAAAACATTTAGTAGTTTCTACTCTACAATTTTATTGGCAATATTACCGTAATGGCAACATTTAACCATATTAATTATGGTCGTTAAAATGTTGCCATAACAGTAAAAAGTTCTTGCCAACTTAACTGTTTAAATTTATTAAAAATGATGTTCAAAAATAATCCTGTCTGATTTTGACTTAAATAAATATTTTAAATAAAATATAGTCCTGTCAATATAGACATCGAAAATAACAAAAAATCCCAGAAATATTCGTGGAGAGCTCAGTGCTGGATTAAACAGCGCGGGGCCTGTAGCAAATTCTGAAAGGTGGCCCATAGTTTGCCTTAAGTAAGCCATTTAAGGGTATTAAATAGGACAAAACTGTTACTAGTAAACTTTTCTGGATTTAATCTGGGAAAATTTAGAGAGGAACCCCAGAGTTTAGACCATAGTCACCGCGCTGGCCAAGTGTGTATTGGTGGACTTCACACACCTCCGAGAACTTTTTAGATCCGATAGAACTCTCGGGTGTGTAGGTTTCCTTACGATGTTTTCCTTCACCGAAAAGCAGTGGTAATTAATTTCTAATACGCACATAATTTTAGAAAAATCAGTGGTGAGTGCCTGGGTTTGAACCTCGGACCTCCCGATCGAGCGGGCATGTTTCAACCATTAGGCTATCACTGCTCGTATGTTACTTTAATATAATAAAAAAATAAGAATCATCTCATGGGTAACCTATATCTATAGTTGGTAAAAGACGTCTATGGGTATTGCCACCGTCAAATTAAAAAAAAAACACGCTTTCTACACTCATAGCCCCACAGTAGGATTTTCTCCTGTGTCGTGGGTACCACGGACACACACAAGACGAATACACAAACGCCCAGACCCAGAACATGTATCTAAACTCATCATTCAGATACCTGTCTGGTCGGAAATCGAACCCGGGACCCATTGCGCGCCAGACCGGTATGGTAACCGCTCCGCCAAGCGGCTCGTCAAATGGATTGCATGCATTTGTTTCATTATAAAAAAAAAAACTTGTAGGTAACCTAATTCCAAATTTGCTTAACAACTTAAGCCTCAAACAAAGGTCCCAATTAAACTGCGCATGTGTGCGTGTAGTGAAAGCGATTGTGTAACATGCGTACTTTGTTTTCAATGTTGTTTTGGACGGAATGCGAGGAATGAGATGACTCCTAGTCGTTAATATAAGTAGAACATTAGCAACGATAGCTTGGGTACAACCCATTATTGTCCCACTGGGCACGGGTCTTCTCAGAATGAGAGTTTTTCTAAATTAAAATACTAAACTTCATATTGTCCAAAGTAGCACGAGCATTTCTCAAATACAAAAAAATTGTAATAATTTTCTAGTTATATTGAACGCACCCGTTAAAGGCAAAAATAGGTTTAATTAGCTAAGCTGCATTTAAACGCAATAGCGGGTATTTTTACAAAGACATCTGACATTTGACGTTATGTGTTTTCATAGAGACATTGAATGTTCTATTTCGTTTATTATGTATGTCATGTTTGTTATGTATGTTGTGTCAAGTGCAAGGTAGTGTGTGTAATATGTTTTTGGTAGATTACATGTATGTTTTATGCATTATTTGAAAAAAGAAATATTAGTTTTGTGCAACCCTTCTCTACATCAATTACTACCGTGCGTAATTTCATACTCCGTTTGCGGCAAGTATCTTAAAAACGAATCACAAGTTTTTGCTTCACGTATTAATATATAGTCGGTCTAATAACAATGTTAGGCGCTACCGTGTTTGGTCTGAAGACTGGTAAGGGCGGCATACTTATCCTAGGAATAATTTGAGGTAAGACAGAATTATCCAGGTTTGATTACATGTTTATAATTGACTAGCACTTACCTTCATATGAACTGCGTGCTCATTCGCTGTTTCGATGTTATAAAGTTAAAATAAATATAAAAAAAAACGTAAACAATAAATATAAACGAAAAAAATTAGTGAAGTTAGTATAGTAACATATAAATAAAAATGAACCATAAATAAATAAATGTGAGGAAGCAAGACATAGTTAGAATAGAGCGAGAAAGAGATAGTTCATAGATACATAATTACAATGACTATATACAGTTTATACCTGTTTCTGGACAAAGTACCTGAAATTTCTAGACTTTTCTAGAACATTCTACCTATGTCTTGCCGCACGACCACATTTGAGCTCTATTAGTTGCCGATGTTAGACTGCCTTACACACCATTGCGTAACAAATGAAAAGAATAAATCTATATATAAAAATTAAAAAAAAAATTAAACCAAGCTTCATAGTAAATATTGGTCATCATATTCTAAAATTTACTTAACGGCTTTGAAATGCAAAAAAGTATTTATTTATTAATGCACACACAAACAATCAAATAAAAGATAACAAAAGTTACAATAAACTATAAGTGCAAAGGTACTGATGTTCAGATTCTACCATTCAATCGAAATTTAAGTCAAAAAATACAAAAAAATGTTCTTAAATTTTATTTTTATGAAATTATAATGGAATTAAAATAATAAATAATGTATTTATTATTTTAATTCCATTATAATTTCATTTTATGAAAAATATTCGTTTAAAATATTAATTTTCAAGGAAATTTCCATCCAAGGTTTTTAAATACAATTAACAACATCATAAAATAAATAATGACTTTTGAAAATTTTTAAAAACAATACAATACCTTAAATTATAATCTTTGATTCAAAAAATCGTTAGCTTTAAAGAGCGTTAATCTAAAAACAGACGATAAAGATTACCTTTCCAATGTTACGCAACGGTTAAATCTACCAAATTCACTTACTGTCATCATTAATCACAGGGCCATAATTTATTTCATTCGTGTATTCAATACTGTTCGAGTCTTGCACTCCCAGAATACCGGCTTTGGCTACTCTGTGGCAGCATCCTTTCAGGAGTCCTCCACAAGAACCTTCTAGAAGCCCTCCAACCATCCAGCAATAAAAGAAGAACTCACAGGTTCCGCTCTGAGCGCAGAATTCCTCACTTCTATCTTTAACATCTTCTATTTTATCTAATTCGTTATCTATATGCAGTAACTTTCCTCGTCGCTTCTTTGTACTTAAATCTGGCACTTTTGTATCTGTATTTGTACTTATGTCTTTTAAAATTTCGCTGATTCTTGTCATTTGCGCATCCGATATCGGCTTGAACGCTGGCAACACTGTCGTGTTTGAATATTCGTCGAATCGTTTTATGTATGGCAACACTGTGTTTGTTTGTATGAACATCGGTTTTAGCAACTGCGGCGGTATCTTTCTTCGTTTCTTGTAAAGAGCTCGATGTGGATCGTTGGCATCTGTTAAAATAATGGGTTTAATTAGATTGATTAATGCGTTTATAGATTTAATATTTTGTTTAATTAGATTAATGCGTTAAATACCGGATTTAGATAGATAATAAATATATAATTATACAGTTTGTAGTAAGCTTATAAATAATTTATGTACATATGTAAAATTGAGAAATATACAAGATGGACAATACAATACAGATAAGACAAAACAATCAACCTTGGACACACCATCACTTAAAAAACGCTTTCTACACTCATAGCCCCACAGTAGGATTTTCTCCTGTGTCGTGGGTGCCATGGACACACACAAAGACGAATACACAAACACCCAGACCCAGAACAAGAATCTAAACTCATCATTCAGATACCTGTCTGGCCGGGAATCGAACCCAGGACCCATAGCGCGTCAGTCCGGTACGGTAACCGCTGCGCCACGCGGGTCGTCAAAATTTCAAAATATTAATTTCCAAGTCTTAAATCTGTGTATGCCTGCCTTCTTGAAGGATGCTCGGACGACACTGATTTTGAAACGCCGCAAATATAGTAATTTATTAGACAATTATTTGTTTGCGGCGCTTGCAATAGAGACCATGGGTCCATGGTCATCTGACATGAAAAAAATCATGTCAGATATGTACCAGACTTGTTCTAGCTTCTGGGGACCAAAAGGCTGGCGGCTACTTTGCACAAAGATGAAGTCTAGCTGTACAGCAAGGTAATGCCGCCAGTGTTTTGGGAACACTGCCTCACACGGCAATTTTATATGGCTTGTTTTATTTATAATAATAAGTTCCTTTCTGTTATTTATTTATAAGTTTAGTTTTTATTTCGTCTAGTTCATGGTATCTAATTTAATTTACTTTTTGTTGTATCTATATAAATAAATTTAATAGATGGACATGTAAAGTAAATAAATTTGAAATACATAAATTATGTTATTTCGTGATAACAATTAAAATGAAGCTTAGAATTGCCTATTTAAGTGCGAAAAATTATCATAAATTCTCAGGTGTACGTTATAATAAAAAAACATTATAAGCGTAACATACTGAAAATAAAGTATAAATTAAAACATTCTATACCTTATTATTTTATTTCTTACGTTATTTAAGTCTACAATAGTCATATTCATACAGGCACATACCCACCCATGTAATAATGTACCACTTGCGCGCACTTTTTTTATCTGACTGAGGTAGCAAACGAGCCTGCAGTTCACCTGATGGTAAGTGGTCATTGCCGTCCATGGACATCTGTAATCAATTTCATACAGAACATGGGTTCCATCTGAAGTCAAACACAGATCATGTAGTTCGCCCGGGGAGGTACCAACGCCACATCTATTTCTAGCGTGAAGCAATTTTTGCGTTTCGATGGAAGGGTGTGGTTGCCGGCACACTTTTATATGAGGCGACCATCTTAGTCCTCGGGAGTAGCGACGCATCTGTGATTGACTTCAGATGGAACTCATGTTCTGTATGAAGTCGGTTCTGTAGGAAGTCGTATCGGTTTGCATGCTCGTTTTTGCCACGGATGTGCAAGTTGTGGAATGAGCTTCCTCCTGAGGTATTCCCGGAGCGCTATGACATGGGGTTCTTCAAGAAAGGTGCGAAAAGAGCTTTCCTACAAAGCCGGCGATGAATTGGCGACTCCTCTGGTGTTGCGAATGTCCACAGGCGACGGTGACTACTTTCCATCAGGTAGCCCGTCTGCCTTATCGTTAGGTTAAAGTATAAAAAAAAAGTTGCTTACAGATGTCTATGGGTGGCAGTGACCACTTACCATCAGGACTGCATGCTCGTTTTCTACTTCAATCTTATAAAAAAATGTAATAAAGAGCATTTAAAGAGCATAAGGGAACCGGAATCAATATTAATAAGTAACGGTAGACATCCCAATTACAGATAACGCCTACCGTTAAAATTGTGTAACCGACTGGTTATCGAGCTAAAGTGGACAGTAGAGTTGGTAAAAAAGTTCTTTTCTGGTAAAACTGTTAAAGAATTACAAATGTTCGAATTTGTTCGTAAAATAAATAATAGTTTAAAAAAAATATCACGCGTTTTTAAAAATATATTTTTTTTTTATTCACACTATTATTAATTTATATTCATTGAAATTTATTTTCTATTTTTTAGTTCGGTTTTTTATAAAAAGCGTGTTTTTTAGTTTTTTTAAACTATTATTTATTTTCTACTTTTTAGTTTGGATTATTTATAATAGCTTGTTTTTTTAATTTTAAACTATTGCACGACTAATGATGCGAAGCATCAGAGACTGCTTACGATCGAAAAAATTTTAAATGAAAAATATATAAATTAACAAAAATCATATTTTGCAAATTAAAAAATGGAATAATTTTATCAAATTAGTGTATTGTCATCGGTCCTCAATAAATCTACAAAGTTTGAACGAAATCTGGCCGTATAAAGTGGGTCAAAATCGCGCCCAAAGAAGTCGGTTACAAACATACAGGTGAAGCTAATAAAAAGCTAATAATGAGCGAATCTATATGTTAATACGTGAAGCAAAAACTTGTGACGCATTTTTAAGTAATATGCCGCGGATGGATTAGTATGAAACTTTGCACGGTTATAGTGGACGTAGAGAAGGAGTGCAGAATGTTAATATTTTTTCATATAATGCATATATCATACACAAAATTAACTAAAAACACATTACACACACTACCGTGCATTTGTCACGAACACATAAATAATAAACGAAATGTCTTACTATGAAAACACGTAACGTCAGAAATGTCAGTGTCTTTGTCAAAATACCCGATATTGTTATTAAATGCGGCTTAGCTAATTATACCTCTTTTTATATTTAACAGATGCGTTCAAAATTACTTGAAAATTATTACATTTTATTTGAATTTGATTAATATTCGTACTACTTTGGACAATATGAAGTTTAGTTTTTTTAACCGACTTCTAAAAAGGAGGAGGTTATCAATTCGTCTGTATTTTTTTTTTTATATTTGTTACCTCATTTCTCCGGACTGGGTGAACCGATTTGGATGATTTTTTTTTAATTTAAATTACGGTCGAATTTCGACCGATGCAACGGGTTATTAGTTTATTTAAATATACAACATAGAGAATGTTGTAATTAAAATCCGGGATCTCCAAAGGAACGCAATCGGAGTCCTCTGAGCGCGTTGCCCCATCGGGCTTCTCCAGCTGGGCCCAGCTGGGCCCACCGCCCCGTCTTTACGACGGTATGCGACCACACATATCGCTGTCCTTCCCATGATAGTCTGACTGGACGGTTCAAGCTCCCACTCTAGCCACTTGCAATCCCGGAAGCCCCTTTTAGTCACCCCTTACGACAGGCAGGGGATACCGTAGCCCTATTCCGATCCCGGAACTACAGGGACGAGACCTCATACACCTGCATGAACTTTTTTAGAAAAGTTTCAAGTGTGTAATTTCCTCACGATGTTTTCTTTCATCGTGAAGTATTGATAATTAATTTATAATAGGTATAAACATATTTTTAGAAAGATTAGTGCTGCGTGCCTCGGATTCGAAGCTGTGACCTCAATTGAAGTTTTTAATAAGGATATATCCTAAATACGTTGGTGCTATTTCTTTTCAATTTAAAATATTTTTATAGTTTCTTTAAGCAGTATATTTATCAGTTAAAACTAACAATACTTATTATTAGTTGAAAGATAATATTCGTACTATCTATATGGTAGACCTTGGCCACAGTACAAATATGTAACAGTATGGAAACTAAGCCTTGTTTATGAAATAATTACCTACACTCTATTGAAGCAATAGGGTTGTCTCTATATATTTTTGTTGTAATAGTCTTATTAATAGGTACTTATTTTAGCATTTATTGTCATGTGGTCATCAATCAATCGAATCGTAATATCTACTTAGTTTTGCGGAAACAAATAGCAAAGTGACCACTCGTCTTGATGCGATACTCGCTACTGAAGCACTGAAAAAACCTTAGCCGCATCGTCATTTCGTATCTTTGTGCAAGTGTGCCGTTTTCGAACGCTTGTAGGCAGTTTCCATACTGTTCCCAATATTCCTACTATGCTTAATCTTCAGAGGAGAAAGAGAACCTCAAGGTTCTTAACTACGGATGCCTTGCTAGCATCCTTAGTTTATTTATTTATTTATTTACAAAAGGTTCACCAACGTAGCATACACTTATAAATATCAAATAACACAAATATAAATAAATAGGTCGTGTACCCACAATTATACTACAGTTAAAATTTACATTTACATTTTAGCTAAGAACCTTACAAGAGGTTCTTGTAAGGAATGACAGTATGACTCGGATCTTAATTGGTGATGATAACAAATGTCCATGGGTGGCAGTGACGGAAATGGATGTGGCGGTGGTGTCTCCGGAGTCGAACCACAGAGAGATTTATCAAATTTAAGACAAACAATATTTCTAGGGTGAAGCATTTCTTGCGTTTCGATGGAAGGGTGTAATGACACTCTTCCATCGAAATACTTTTACATGAGGCGACCATCTTAGTGCCGGCACACTTTCACATGAGGCGACCATCATAGTCCTCGGGAGTATCAACACATCTGTGATTGACTTCAGATAGAACCTATGTTTTATATGAAGTTGTTTACAGATGTCTATGAGCAGTGACCACTTACCATCAGGTGGACTGCGTGCTCGTTTGCTACTTCAGTCAGATAAAAAAGTATGTTTTTTTTTATTTGACTGAAGTGGCAAACGAGAATGCAGTCCACCTGATGGTAAGTGGTCACTGCCGCCCATAAACATCTGTAATCAACTTCATACAGAACATGGGTTCCATCTGAAATCAATCACAGATGTGTTGCTACTCCCGAGGACTATGATGGTCGCCTCATGTGAAAGTGTGCCGGCAACCACACGCTTCCATCGAAACGCAAGAAATGCTTCACGCTAGAAATAGGTGTAGTGGTACTTCCCGGGTCGAACTACACTGGTTCTACCACCTTGAATTGGTCTCCTTTGCCACATCCAGACCAGAACACAGAACCGCATAACACTGCTGTTTAAGCAGAAACAGGTTTCTTAGTGATGATAGTGAGTTAGGCTACTTTAAAACAAATAAACGAAAAGTTGAAAGTTGAAACTGAAACGTATCATTTCTGCCGACCGTACTACTTTCACGTTACGGTATGGTCGCGTAATATTACACAATTACATTTTGTATTGTACAAAACGATATCTGTGTTCACTGTTTACTAGTGATGTAATGAACGAACATTCGCAAATGCGAATGCGAATGCGGATATTTTTTATCAGTTTTTGGGGGGAGCCGGAGGATTTGGCGATATTTTTTTGTTGACAAACTGCAGTCCGATTTCAATTTGTATAGACTAATCAGCCGTCGCAATTGTCGAAATTCGACCGTAATTTAAATTAATTAACTAAACTTCATATTGTCCAAAGTAGCACTAATATTTCTCCAATTTAAATAAATTGTAATAATTTTTAAGTTATTTTGAAAGCACCCGTTAAAGGTAAAAAGAGGTTTATTAACTAAGCTGCATTTAAAAGCAATAGTGGGTATTTTGACAAAGATATCTGTCATTTTTGACATTATGTGTTTTCATAATAAGACATCGAATGTTCTATTTCGTTTATTGTGTATGTGTTTGTGTCAAATGCAAGGTAATGAGTGTAATGTGTTTTAGTTGATTTTATGTATGTTTTATGCTATATATGTAAAAAAATCAGCATTACGTAAACCTTCTCTACATCAACTACAACCGCGCGTAATTTCATACCCCTCCGCCTGCGGCAAGTATCTTAAAAACGAATCACAAGTTATTGCTTCACGTATTAATATTTGTATAGATATAGATTTCGACACCATTTTTTGCACCTCAATTTAATATTCGCAAAACATTCGTACAATTCTTGCAAATGCGAATGACTAAACACATGCGAATACACGATACATCACTACTGTTTTGTCACTGTTTACCGTTAAAATAGCTAGATGTTATAATAATTTGAGACTTTCTAATACTGATCGGAACTAAAGTGTTTGATGTAAATTTTGAGCATGAATACTTTACAATTATAATTACAGTGAATAATACTTATTTTTTTTAATTGTAATAGGAGCAGTGATAGCCTAATGGTTGAAAGCCCTCTCGATCGGAAAGTTAAAATCCAAGGCACGCACTACTGATGTTTCTAAAATTATGTGCGTATTACAAATTAATTAGCACTTTTTTCGCCGAATAAAAACATCGTGTCGTTACTCCCGAGGGTAAAGATGGTCGCCTCGTAAAAGTGAGCCGGCAACCACATCACCGAAACACAAGAACTGGTTTACGCTAGAAATAGATGGTACTTCCTTTTTTATCTGACTGAAGTAGCAAACGAGCATGCAGTCCACCTGATGGTAAGTAGCCACTGCCGCCCATGGATATCTGTAGTGAACCACACAGAACATAGGTTCCATCTGAAGTCAATCACAGATGCGTTGCTACTCCCGAGGACTACGATGGTCGCCTCAGTGAAAGTGTACCGGCAACAACACCCATCTTCGATTCTTCAACGATTCTTGCTTCACAATCGAAACGCAAGAAGTGCTTCACGCTAGAAATAGGTGTGGCGGTGGTACTGCCCCGGTCGAACTACACTGGTTTTACTATCTTGACTCTCCAAAATGTGAACACAATCACTTTTAAAAAATCTAATTACGCTTTAAATCGGTTCAAATACGGGGAAGTATCCCTCAAACTACACTGGTTCTACCACCTGGCAAGAGTTAATCTACCCAGTTATTTCTAACAGCCATGTTAAACGTAAACGCAAGGTTATAAAATTTGTAATCAATTAACTCTATTGTTTCCGTTATTGAAATTTTCGTTGTGTAAGTATGTATGTGGTAAGATTTCTGTAGAATAGGAAATGTTTTCGTAGTTAATGGCTCACCCAAAGGTCAGGCTATAGGTTTTACTTTCCGACAAAGTTGCACAATATGATCAGATGAAAAATATATACATGCAAAAGTTTGTGATTATGTATGTGTTGTTACTCTTTCAATCACGAACTTATTGGTCGGATTTGGTAGAACTTGGACATACACGTAGTGATCTAGGTGAATAAATAGGACTAGCCACCCGTCACAACGGTCGAAATTCGACCGTAATTCAACTTAAAAACTAAGCTCGATATTTTCCAAAGCAGCACGAAATTTTTCAAATTCCATTAAATTGTATTATTTTCAAGCTATTTTAAATACACCTGATAAAGGTAAAAATGGGTTAAATTATTTAAGCTGCATTTAAAAGCAATAGTGGGTATTTTGACAAGGACATCTGACATTTTTGACAATATAGGTTTTCATAGTAAGCCATTGAATGTTCTATTTCGTTTATTATGTATGTCTTTATGTCAAAACCAAGGTAGTAAGGGTAATGTATTTGATGATTTTATATTTTGTACATTATTTGAAAAAAAAATGCATTGCGCTACCGTTCTTTATTTTAACTATAACCGTGCGTAATATCATACTCCTGCGTCTGCGGCAAGTATCTTAAAAACGAATCACAAGTTTTTGCTTCACGTATTAATATATATGACGGAGGGGGTGGTTCTTTTTCGCTCATCGTATCAGGATAACCTCCCGTGGGCTCTGATAGGGAATGTTAGCACGAGAATAAATTGCAGACTTGATTTTAACACACAGTATATTGCCGAATTAAACTTGTTACAATCACTGAATTAATCAAACTAAATTAAGTAGGCAAGTAATCGTAGCACTAAGAACGCGGGATGATTTTAGAGTTGTCTGCTTCGGCCGACCGTCAACGATAGACTGAGGTGTCGGCCATTAATCTGGTACAACCCTAACTTCATAGAACGCCACTAGATGGCGCTGGCGTTCCGGTGTTGCCACAATACCGCCATTTCCGACATATAGATACCTGCAAGGCAACGACTGTGAAGTCAACTCCATCACACCTATTTGTGCCTTATAACAGCAATGTTAAGCATTGCTGTGTTGTGATCTAACTGGTATTTTTTTTTATTTGACTGAAGTAGCAAACGAGCATGCAGTTCACTTGATGGTAAGTGGTCACTGCCGCCCATGGACATCTGTAATCAACTTCATACAGAACATGGGTTCCATCTGAAGTCAATAACAGATGCGTTGCTACTCTCGAGGACTATGATGGTCGCCTCGTGTGAAAGTGTGCCGGCAACCACACCCTTCTATCGAAACGCAAGAAATGCTTCACGCTAGAAATAGGTGTGGCGGTGGTACTTCCCCGGTCGAATCAACCACCTTGGTATTTGGTATTATCGCTGAAATCTTATTACCACGATAAACGTGGTCAAAGCGGGCGGCGCTACAAGGATGACCTGGTCTTCTTCTTTATAAAAATGAATGTTTTTCTGTATGTCCTCTATAGAATCGTAAACTATTCATTTGGTCATATGATCTTTAGCAAAGTTGTTACTCATGAGCTCGCGAAGGTTTCTGGTGTTTTTTTCTTTTTGTAATAACGTAGCAACGCGCGTAGGGTAAAGCAAGTTTATTATAGAGTGAATATGGTCAGTTAAAACTGGTAGAACCCTTCGTTGTTTTACTCAGAAGGCGTCTCCGTTACACCTATTTCTACCTTACAACAGCAGTGTTGAGCATTGTTGTGTTCTGATATAACGGATAATGTAAAAATACGTATCCGAAGCCTTCCGACTTAGTTCTCAGGGGAGCAACGCATTTGTGGTCAAGCTCTGGTAAAATTGAGCTTTTCTAAGGTTACTAACACATGTACTTGAGCGGCAGTGACCACTTAGACCTTTTTTTTTTTGTTTTCGAGGGGGAAACCTTCAAAAGGTACCCGACGCCGTGGGAGCGACGCAGGGTTATGTGGGATTTTTACAGCACTAAAACCCTCTCGGTGATTGGTCCACTTAGACCACTTAGACCTTACTGACCATTAGATGGCTGGCTTGCTCGTTACCTACTTCTATGTTATTTAAAAAAAGTAGTGTTAATTCTGCTGTGTTTTGGTTTTTGCTCCTAGTAACAAATATACCCTCTATCTAGTTATATTATCCTAGTTTGGGGATTTAAAATAATGTTTATACGGAATATTGTCATAACGTTACTCTCCAGCGTAACCGTTTCCGTAACAAAAAACGTAACGCGAGTACTTTTTCCCTCACATGGCGCATAAAAAAGTTTCTCTTAAATGTTGTAAGTTGATTAATTACAACATATCACAGTATAATAACATAACAATTACAAGTAATTAAATGTTTGGAAAATCTAATTTAGTGCATGCGCAATGATGTCAATGACACGGTGTGTGGGACAGGGATGGCATGTTTGAGACTGATATGAGTGAAAGAGTCAGCTGTTGTTTGTGCGTTCTGTCACATGCGATCGCGCATGGTAGTGAAATCTGTTAAGAGGAAGTCGGCTGCAGTTTTTAAAGGTTTTCTTGTTTATAAATACTAGTCACTCGTCGCAACGGTCGAAATTCGACCGTAATTCCACTTAAAAAGTAAACTTAATAATGTCCAAGGTATTTCCAATTTTTTTTAAATATATTTTATTTATACTTTGAAACAAATCTATTTACACTATATACAAAACAAAATATTAAAAATAAATAAAACATATTTTTTAAAAGAGTAAATAAAGTAAAAGAAAATTATAAATAAAAGAAAGAGTCCATATCACTGCCTCTTGGGAGAGTCCCAAGAACGCTGGCGGCGTTACATCTTTGCATGGCCAAACTGATTCTTTGGCCAAAATACGCACCAGCCCTTGGGTCTCCTGAAGCGTCAACCAGTCGCGAAATTAAATTTTTATTAATTTTCAAGTTATTTAATACACCCGAAAGGTAAAAAGAGGTTTAAGTGACAAAGCATTTAAAATCAATAACGGGTATTTTGACAAAGACATCTGACATTTTTGACGTTCTGTGTTTTCATATGTAGAATGTTAATTAACGAAATTAATTTCTGTGTTTGTGACAAATACGCGGTAGTGTTTGTAACGTTTTTAGTTGGTTTTATGTATGTTCTATGCATTACTTGAAAAAAAATATTAACATTCTCCACTCCTTCTCTACGTCCACTATAACGTGCAAAACTTCATTTTAATCCGTCCGCGGCATATTACTTAAGAATGCACCACAAGTTTTGCTTCACGTATTAATATATAGATACAAAAAGATAAAAGAACTTATCGAAAAAATACTGAAAACATAATATTAAAAAAATCTTTTCTTATGTTTTCGGAATATTTACATTTTTTTGAAGTAATGTTTTTAACTGTAAAGTGAGACAAATTCTGCAAATCTTATGTATAAAGATGGAACGTAGAAGATACTAACATATTCCAGCAGCTGCCCTAATAATGTGTATCATGGTAATGAATATCTAATGTATTAATCAAAGAGATAAACTATCTATCGACCTGCGTGGCGGAGCGGTTACCATACCGGTCTAACGCGCAGTGGGTTCCGGGTTCGGTTCCCGGCCAGACATATCTGAATGAAGAGTTTAGATTCATGTTCTGGGTCTGGTTGTGTGTGTTGTGTATTTGTCTTGTGTGTGTGCATGGTACCCACGCCACAGGAGAAAATCCTAGTGTGGGGCTATGAATGTAGAACGCGTTTGCGTTCGTTTGTATCTATGTGCCAAATTAGAGTGACATGCGATCTGTAGTTTTTGCGTGACAGAGTAACAAACATATATTCTCACAACATTTCATATTTCTAATATGAATAAGAAATAAGATTAAAGAAGTCATGTAAAGAACAGAATACGAAAAATAATGGAGATAGAATTGCACCCTGAGTAACACCCATGACTAAATTATAGCAATAGATATCATTCACACATGACAAACGTGACAAAGCCCGTTATTTATTTCACAAGGTAGAACCAGTGTAGTTCGACCGTGGAAGTACCACCGCCACACCTACTTCCAGAGAGAAGCAGTTCTTGAGTATTGACGTAAAGGTGTGGTTGCCGGCACATTAAAATATGAGGCGATCATCTTAGTCCTTAGATAGAACAGTTCAGATAGAACTTTTGATCTATATGAAGTTGATTACACATGTCCACGGGTGGCAGTGACCACTTACCATAAGGTGGACTGCGTGTTCTTTTGCCATTTCTTCCTAAACGTAACATTATTTTACGACATAAACAAACGTAAGCACTAGGCCTTAATAAATTGAATGCAGCGAGTTATGCTCACGCGCAACTTAATGCGTTCAGATAGTGTAGAGCAGTTTAAAATTTACCGTAAAATTACGTAAATAATAAAATTATGGGCCTAGTGCATTCCATTGATTACGAAAGGCATTTAGGGGGAGGCATTTATTTCCAACAGTGAACGAGAGGGATCTTTCGTTATATATATAAAATTTGACAAAACATATTATTTCTAAGGACAAAAACAACGAAATCAAGCAAACATTTTTATATTTAGGAACGACCGTTCGGACACGCAGTTGGTTCCGGGTTTAATTCCCGGTTAGACAGGTATCTAAATGATGAATTTAGATTCTTGATTCTGGGTCTGTTTGTCTGTTTGTTTGTTCGTCTTTTGTCCCCACGACAGTGGAGAAAATCCTGGTGTAAGGTTATGAGTGTAGAAAGCCTATGTCTATGAAATACATTCTCCAATCTCTCCCAAAAATCCATCCAGGGGGACAGATAATTTAGAACACAGCAGAATCCCATTTCATTTAAAAGGCAGAGATTTGATTTATGAAATTAATAGTGTTTGATCAAAGCTTCGGCTTCGGATACCTTTGACCAGACAATCCAAGTTGAAAAATAATTGTAATTAGTTTTAGCACTTGCTTTCATAAGATTTTTAAGCCTTCAGGCTTCGGTAACGGTGTCGGCAGAAGGTTGAGTTGATACTATGGTAGGATACTAGAAAATAATTACTTATCATTACTTTACGATGAGAAAAAACCGTCATAAAGAAACTTGAGTTTTCTATAAGGTACATGGAGTCTACAATTTTTTCATTTCATATTCGTTTATTTGGGATGTGGACACCTCTCGGGACTAATCAAGAGATGGCGCTACTAATATTCTGAAACACGCTATCGTAGTATTCTCAACACCCCGCATATATACAAGTTCCGAACAACGACTGTCGGAGCACGGCCGCTCCCCATGCATGATCACCTAGCCTGGCGGGATATCTACTTTTTGTAAAGGGACGTGGGGCATAGGACAATAATGTTTGACGACGTTATATATATGTCGGAAATGGCGGTATTGTGGCATCACCGGAAAGCCAGCGCCATCTAGTGGCGTTCGATGAAGTTAGGGATGTACCAGTTTAATGGCCGACACCTCGGTCTATCGTTGACGGTCGGCCGAAGCAGGCGACTCTAAAATCATCCCGCGTTCTTAGTGCTACGATTACTTGCCTATTTAATTTAGTTTGATTAATTCAGTGATTGTAACAAGTTTAATTCGTCAATATACTGTGTGTTAAAATCAAGTCTGCAATTTATTCTCGTGCTAACATTCCCTATCAGAGCCCACAGTAGGTTATCCTGATACGATGAGCGAAAAAGAACCACCCCCTCCGTCATATAAGTTTGTGTGTATTATAAATTTTAATAATCTTTTCGTGGTATTTCTTTAGAAATGCATACCTATCAATAAAATTGTTTACTAGTAATGTATATATTGTCAGATAGTAAACACTTATATATGGCGAATATATCACTCACCTTCGATTCGCAGACGACATAGTCATCATGGCGGAGTCGATGGAGCACCTCAACACCATGCTCAGCGACCTCTCTGGTGCCTCTCAACGGGTGGGTCTTAAGATGAACATGGACAAGACAAAGATCATGTCTAACGTCCATGTCACACCCGTACCGGTCGTTGTTGACGGCACCACCCTCGAAGTTGTTGACGAATATATTTACCTGGGGCAGGTGGTGCAGATGGGTAAGTCCAACTTCGAGAAAGAGGTCACTCGTAGAATCCAACTCGGCTGGGCAGCGTTCGGGAAACTGCGCCATATCTTCTCATCCGATATACCTCAGAGCCTGAAGTCGAAGATGTTCGAGCAGTGTGTGTTGCCAGTGATGACATACGGCGCCGAGACGTGGTCCTTTACTGTGAGCCTCGTGCGTAAGCTCAAAGTCGCTCAGCGAGCTATGGAGAGAGCTATGCTTGGTATTTCCCTGCGCGACAGAATTCGTAATGATGAAATCCGTAGGAGAACGAAAGTTACCGACATAGCTCTCAGAATTAGTAGGCTGAAGTGGCAATGGGCAGGCCACATCGTTCGTAGGACAGATAACCGATGGGGTAGAAGAGTCCTCGAATGGAGACCACGCCTCGGCAAAAGGAGTGCAGGCCGCCCCCCGACCCGGTGGACTGATGACCTGAAGAAGACGGCGGGTAACCGCTGGATTCAGATGGCTCAGGACCGGTCGAAGTGGCGCAGATTAGGGGAGGCCTATGTCCAGCAGTGGACTTTCAAAGGCTGATGGATGGATGGATGGATGGATATATAGTTATTATATAAATGTTCATAAAATTACATTCTCAGATTACTTGTAAAATATTATGAAATTTTATTGTCTGAAGCATCATTTATTGCTTATTACTTGTCGTAAAATTTGTAATAAGCCCATACATATAATAAATATGAAAGTTCCGCATTTCTGTACACCACATGTATATTTTTTTATAAGATTGAAGTTGCAATCGAGCATGGACTGCATCCACGGTAAGTGGTCACTACCGTCCATGGAGTCCTGTAAGAAACTTCATATAGAACATGAAGTTCTATCTAAAGTTAAATGAAACAGATGCGTTGCTACTCTCTAGGGCTAAGATGGTCGACTCATATAAAAGTGTCCCGGCAACCACACGAAACGCAAGAACTGCTTCACGCTAGAAATTTTGTGATCCGTTTTAAAGATAGTTCTGTGGACGGAGGAATATGAAATTACGCACGGCTATAGGTGATGTAGAGAAGGATTACGCAATGCTAATATTTTTTTTAAATAATGGTTAAACATACGTAAAATCAATTAAAACACTACACTCACTACCTTGCAATTGACACAAACACATACATAATACATTAATCGAAATAAAACATTCAATGTCTCAGTATGAAACACAACGTCAAAAACGTCAAATGTCTTTGTCAAATTATCCGCTATTGCTTTTGAATGCAGCTTGGTTAATTAAACCTTTTTTTACCTTGAATGGATGTGTTCAAAATAACAAAATCAATACAATCAAAATGAAAATCAATACAATTTATTTAAATTTGAGAAATATTGGTGCTACTTTGAACAATATGAAGTTTAGTTTTTGAATTTTAATTACGGTTGAATGTTGAACGTTGCAACGGGTAACTAGTTTCAGTAAATTCACTACACATACACTTTCCCGTTTATTATATTTATAAGATTAAAAATTTATCATCAGTATCTTTTTTTTTAGGGATAATATTTAGTCTTCATTTTTAACCGACTTCCAAAAAGGATAAGGTTCTCAATACGTCTTTATTTTAATAAAAACATCTCTACTACAGATATCAAAACATATAATTCAAAAGTATGTTACATTTTATAATAATATAGCGAGTATTTTGACAAAGACATCTGACATTTTTGACGTTATGTGTTTTCATAGTAAGACATTGAATGTTCTGTTTCGCGTATTATGTATGTGTTTGTTGTGTGTGTTTTCTTATTATGTGTGTGTGTATGTTTTCTTCCTTATTATTTATGTTTATCACACAAATGTGTAATAAGTTTTTAGTTGATTTTATGTATGTTTATACATTATTTGATCAAATATTAGCATTGCGTAATCCTTCTCTACATCAACTACGAGTATAACCGTGCGTAATTTCATACTCCTCCGTTTGCGGCGAGTATCTTAAAAAAGAATCTCAAGTTTTCGCTTCACGTATTAATATATAGATAACTTGGACAAAGTACAAGGTTGGTAAGAATTGGAAATTTTTTGAAGTATTTTAAGTGAAATAAGGAAAACATAATAAAACAAACTTTTCGGCTATCTTACATAGGAAGCGAGCATTAGTTATTGGGAATAGCATCGCATCTGTGATTGACTTCAGTTAGAACCCCTGTTTCGTATCTAGGTTCTTACTAGAGATGTGCCGAATATCCGGTTGATATTCGGTATTCAGCGTATTCGGCATCTTTTTCACTATTCGTATTCGGCCGAATATATTCGGTTCGTGTTTTTCTATTTTCTTGGCTACGCGCTACTATATAGGACTAAAAGACAAAACTTTTTATGAAAGATTTAAGTTATAAGAAATCCTATGAAGTGTGTGCTGAATAAAGCTAATAATATGAAGCAATTAAACTTCAAATCAACATTTTTGAAACTTCAATCAAATTCGCATTTTTTTAACTCTTATATCAACATATATTATTAAACCTCAAATCGTTCATTTTTTTTAACACACTTTCGCAGTTGTTCGGTTCGGTAAAAGTTAAACCGAATAGTATTCGGTTATTCGGTGAAGCTACTATTCGACGCTTCTCTTGTTCTTACAGAAGTCTCTGGCCAGCAGTGACCACTTGCCGTCAGGTGGTCTGCCTGCTAGTTTGCTTCTTCAATCAGGTAACAAAATATACAAAACCTTTACTCGTTTACTTTAGTATTATAATGCCTTTCTTAACTTCCGTAATCGGTGCGCGATATTTTCATGACTTGTCAAAGATACGCCAATCAGTTTCTTCAAACGCGACACAGAGATGAGATGAAATTTAAAGCCACCTTATTTGTTTAAATTCGTAAGGCCGTTTGGGCTGAAAAGCATACGAAAGAAATAATCATATATACGTCAACCCATTATTGTCCCGCTGCTGGGCACGGGTCTTCTCTCAGAATGAGAGGGTTTTAGGTCATAGGTCACCGCGCTGGCCAAGTGCGAATTGGTGGACTTCACACATCTCCGACAACTATTTTGAGGAACTATTTGAGGAACATCGTGAAGAAACCTACACAGGTTTCCTTACGATGTTTTCCTTCACTGAGAAGTCCTTAGTAAAGTAAGACTGTAGTCCATGGGCGGCAGTAGCCACTGACAATGAGGTGGACTGCACGCTCGATTGTTACTTCCATATTATATAAAAAGATAAAATTAAATAAACTCTCGAAGGAGGACAGCTATATAGGCTAAAATTACGCTCGCTAGCTCACTTTCTATCGCTTGCGCAATACCAAAGATGCTTTCCTTGTCAAAATGCCTGACGTAACCATGACGCGCGCTCAAATTGTAGTTGATGTTGGTTCGATTCCGGGTTGGGTTGTTTTGTAATTCCTGTATACGGATAGCTATATATAAGTAAACAAATATATATTTTTACGTGTACTGTGTGTATTTTAAATGTTTGTTTGCGTGTGTAACTATCAATGAGGATGTACTGTTTTTTAATTTATATTTCTACCTAACGATAAAGCAGACGGGCTACCTGATGGAACAGTCGCCTATGTACATTTGCAACACCAGAGGAGTCGCCAATGCATCGCCGGCTTTAAAGGAGAGCTCTTTTTGCACCTTTCTTGAAGAGCCCCATGTATACCTATAAATATAAGTGCATATGGCTATTACACACCCTGAATTATTAAGTATTTTTAGCTAATATAAAATTATACGTATTGTTACATTTATTCACACACTTTTGATCACTTTTGAGAAACTCAGGTTTATAGGTTTCCTTACCATACTTTCTTTCACCGTAAAACAGTGATATGTATTTAATTAATATCTCTCATACGCCCTATCTCATGTACACATTATTTGTAAGTTTTTCTACACTTTAACATTATAGATAAACACATCCATCGTAAGGTAATAGACAAAAACATCGGATTCGAAGATTCGACTCTCAAAATAGCCCAAGTTTCAACCATTAGGCTATCATTAGAGGATAAATAATAATCGAAAAGCGCTTAGCTTAGCACCGTTCGTAGAAATTACAACAATACTTGTACGTATGTAATATTCTCCACAATCGTGGGAAGGTGAGAGAAAGATGTAGTTTCACTGATGCATACAACAAAAACCAGATAACGCCTGGGAACAAGCTATTGTCACCCACGAAAGTGTTCGAGATAGAAGATGGCTTAATATATTCTATATTCGATGTTTTACATAAGTTTGACCTTATTTTATTGGGTAAAACCCATTATTGTCCCACTGCCGGGCACGGGTCTTGTCTCAGAATCAGGGAGTTCAGACCAGTCTACCGCGCTGGCTAAGTGCGAATTGGTGGACTTCACACGCCTCGGAGATTTTTTTTTAAGATCCCTCGTGTATGTAGGTTTCCCGTGTGGAATTTTCGTATTTTCAGTTGTTTTTCGACCTTTTTTTTGGAGTGACCAAGCTACAGTTCGAATTAAATTTGTTTGGTTTTGTCGACCTTTTTTTGCAAAGTACTGCAATTGCAGTACTTTGCAAAAAAAGGTCGAATATTTAATTAAATATTCGCAAAACTTTCGCAAAGTTTTTGCAAATGTGAATATCTAAAAACTTGCGAATTGTCGCGAATGAAAATATACGTTATATCACCAGTCCATACAAGTGTACCAGAATTAATAATAACACTTTGAGTTCAATAGTTTCGATAGGAAGTACATACATACATCCTAATAAACTTTCAAGGCGAAAGTATGATTATGGAAAGACTGAACCCTAGTTTAAGAGTCGAGTGGTAACTCTATTAATGTCACTGGCGTGGGGAAGAATGTGATCTTGTGAGATCAATGCTAACACGCAATACCTTAGAGCACTTTCACACTGATATGCATTAGTACGGTATGAACTTAATAACACTTTGAGTTCTATAGTTTAGATGGGAAGTACATACATACATCCTAACAAACTTTCGCCATTATGATATTAGTATTATGGAGAGACTGAACCCTACTTTATTGAGTCGTGTGGTAACTCTATTAATGTCACTGGTGTGGCGAAGGCTGTGATCTTGTGAGATCAATGCTAACACTACGCAATACCTTAGAGCACTTTCACACTGATATTAATTAGTAAGGTATGAACTTAAATGTTCACTACATTCTTCTTTATTGTTTTTAGTTTCGGTTAAGGCTTCATAAAAGGATATCTAGTAGGTAGGTAGTAATGGAGTATTCCACTTCGACCGGGGAAGTACTTTTTTTATAAGATCGAAGTAGCGAACGAGCAAGCAGTCCACCTGATGGTAAGTGGTCACTGCCCATGGACATCTGTAAGCAACTTTATACAGAACATGGGGTTCTATATGAAGTGAATCACAGATGCGCCGCTACTCCCGAGGACTAAGATGGTTGCCTCATATAAAAGTGTGCCGGCACCAAAAGACAAGAACTGCTTCACGCTGGAAATAGGTGCGGCGGTGGTACCTCTATATCTATATTCGACTTCCAATAGAACCTCTGTTTTATGTGATATCGCTTATAGATGGCCGATGGGCCATATTGACCACTGATCATCAGGTGGACTGCATGCTCGTTAGTGAATTCTATTAAAAAACGCGGAAAGTTTATATTCATATGACCTTTACTAAGAGGCACTTACATAACTGTAGGTCAATTAAGACCGGAACTAAATTGCTATGAGCTGACCTCTTGTTTCCGTTTTGCTTAATTAAAGATTGATTGTAATTACCCTTCTTCTGACTCTGTGAAAACTTATGAACGTAGCGAAACGGTTTTGTTACAATCTGTGTATTATCCCTATGCGATATTTACAAAAAAAATCTAAGGTTTTGAAAAAGCTAGGCACATATATTTATGTACAAGACGACTCCCGCAGCGGTTACCGGTCTGACGCGCAATGGGTCCCGGGTTCGATTCCCGGCTACACAGGTATCTGAATGATGTGTTTAGATGCCTGTTCTGTGTCTGGGTGTTTGTGTATTCGTATTGTGTGTATCCATGGTACCCACAACACAGGAGAACATCCTAGTATGGGGCTATGAGTGTAGAAAGCTTTTTTATATTTGTACAGATAGACCTAGAGAGCCTGAACAGAAAGGGACGTAAGAGGGGGCCATAATCCCGGGCTGCTTTTATAATATGGAATCAATTAATATGAGTTTTGTTAAAAGTTACGAATATCTACAGAATATACCCTAAAAAGTAATTAATAACGGAAAAAAAAACATATTTTTAAGTCAATCGACAATTGTCAAATTCAAAAAGCGCACCACTTTAGCGCTACTTTCCTCACCACTATGTAATTAACTTAAGATAAAATTATAATCTCTTCAACACTTTTCCTTCTTTACTAAATATAAAAAACAAAGTCGCTTTACGCTGTCTCTCCCTATGTATGCTTAGATCTTTAAAAATACGCTACGGATTTAAATGCAGTTTTTCTAATATATAAAATTCTCGTGTCACAGTTTTTGTTGCCATACTCCTCCGAAACGGCTTGGCCGATTTTTACCAAATTTTATATGCTTATTTAGTAGGTCTGAGAATCGGCCAACATCTATTTTTCATACCCCTTAAGGGTTGTCCACCCTTAACATTTTTTGTTTTATTTTTTAAATGGCAAAACAACGTTGGTCGGGACAGCTAGTATTGATAGAAAAAGTGAATCAAGAGGAAGATTTTTATGTATAAACATACATAATATAGTGGAAAAACTGATATTTTAGATTCTTGACTATTAGGAGGAACTAATTTGCCGGATCAGCTATTTTATAATATATGGAAGTAGCCAACGAGCATGGAGTCAAACCCAGTTAAGATCAGTTTTACCTAACGATGGCCACACTAACTACACTTTGCTTTGAACTACCTACTAACTACCCCTGAGAAATAAATTGGAACACCTTGGATAAGTTAATGTTTCCTTAATAAATCCGTCAGATTAGGGCATAGCAATGCTGAACACTGTTGTTATTAGGCAGAAGTAGGTGTAGCGATGGCGCAGATTTGAATAGCAAGTGGTTTTTCTACATTCAACTGTAACAATACTCTAAAAATAAAAAATATCGAAAATCTTTATAAATTCTAGAGCAAATTCTCCAGCAAAGAAACGGGCGAAAGGTACTTTTAATCTATAAATAACTAAAACACAACAGCGCATCCAAACATGACTTGAAGACTCGTAAAAAATATTCCGGTTTCAAACGACTTATGTAATCGTATGCTCGGAGTTAAATGAGAAATCATTAAAAATATAACTATATGGTAGATAATCAAATTTAAGTAGGTGATAGTTTTTTTTACGAATTTTTACGGATGTCTTAATTTTATCTATATATTTTTTGGAATGGTAAAGTTGTTATTACGAGTATTATCGGGTTATGCTCGGAATTTCACTACGAGACATAATTCGCAACGATAAAATCCGTAGACGAACAAAGCTTACCGACATACCTCTCAAAATTAGCAAGCTAAAGTGGCAATGGGCCGGCCACATTGCTCATAGGACCGATAACTGATGGGGAAGAAGGGTCCTCGAGTGGCGACCACGTTGCAAAAGGAGCACAGGTCGCCAAGTTTGGACCGATGACCTGAAGAAGACAGCGGGAATCCGTTGGATTCAGAAGGCACAGGACCGGTTGGAGTAGCGTCATTTAGGGGAGGCCTATGTTCAGCAGTGGACCTTAAAAGGCTGATGGATGGAAAGCTCGTTATGACCAACTTTAGGTAAAACACAAGGTAGTACAACCGGTCTAGTTCGACCAGGGAAGTACCACCGCCACACCTATTTCTAGCGTGAAGCAGTTCTTACATATCTATGGAAGGGAAGGTCCTCAGAAGTAGCAACGCATCTGTGATTGACCAGATAGAACCTATGTTTTATACGAAGTTGCTTATAGATTATATAGATATAGTCTATGGGCGGCAGTGATCACTTACCATCAGGTGGACTGCATCCTCGTTTGCTACTTCAATCCGATAAAAAAAGAATACACGCTTTCTACACTCATGGCCCCACAGTAGGATTTTCGCCTGTGTCGTGGGTACCATGGACACACACAAGACGAATACAATAACACCCAGACCCAGAACAGGAATCTAAACTCATCATTCAGACACCTGTCTGGCCGTGAATCGAACCCGGGTCCCATTGCGAGTCAGACCGCTATGGTAACTGACACGCGGGTCGTCATTGTCGTCGGCGGGCGATAAAGAAAAATAAAAAAATAGGGATGACGGTGGTGCCCTCAACTCTAAGGACAAAGGTTACCTTCATCACTATCTTTATAACCCAGAGGTCAACTAGCTAACGAACGTCATTCAAATTGACCTGTTATATAATTGTTATGCTAACTATGATCTTATGTCACAGCGGAAAATGTCAACGAGTATTGTATAATCAGAAATATTTAATTACGTAGCGTAAGCAAAGTTTGAGAACCTACTGAACTTTAAAGTTCCTACTTCCCTAATGAGGGGGATTTTGCAAATAGTCAATAGTATTGCAGTGATAGCCTAATGGTTGATTCTGCCGCCATCTGGAGGTCCGAGGTTCAAACCCAGGCACGCACCACTGATTTATGTGTGTATTAAAAATTAATTACCACTACTCTTCGGTGAAGGAAAACATCGTGAGGAAATCTACACACCCAAGAGTTCTTTAAAAAAAAGTTCTCAGAGGTGTGTAAAGTCCACCAATTCGCCGTAGGCCAGCGCGGTGGACTATGGCCTAAAACTCTCTCATTCCGAGAGAAGACCTGTGCCCAGCAGTGGGACAGCAATGGGTTGACAATATTGTTGAGGTTAGGGGACATCAATTAATTACTTAAGACATTTAGGGAGTGTCGGATCAAATCTCTTTAATCTCTGTTAGGGAGAGGCGGTCTCGGCTTAATTTTTTTTAAGCCGAGACCGCCTCTAGTAAAAAATGTGTAAAGTTACGAAAAGGATATAATGCTGCGATTAGCAGGATGGTCGTTTTGTGGAAACGTAATAAACTCATACTACGCTCACAGTGGTTTTAATGTTACACAGGAAAACGTTGCTGTCTACCTCCTAGATGTTGTTTCTAAATGGCGTGGTGGAGCGGTTATCATACCGGTCTGACGGCAGTGGGTCCCGGATTCGATTTCCGGCCAGACAGGTATCTGAATGATGACTTTAGATTCATGTTCTGGGTCTGGGTGTTTTCGTCTTGTATGTGTCCATGGTACCCACGACACAGGAGGAAAAAATCCTAGTGTGGGGCTATGAGTGTAGAAAGCGAAAGCGTGTGTATTATTATTTTTGTTTTTTTTTTATGGGTACGATGAAGTAGGTATATCTTTAATGGGTGGGACAACGATGGGTGGCAAAACGATAAGCAAAGGTAATAAGGTTTCCTCGAAAACAAAAAATAAATAAATAAAAAGGCAACGATGACAACTACTTTCGATCAAGCCTGTCTGCATGTTCGTTAAGTTCTATAAACCGACCATGCGTTTCCGCTCAGGGAGCATTAGAGTCGTTCAACCTTATCGAAGGCTTTAGCGGTTTCAAAACATTCAAAACAGGTTAGATACTAACCGTGACATTGTCGAAATTCCTCTTTTTTATAGATTCCACAAGGATTTTTCTATTTTTATATATGGCTTTTTATATAATACGACCTTTTTCCACCGGTTTTACCCGTGTTTAAATGCAGTTTAGCTAATTAAACCTCTTTTTACCTTTAATGGTTGCGTTCAAAATAACGTGTTCAATTATTACAATTAATTTAAATTAGAGAAATATTGGTGCTACTTTGGACAATATGAAGTTTAGTTTTTTAATTTAAATTACGGTTGAATTTCGACCGTTGCGACGGGTGACTAGTTAGTCTTGAAACCGAGCATTGTCACATCAAAAAGGAAAATGTTCTTGGAACAAAATCCAAATAAACCTAACGAAAAGAATTTTTCACACAAATGTATATTAAGTACCTTTTATTCAAACACGCTATGTGTATCACGCGATCGATTGCTGTAAGCAATTTTCACACGTATTCTAAAAGAATAATGCGTAAAATCGTGTGAATAATTGTTTCTGAATTCTTTCCCTGTTTCCAGTGTTGCTATTTTACGAGTAAACGTAATGATTCCTTGTAAAAGTGGTTTTTCCGTGTTTCTGTAAGAATGAAGTTGCGAAGTTTGTAATATTACGTTCGATTGAAGAGTTTCTAGCTTAATGATGCCTTGACGGAACTAAGTTCAAGTGTAGTCAGGGTTGCCAGCTCCTAACAATAATTCACCCCTAAAGTTAAAGTAAGAAAACGCGCTTTCTACACTCATAGCCCCACAGTAGGATTTTCTCCTGTATCGTGGGTACCATGGACACACACATGACGAATACACAAACATCCAGACCTAGAACAGGAATCTAAACTCATCATCATACCTGCCTGGCAGGAAATCGAACCCGGGACCCATTGCGCGTCAGATCAGTATGGTGAATGCTCCGCCACGCGGATCATCGAAAGTCTAAAGTTTACAGGTGGTAAGACCAGTGTATTTTGACCGGGGAAGTACCTCCACGATACATGTTTCTAGCGTGAAGCAATTTTGGCATTTCGATACAGTGAGGTTGCCGGCACACTTTTATATGAGGCGACCGTCATTGTCTTTGGGAGTAGCAACCCATCTGTGTTTGACTTTAGATAGAACTATTTGAAGTTGCTTACTGGAGTCCATGGCCGGTAGTGACCACTTACCATCAGATGGACTGCATGCTCGTTTGCTACTTCAAACTTATAAAAAAAAAAATTCGCCCCCGTAACCTCACGATGTAATATTTTCCTCGTAATTTTTTTATGTTAAGTTCAAGGGGCAAATAATCATGCAGTCCACCTAACGATAAGCCACTACACGGCTGCAGGACAATTGTGAACAACCCTAGATAGATCACAGTCGATTTTGAGTTTGGTCACAGATGCATTGCAACTCCTGAGGACCATGTTGATACGCCTTGGGTAAATTTACGCGTGATGCTTCCTACACTTATAGCCCCACAGTAGGATTTCCTCCTGTGTCGTGGGTGCCATGGATACACTCAACGACGAATATACAAACACTCAGACCCAGAACAAGAGTCCAAATTCATTATTCAGATACCTGTCTGGTATTCGAACCAACTGCGTGTCAGACCGCTATGATACCACTACCACGTGGGTCGTCATAAATGAAGTATGTCTGCCACACTTTTTAAACTGGTACACAGAACTGATTAACATTTGCTGTTATTGGGAAAAAAGACAGTGGTGCCACCAGTGACCTACAAAAGGTTCTACCACTTTCAATCAGGCACAGACACGGAGAACTTCAATTTTCATTATATGTATTACTAAATAGTAAATAGTATAAAACAAAGTCGCTTTCCGCTGTCTGTCCATATGCTTAGATCTTTGAAACTACGCTACGGATTTTAATGCAGTTTTTTTATAAATAGAGTGATTTAAGAGGTTGGTTTTTATGTACAATACATGTATAATATAATGGAAAGATACTGATCATTTTAGATTTTGGACTTTTAGGCGGAACAAAGTTCGGCGGAAAAAACTTAAATTCTTTTTGATGATTTGAGTGTATCTTTTTAACCGTTTTTAAAAAGGAGGAGTTATTGGGTGTCTCGTCAACCCATTATTGACCCACTGCTGTGCACGGGTCTTCTCTTCGAATGAGAGAGTTTAGGCCATAGTGCACCGCGCTGGCCAAGTGCCAAGTGGTAGACTTCACACACCTCCTAGAACTTGTTTTATGAACTCTCGAGTGTGTAGGTTTCATCACGATGTTTTCCTTCACCGAAAAGTTATTTGGTGAGTATGTTTTATATGTATGTTTAATCCTAAAAACGGCAAAACCTTTTTCGATCATAATTTAAAACATAAGGCAATTTCGAAAAATGATCAAACTTTTCACCTCAAAATTATCCAGTGACCATTTCAAAAACGAAGTCTATAATGAGAAACTTAAATAAAACATTAAGATCATTAATTTTCAATTCTTTGCCTCTAACAATGAAACTTTTCCCTTTTGTGTGGTAATTCACCATCAAGGTCTTTCCCACGGTATGTTGTGTGGAATGTTAGATGACAGATGCTGTCAGATCTTTTTACCAGTTTAAATTTGAGCAAAGATTAATAGGCTTTCTTTTCATTTAATTTTCGTACAATAATTTGATTATGTAGAAGTTTAATTGCCTTTAAGAGACCCAATGGCTGGTGCGTATTTTGGCCAAAGAGTCAGTTTGGCCATACAAAGAGGTAACGCCGCCAGCATTCTTGGGACTCTCCCAATAGGCAGTGATATGGACTCTTTGTTTTATTTATAATTTCTTTTTATTTTCTTTTACTTTATTTACTTTTTTAAAAAAATATGTTTTATTTATTTTTAATATTTTGTTTTGTATATAGTGTAAATAGATTGATTTCAAAGTATGTAGAAAATAAATATTGCAAGAAAATAGTTCAAAAATAAATTGCCTTTAGTCTTTTTTGGCAATATTTATTTTATAAGCAAATTAAGATCAAATAAAGAGTTTACGTATACTTAGCTGACCGGGCGAACTTCGTGTCGCCAAAGACAGATTAGACTTTAGATTTTAAAATTAATAAAAAAATTACCTAACCGATCTTATATAACACGCTCCAGTGAAATCTCCTTTTTTTATTTGACTGAAGTAGCAAACGAGCATGCAGTCCACCTGATGGTAAGTGGCCACTGCCGCCAATGGACATCTGTAAGCAACTTTATACAGAACATGGGTTCTATCTGAAGTCAATCACAGATGTGTTGCTACTCCCGAGGACTATGATATTCGCCGCATACAAAAGTGTGCCGGCACCTATCGAAACGCAAGAAATGCTTCACGCTGGAATTAGGTGTGGTGGTACTTCTCCAGTCGAATTACTCTGGTTCTACTATCTTCAAATTCTAAACCATAACATAAAAAGTAATCCCAAGACCAAGTGTATACATTAGTATTCATCCCATAAGATAACATTTAGCCTTTAACTTATTAAATCCATCTACTGGCAATCCGTAGCAGGGACTCAAAAATCATAGATAAGGTAAATTGCACGTTCGAAGTGGCCTCCGGAAAGAATTAAATCGCACCTTACAGTAATAACAATGTAATTAGAGTGTAGTGTCCTTAGAATTATATACAATAGCTTAGCATTATACGTAAAAAAAAACAAAATCACAACACTTATACATCTATGTACAATGCACCGAATTATACATACCACGTAAATAAAAAGGATAAATGGTCCTATATATATATTAAGCGTAATTGTAAGATTTCTTTAATTGCCAACATTGTCACCACCGCACACGACAGTGTGATGGTGACAGCGATGGCCTAACGTGGAGCTAAGAAGTAAAGACTTATTGTTAAAACAAAGAAGAACTATTGTGACAAAAGGCACGGACGATCAGTCTGTGGAGTTTTTATGTTATAATAAAAAAAAATCCATCTACTTTATAAAAGAATATTACATTTTAAAGTCATTTTACAAACTTTATTAAATTCGTTTAAAACAACAGGGTACAGTTAGTAGGAAATAATTACGTCGTAAATTACACCCTATCAAAGACATATCTGCAATTTCACGGGAAGTCATCAGCCACTCCGTAGCAACTCGTGAATCCTTGGCACGTTTCCGGTAGCTAATGCTTTCGTGGGGCAATTAGCCGTGACGGACTAAAGAATAAGGCTTTGCTGTTAAACGATACACGAGAGGTACTAACTGGTCACCCGCCGTCAATATTTGTCTAATTTAAATAATTTTCAAGTTATTTTGAACGCACCCGTTAAAGATAAAAAAGGTTTATTAAAAAAGCAATAGCGGGAATTTTGACAAAGACATCTGACATTTTTGACGCTATATGTTTTCATAGTAAGACATTGAATGTACTACTTCGCGTATTATGTATGTGTTTGTGTGAAATGCAAGGTTTACTACCTTATTATTTATGTTTGTCACACAAATGTGTAATGAGTTTTTAGTTGATTTTATGTGTGTTTCAAGCATTATTTGAAAAAATATAAGCATTGCGTAATCCTTCTCTACATCAACTATAACCGTGAGTAATTTCTTACTCATCCGTCTGCGCCAAGCATCTTAAAAACTATAGCCTATAGTAACTTTTTTATATTAAGCTGTGTTTTTAATTGCAGACGAAAAGTCGCGGTTTCACTGTTATTACGAAAATGTAACATGTTACTATTTTCTGGTAAACTCATTATTGTCCCACTGGGCATAAGTCTTCTCTCAGAATGACAGAATATATCTATGATAGTCTTAAAACTTGCCCTCTCAATTGAGAGGTCCGAGGTTCAAACCCAGGCACGAACCACTGATTTATGTGCGTATTAGAAATTAATTATCACTGCTTTTCGGTGAAGGAAAACATCGTTATAATTATTATTATTGAAGTGAAACTTCTTTATCGGGGTTGGAAAAAAAATTAGTGTAACATTTTTTCGTTACGCGCCATCTTTTTCTGTTACGCGCCATCTTTTTTTTCCGTTACGCGCCATGTTTTTCTTATCCCTACCACGCGTGATATTAGATAGATTATTATAGATTAGATTATTAGATAAAGTTTAATAAAAGCCTTTTATCAAACTTTATCTAATTTAACTTTATTTAACCAATTTCTGTAAAGTTGCATATAGTAAATTATTTTTTGAAAAATAACGTCATAAAGAAGTTTCACTTCTTACGAGTGTACGCTAGTACACGCACACATTTTTATTACATTATTATTATATTATTATCGTGAGGAAATTTACACACCCAAGAGATCTTTAAAAAAAAGTTCTCGGAGGTGGTGGCGGTGGACTATGGCCTCTCTCATTCCGAGAGAAGACCCGTGCCCAGCAGTGGGACGATAATGGGTTGAAGATATGTAAAGTATCTAGAAATAGTAAATATATATTTTGCAATGTTAGCATATACGAAATTATTAAATTTCTTTGATGTTTTATTTTTAAAACCTATTTGTTTTTGTCTAAGCTTTCTTGTCGTTGACGTTGTCTGTCTGTATTGTTTTGTATTTTTTCTATCAAAAATTTTGTAAACACGCGTAGTTCGTATTCTTTCTGTAACTAATAGCAAACATATGTCTATCTAAACCAATATAAGATAGAAATATATTTAAAATTCAACTACCTGAAGAGAACGTCGTATGGGAGGAAATCTGTTTTGTTTGAAGAAGTACAACTATTCAACAAGTTACCAAATTACATAACAGAAAGTGCAACCTTAAGTGTGTATAATAGGGAACTTAAAAATATTTAAACACGAATGTCATTTAGATTAGATAATAATATATAACGAAGTGAATAGTGATGTCAGGAAGGTCGAGGTCTTCATTACTGTCCATTCTTGAAGATTTCAAGTCAAACACAGGAGTAAACTTCTTCGATTTATTCACAATTGACGAGGTCCGATCGCTTCGACGGTTAAACAAGAAATATTTTTCTACCGGCGTTCGCTCGCCTTTTTATAACAATCTTTGGTGGTGTGACAATAACAAATTTATGGAGGGTAAACTAAATTACAATTCTAAAAATCATTAAATTTCAAATCATTTTCAATCTTTAAATTAACTAAAATAATTATTATCGGCGACGTGTTTTTCATAAATACGTGGTGTCGCGCCGACATATACATTGTTAAAGCAGCCCAGAGGCAATAGTATAGTAAGCACGTAATTATAAATCTTGTATCTCATTATAAATGAAACTGTATGTTTTTATGAGAAATAAATTTCTTACACCTAAATTAATATCGTCGGGTGACAAGAAAAACTCACCAACTACAAAACTGTATAATCCCGATTATTTCACTTAATACACTGTTCTATAACAATACATTATTATTACGTAAATATTACAACAATAACATGTACGATATTTTGTTTAATGGTATAACTTCAGAACATTTCGTATAAATGAAATTTTGGTATCAAAATATTATTAAATGCTGATAACTTCATGTTGCATTCTGTAGTTAGTGAGTTTTTCCTGTCACCACACGATGTTTTCCTCGTATAAATTGTTATAGTTTCTTTATAAAGGAGTAAATTATAAATTGTAATGATTTGTAAAATCAGGTGGACTGTATCGTGTGCTACTTCATTATATAATATACCAATGTAGTGATTTGGACTCTTTGATTTTTTTTTTAGATTATATAGTTTGTAAGTAACATATCGTCGCTTTAGTTCTAACACCGCGGATCTCAAAATTAGCAAATTATCAGGAGAGCAAATAAACTGTCTCAAATAGTTATTTTTAATTCTACAACTACCAAATAATATATGGCGTTTCAAATATTAATAAACCCATATTAAAATAATATATTTTATAAAAATGTAGCATGTTCCTATATTATTTTGAGATACCATTATTTCATTAATTCAAAATGGGCATTTTTTGAGTTACGCGGTGTTAGAACTTAATACGACGATATGTCAAATATATTGAATGCATGTTGTGGTTACCTGTAATAGTAAAAACTTTTAATTATTTAGATTTGTATAAAAATGTATCTACCTTTAAGTGAGCTGCTGTATTTTATGTTGGTAATCCAAATAAATAAATAAGTAAATATTTTTTATTGACTTATCACTTTTAGGGTTTTCATATTATACTAGATTATTTCTCGCGTATTAGTACCATAGTATCATAATAGATATGTCATAATCTATCGGTGTGCCCAATATCATCTGACTATTTTTGCTTGTAAGAGACAAACCGACGGGCCCCTAGAACAAAATGGTATATGAAATATTACCAATTTACAGTATGAAAGTAGCCCGAATGCTGGACAGATGGACTTAACGAGCTACCGTGTGGAAAGGTCCTGGGGAAGCGAGGAAGAAGTCGCCCTAAAGATCGTTGGAGTGACGAAATACAAAAAATAGCTGGCAAAGACTGGGTAGCGAAAAGACAGGATAGAGCGGAAAGGGGACGTTTGGAGGAGGCTTTTACCCGTAGTGGGGCTTTAACTTAATTTTATATGTATTATTATTATTTTTTTCTATATTTTCTTTGTTAAATTAAATTAAAATCAATAAAGGCTTATTATTATTATTATTCAGATCTGTTCAGTTGCACACTGGACGAGTTCACGAGAATTTATTATAAACTGTGTTCGTCCTAATTGTTAACTATCTTGTTATTTATTCGTAGTTATTTGACGTTTTTTATTCAGATTAAATTAGGTATAGACATTATCTAACTTGGTATGACATTATTTTATCTGACATATCGAAATTGATTTTTAAATGTATGTTTTTAATTTGTGATTGTTTATTGAATGATTATCTTAAATGTATATTTAAAATTTTTGATTATTTTATTAATTAGACATTGAATTTGTATTATTATTTTATTTAATTAATTTAATATTATTGGATAAATGAATGTTATTTGTATTGCAATGGTTGAAATGAAATTATTGTTATTTTATTATTATTATTCAACTTATCTAACGCATTGGATCTCTGTAATGTTAGATATAAGTTTTTATGTATTAAATAAATAAATTAAATTAAATATTATCTACAGTATGAAGCTTTGTTGATTTTATTTGCTATTTAGGAGCTTATTTAATCAGTTCTTAAATAGCTATCACAATGATTTACCATAGATCGTCTTTCTTGGCGCAAGTAATCAATGTTTGTATGTTCACAAAACTTCTCAGCTTCATACTGTAAATTGGTAATTTTTCATACACGATTTTGTTTTACGAAACGTACGGGTTCGAAACGTTTATAAGTACACATCCGCATACTTTCGCCTTTGGTTGTTTTTGTTTAGCTTTAATAATTAGTTTAATTTGCATTTATGTATACTTATGATTAAATTTAAAGTAAATAAAGAAATATAATTTCGTGATAAAAGTAATATAAAGTACACAGTTCACTATAAAGAAGTATAAAAAATGTTTTAGAAATTGAATATGTCGTAACTTCGCGTTTTAAGTTCAGTTAAGTGGCTCTACCCGGCATTAAGTGAAATGCATGTCATTTCACTAAAATTAATTTGCATAAGTATCCATGGGATTTTCATTTCCAAATTAACTTTTGCCAGAACAAAACGTGACGTCACATAGTGAACGTCTTCAAACCACCCTATTACATAACACCACTCACCTCTCTCGGCGAAAGCGTCGGAGCCCGTACCAATGTCCTGCAACGCCTGGTCTTCAGCTCCGATGTCGTTCAATCCAAAATTTTGATCACGGAACACTACATTGTCGTTGAAACTCGGCCCGGCGTGCGAGTTGGTTTGAACGTTCGAGTTCTCAGCGTAGGGGAACACCACTCGTGGGGTACGGGCCTTCCAGTTGTAAAAGCCGTTCCGAACGGCGGGTGAAAACGGCACTTGGTAAGGATCGAAACCGAAACTCGGCGCGTAGGGACGCCCGAACCGTCCCTGGTAGTATTTAGGGTACCGTAAACGCGGCAACGGTTCATAGAACCTGTCATTCACGGGTCCATCCTCATCCTTTACAGATTCATCTGGAGACGTGAACTCGTAGTCGGAAGCATCATCGAATTTAATTTTCGAGTTGTTTTCCGTCAAATCGATCTCGCCTCGTCCGAACGGCTGTCGGTTCTCGTCGTCATCCAAAAACAACACACGGGATTGCCTGCGTCTGTGCACTTTGGGCACAAACATAGGCACGTTTCTCGGCTTTTGGTACACTAGGCTCAGCGCGCGGCTCGGCTCGACGGCGGCGACGGACGCGGCCAGCAGTAGTATCACTTTCCATCTATTTTCGCTGAACATGTTGCTACGGTCAGTGCTCCGTGGATTTCACTTTCATTGCGTTGTGTATCGCGACGTATCTTCGATTTTTCGCGAAAGTGTCAGCGCATTTTTTGTTTGAATAACCGAATCAGTTTTGGTTTTCCATTTTTTAACGTGTTGCGCCGCCGGGGTTCTAGCGCGTACTGGATGCTACCGCTGCCCCCACTGACGACCGACTGACTAAAGTTATATAAAAGAAATGACGTGGGGGTTATGTAACTGTGATAGTATAGCTTGGCAACCGTGTTTTGGGTAGACTGAAAGCGGCTTCAATTCATGTGGCCAAATATTGTTTTTTTATGTTTACATGCGTGGATTGGTATTGTCCTTTTAATGTATTTTATGAAAGTATAATATATTATGATAAAAAAAAGTCTTTTCCACATTGAAAAATATTAATAATATTAATAAATTTTATTTCAGACAGGTGTCCATAAAAATAAATGAATAAAAATTGGAGTGATTTTTTTAATTTTAAATTTGTACCTACATGTTTTTATAATAGCGTAGAAGTATACGAGCATGTAGGCCACCAGTTGGTAAGTATCCATTGTATGGACACACATAATCAATCGCAGATAAGATTAGTCTTACTTAATCTACTACAGTCTCGCACTTACACTTTGGTTTGCACAGTCGTTTTTGCCGCGGACGTGCAAGTTGTGGAATGAGCGTCCTCCTGACGTATTCCCGGAGTGCTATAACATTTCTTCAAGAAAGGTGCGAAAAGAGCCCTCCTTCAAAGCCGGCGATGCATTAGCGACTCCTCGGGTGTTGCGAATGTCCATAGACGACGGTGAATACTTTAGATCAGGTAGCCCGTCTGCCTTATCGTATAAAAAAGGTTGACCGCTTTTCTTATTCGTCTGTGTGTTTGTTTGTGGCTCTGGACTCCTAAACGGGTTAACCTATTTGGATGTAGTATTTTATATTAAAATGTAGTATTGTCAATATTGAAAATTAATTGTAACACTAGGATTTTCTCCTGGATCGTGGGTACCATGGACACACACAAAACAAATACACAAACACTCAGACCCAGAACATGGATCTAAATTCATCATTCAGAAACCTGTCTGGCCGGGAATCGAACCCGAGACCCATTGCGCGACTGGTATGGTAACCGCTCCGCCCGTAACACACCCTATATTTATCTATTTATCAAAACACGTAAAGAACGTACAAAAAACACAGTAGTTGCTGTACAAGGTTAAAATATATAAGAACCCCACCAGGTGGACCAATGACCTTAAGAAGACAGCGGGAAACCGTTGGATTCAGAGGGCACAGGACCGGATGAAGTGGCGTCATTTAGGGGAGGCCTATGTCCAGCAGGAGACCTCAAAGGGCTGATGGATGGATAGGCTGATTTTATAAGATTTACTTGTAGTCTTCCGGAGTAGTAACGTATCAGATTGACTTCAAGTAAAATCACCAATCTATATGCAGTTGCTTATAGATTTCCATGCCGACTGTCTTTCGCTAATAAAATACATAACACGATTAATGAATTTTCGATTAAAATTAAATAACAAAAAACAAGTCAATAAAAACTCACTAATAAAAACAAAACCAAAATTTAACATAACTCCATAAGGCTCAAAATACGCCATCTAGTACACAATACTGACGCATCAAAGCCTTTCTCTTTACAACACAGCAACAAGTAAGCTTAGGTAAAGCCTTTCCAATACTATCACTTGTATTTATAAATCGGCGATAGATGGCGTTGTATTATATTAAATTCTGGCTGTGATATTAGCATGAGTTTATTATCTTTTCTCAAAGCAATCATTGTGCACGTTTTTTTTTTGTTTTTTTTTTAATAGTTGAACCTAACAATAAGGCAGACGGGTCACCTGATGGAAAGCAGTCACCGTCGCCTATAGACATTTGCAACACCATGGGAGTCGCCAATGCATCACCGGCTTTGATGGAGAGCTCTTTTTACACCTTTCAACCAATAAGCTATCACTGCTCGCAGCAGGATTTTTATTTACTCACTATAAACCTCCGGTGGCCGTCCTTATGCCGCTACACATACTGCATTTTTTCCTCGGATAACTGGGTGGATAACTCGACCTTCCGCTCTTACCTCTACCCCGGAAATCTCTTAGTTGCCTTTTACAACAGGCAAGGGATACCATCTCTATCCTGGTTCCGAGACTACGAAGTCAATTATGTTTAAGGGGCACTTACTTATTTTCAGACACAATTGTCTCATACACTAGCAGAATCCATGCGACTTCGTTCGCGCAGACTATAATGTAATCTATCCGACCATTATACATTTGAGATCCAAACCTGGACTTGTCCCTCGCCATGTACCGCTGCATATGCGATGAAAGAATTTTTAAGCACATTTTTTCACCTTGTTTTACGTTACTGTTACTATGTTCCCCATCAACCCATTATTGGCCCACTGCTGGGCACGGGTCTTCTCTCTGAATGAGAGCGTTGGGCCATAGTCCACCGCGCTGGCCAAGTGCGAATTGATAGACTTCACACACCTCCGAGAACTTTTTATTTTTTTTTAAAGAACTCTCGGGTGTGTAGGTTTCCTCACGATGTTTTCCTTCACCGAAAAGCAGTGATTATTAATTTATAATACGCACATAAATCAGTGGTGCGTGCCTGAGTTTGAACCTCGGACCTCCCGATCGAGAGGGCAAGTTTCAACCATTAGGCTATCACTGCTCTAAAAAAAATGTGGAACGCTTCACGATTTTGCGTGTCATCCTTGCGTAGGGGCCATGCTAATCTTCTCTGTATCGTTCCAATTTTAGTATATGTACTGCCGAAGCAAGTACAACAAGTTACTATGTTACTCAGGAATAATTTAACATCCTTATTGTGAAAGAATTTTTAAGTTAAGTTTTTAAGTTATTTCATAATAAACATACAAAAATATAAAGTGTTCCTATTACTAATAATATATTAGTGTAGATAAAAATATCACAGATATATAGGTATAGATATAGATATATAGAATATATATATACACCAATATTTGGATTATATAATATATAGTTATTTGTTCATCATACAAAATATAATCTCAAGTAAAAGACATCAACGCGCGTCTTAACGCCTACTTGTTAACTTAGCAAACTATCATATTTTGTTGCTAACACTAATGACAATTTTAAAGATGATAGAAGTTAGGTGGCTAGGGAGCTAGGTAATAGAACCAGTGTACATTTTAATAATTAACAGGTACTCACGATATGCGGTTTACGAGTTCTTACAGAATTCTTTTTGCCGATAGTATTAAAATGCATCAATTCCGCGATAATATTAGTCTAAAATCATATAGAACCAGTGTAGTTCGACCTGGGAGGTACCACCGCCATATCTATTTCTTAGGTGTGAAGCATTATTTGCGTTTCGGTGGAAAAGTGCGATTGCCGGCTTAGTTTAATATGAGGCGACCATCATAGTCCTCGGGAGTAGCAACGCGTCTGTGACTGACTTCAAATAGAACCTATGTTCTAGATAGAGAAGGGGAGAGAAGACACGATTTAATTAAGACAATTCTGTATATGGGTATGTGAGTTTTACAGACGATTCCAGGTTCGATGCCCGACGAAGCTAAAATAAATATAATGTAGAATTAAGACAATATAGGTATAAAATATAAGTTATTAAATATACCGTTCCAATTTTTTTTATCTAACTGAAGTAGCAAACGAGTATGCAGTCCACCTGATGGTAAGTTGTCATGGATATCTTCGATCGACTTCATACAGGACATGGGTTACATCTGAAGTCTAGCACAGATGCGTTGCTACTCCTGAGGACTTTGATGGTCGCCTCATGTAAAAGTGTGCCGGCAACCACGTCCTTTTATCGAAACGCAAGAAATTATTCACGCTAGAAATAGGTGTGGCGGTGGTACTTCCCCGTTCGAACTACACTGTTTCTACCACCTTCATATGTATTTATATGTATTTTAAACTCTTAAGTTATTTTGACGGACTTTCATTAAAAGCTTTAAATTAAATATACATATAATTACAAGAACAAAAACTACTACTAATTTCTATTAGCGCTCTGTTTTTTTTAAGTTTTTTCTTGTTGGCGACAACATTCTAAAGTAAAAGACATCAACGCGCGTAATTTCGAATTAATATGCATATTATAATTCCCACGTTTTAAAATTTATGTATTATTTAACTGTTTGTGAACTTATTAATCATTTCTTTCTAATATATGATAATTATATTCTATGAACCATTAAATTAAATGCATATAGACTATGTTATATGCGCATTAACTGTAGTGGAATATTCATGGAAACGAATTTTGTTTTAATATCATACTTATGTATAATCAGTTTTTAACTTAATGATTTTGATGTTATATTAGCTGTGTTCTTATTGCAAGTTTATAACGTTACTTCTATTTAAATCAAAATGTTTCAATTTTATAAGAAGGGTCCATCTTAAGAAATGAAATGTCTTTATTTTGTATAGGCCTACGGGGGCACTTACAAATTGTCAGTTACATTTTTTTACACTACCACAGGATCGGAATACGACCTCAACTGAGAAGATCCGGCAAGAAACTCAGCGGGTTTGTCTTTTTTCTTATTTATACCCATTTTTTAAATATAATTACAATCATGATTTTTCACATGGTACGAAAGTTAGTTCTGGGGAGAAGTACCCGTAATTGACTTTAAATAAAATGAAGGTGGTGGAACCAGTGTAGTTCGACCGAGAAGTACCACCGCCACACCTATTTCTAGCGTGAAGCATTTCTTTCGTTTCGATGGAAGGGTGTGGTTGCCGACACACTTTTATATGAGGCGACCATCATAGTCCTCGGAAGCAGCACCGCATCTGTGATTGACTTCAGATAGAACCCATGTTCTGTATGAAGTTGATTATAGATGTCCATGAGCGGCAGTGGCCACTTACCATCAGTTAGATAGCATGCATAAAAACATATGGTGTATAAGTTGTAAGTAACACTTTTAATATTGTAAATATGAAGCATATAGAATACAATTCGTATGCACTAAAACACGAAGAGTGAACGCACATCCGGTTAAAGTCATACAACCTTAAACTCACGGATTCACTCGCACATGAACCATTAACTTTTTATACTTATACCCATACTGTGATTTTTCTGTGTAATGGGGTCATGGACACATAAAGATGATATACAAATACCCAGACATAAAAAAGAACGTGCGGCAATCGGGGACTGCCGCGTTAAAGCTATTGCATAGCATTTTTTATCAACTTATGCAATTATAATTATTTATTATTAAATTATTTTATTTTTTTACTCTTTTTTGTTTGATATGAATTGAAAGAAAGAAAGAAAACTTTATTTCCAAACGCAACATACATAAAACATAAAATAATAAAAAAAATGCTTATACACATACAAAGTTAATTATTATATTACAGGGAAAACTTTTAAAAATATTTTATAAAATATTTTAAATCAATTGTACGTGTCCCTATGTATGTATGTCGCAATTTGAAATTCATTTTTTTCTTTGATACTATATACTTTCTTATAAACAGCTGCTTACATATTCGTCCGATTTCCAAGCAGCTTGTCAACAGTAAGATTTTCTCCTGTGTGATGGGTATCATGGACACACAAAGATTAATACATAAACACCCAGACCCAGAACATGAACAGACTCATCGTTCATCAGGTATCTAACATGTCTGTGCGGGAATCGAACCCACTGCGTGTCGGACCAGTCTAAATACTTATAATAGAAAATATATTTAAAATCAACATTCAGATACCTGTGTAGCCTGGGATTGAACCCAGAACCTACCCTGTGGTAGACCGGTATTATGACCACTTCGCCTCGCATTTTATAGATAATCTATACACAATACGTTTATATATGTTTAAGTAAAATTATTATCAGAATGTTCCATCAGTCTTTAAGTTTAAGTGATGTAAAAGGTTCAAACATTCATTTTTAACAATACTATTTTTTAGTAATAAACTAGTTGACCCGGCGTATTTCGTTCCGCCTAAAAGTCAAAAATTTAAAATTATCAGTGTTCCTCTACTATATTATGCATTTATTATACCTTTCTCTTGAATCACTCTATCTATTAAAAAAACTACATTAAAATCCGTAGCATAGTTTTAGAGATTTAAGCCTACATAGGGACAGACAGCGGGAAGCAACTTTGTTTTATACTATGTAGTGATTATAATTATGAATGGATATGCAGTTATTTTTTTATAAACCTTATGGCTAATGTATGGCTAAATCTCATATCTCTAAATAATAATCTACTAAACTATACGTATGGCTTTATCATCCATATTAAGCTCTATTTTATTGTAAAAGTTTTGTCAATATATGTTCAGCGATTTAAAAGGTGAGATTACATTAACAAATAAAGATTTTTTAATGGACTATTTTATGTTTGATTCATAATTACTATTAGAAAAATACATATTTTTGTAATCACGAACGGACATTTCAATCCTATTCATCTGTATGATTACATGACTGAAGTTATATTCATATTTTTATAAAGCAATAAAACGAAATTCAACTAACGACATATTTTGTTGGCGCCGCGTTATGTAAAATCGGCGCCGCCCCGAAAGTGTGTCGAGTTTGCGTAGCTGTAGTTTTGCACGCGGCTTTACTCGCTATCGTTCTAATACAAATTATAATTTTGAAGGCGGTACAACCAGTTTTTTTCGGACGAAGTACCACCGCCACACCTATTTAGCGTGAAACAGTTCTTGCGTTTCGATGGAAGGGTGTGGTTGCCGGCACACTTTTGTATGAGGCGACCTTCATAGTCCTCGAGAGTAGCAACACATCTGTGATTGACTTCAGATAAAACCTATATTCTGTATGAAGTAGATGTTCATGGGCGGCAGTGACCACTTTTCAGCAGGTGGACTGCATGTTCGTTTGCTACTTCAGTCAGATAAAAAAAAATCAAGCTCTAGTAGTCTCTTAATTTTCTGTCTCTAGTATTTCAATTTTTTTTGTTTTTAGTACAGTCATTAAGATATAGATTATAATGTGTATGTCAACAAATGGCAAAAAATCGTCGAGGTGACATTAAATTTTGTCATTAAGATCAGTTTTAAAGCTTTTCTTAATTAAAAAGCTACTTTTGCTACCCTTCAGACGTGACGTGTGACGGTTTTTATTCACGTAAATATATAAATATTTTTATGCAGGTTACTTTGTTACGTTTCTGGTAAAAATATAACATTAATACACGTCAATTTATGAATATTTTTTTTATGCAGGTTCCTTCTGTGGAATAAAATGGAATGCCTTAAAATGTGGTTTTACTTAACTCGATAAATAAATAAAATAAATAAATAAAAAAAAATCGATAAATCCTCGATTATCTTAAGTGATTTGATTTTTTATATGTCTGTCATTGGTTCTTTTTCTGTTTGAATGTTTGTGGGAGAGAGAGTTTGTTTCTATGTTGAGCTCATTAAAAACATAAGAAATTTTTAATGTAAGTAATATACACATTTGAGACGCAAATAACAACTTTCAATATAGGAAGACCGAGTATACTAGGATTATTATACGCTAATAAAAATCAAAATATTAGATATATTGATCCATATTAAAAACCTATAATGTGTACGACAGTAAAAAATATACTTATAAATAAGATCGTATGAAAGTTTCAGATAGTACAAAATACATAACAAAACCAAACAAAAAATTAAATAGAATTTTAGTCTTATATTAAAACAGTTGATTGTGACAAACAAACAAATGGACGCACATATTTTTTATATACACAAGCGGAGAAGTGAAAACCGAACCGACAACTGAATTTGTCGTATCCATTAATCTTCGATAATGCAATGATTAGTCAGCTCGTTTTCATATCCGCGACTTTCGTGTACATTGTTCATTATTATTATGAAGCTTGAAGGTGGTAGAACCAGTGTAGTTCGACCGGGGAAGTACCAACACGATCGACCACCTGGGGGGCGGCCGCTCCCGCGGGAGCTCCCTGGCTTGGCGACCTCCGACCACCAGGAGGACGACCGTCGGCTCGTAAGCGACGCCATAGTACCGAACCACCCACTAAACAGTGAGGATGGTAAATATCCTTTACACTTGTATATAAATTATAATGTTTTTATTAACATTTTAATATTATATATAAATGTTAAGGATCCGGGAGGTATTCTTTCCTAGAGAATTGCCCGGGTAAAGAGGGTACCCCTCGAGGCCCGAAATTCCCTACCCACCGCCCTTATGTTGACATTACCTTAGCATATGAGAGTCCCGGAGGGTATGACGTCCCCTAAACGTACATACGTACGGGGAAGTACCACCGCCACACCTATTTCTAGTGTGTAGCATTTCTTGCGTTTCGATAGAAGGGTATGGTTGCCGGCACACTTTTGTATGCGGCGACCAGCAGTCCTCGGGAGCAGCAAAGCATCTGTGATTGATTTCAGAAAGAATCCATGTTCTGTATGAAGTTTATTACAGATGTCCATGAGCGGCAGTGACCACTTAGTGGACTGCGTGCTCGTTTGCTACATTAATCTGAAAAAGAACAGGAAATATATACATATATTTAGTTAAAATGATTTCCTTTTCCCTTAAGGCAAGTCCACCAATTCGCACTTGGCCAGCGCGGTGGACTATGGCCTAAACTCTCTCATTCTGAGAGAAGACCCGTGCCCAGCAGTGGGACAATAATGGGTTGACGACATTTCCTTTTCCCTTAAGGCAAGTGGTAACCTATTTCTTATGTTTCAAAACTAGTGTTAAAGTCGTGGGTCTTGCGAAATGAAATGCCGAGAATGATTTCCACACACTTGGTATATTTAACGGACAGAGTAACGTCCTGCTTGATGGTTGTATTTTGAGTGCCCTTTTAATATCTGCTACCCAATATATATTGTTTCATGGTTGAGTCAAATATTGACTAACTACATTAGAAATTGCTGAATCAATATAGAGCTAATAATGTAAATTAATAATTTTAATACTTATTAAATAATCAATAATAATTATAGTAATAATCAACTAGGTCATTATAAGTGAAGATAAACTATATAATATGCCATATCCGTTGTGGGCTATTGTGTAGTTGGTAACGCTAGTTTTTGGCCATTGCGTTGTACTATGGCCTAAATTCTTTTGTTATGGGACTATTATGGGATCCTAACCGAACCTAGTAGTAGAACATTTTAAACACAACCAGAAACAAATTACAGACATCATGCATTTCATACTAATATTATAAAGGCGAAAGTTTGTGAGTGTGTATGTTTGTTATTTCTTCACGTCTAAACGTCTGGAGCGATTTTCATAAAATTTGGTAGGGAGTTAGCTGACACTGGATTAACATATAGGCTACTTTTTAATGAGGAAAATATCTTATTCCTACGGGATAATCGATACATAGATTTTTAACGCGGGCGTAGCTGCGGGGTTCAGCTAGTATAAAATAAATTGAAACCATAGACCAAAGTCCCCCGTCCCTGTAGTTCCGGGATCAGAATAGGGCTACGGTATCTCCTGCCTGTCGTAAGAGGCGACTAAAAGGGGCTTCCGGGGTTGCAGGTGGCTAGAGTGGAAGCTCGAACCGTTCGGTCAGGCGATCCCGAGAAGGACGGCGGTATATGTGGTCACATACCGTCGTAAAGACTAGACGGGGCGGTGGGCCTAGCCGCCCATCTGGGAGGAGCCCGATGGGGCAACGCGCTTAGAGGATTCTGGTTGCGGTCGGACCGAGTTCCCGGAGTCCTCTTTATAGCGCCGAGGACGGCCACCGGGGGGGTTTTAGTGCGGTAAAAATCCCACATAACCCTGCGTCGCTCCCACGGCGTCGGGTACCTTTTGAAGGTTTCCCCCTCGAGAACAAAAAAAAAAAAAACAAGACCAAAGTCCCCAGGAACCGGGTCAAATTAGTGCATCAAGTATTATCCAAAATATCCTGAATGTAAATTTAAAATAAAAATTATGCGCATTTTTTTGCTTGTTAAACATTTACAGAACCTCGTTCATAATAAGGCTGTATTATTAATGAGGTATGGAAATAAATGCGGCATAATCACGATATAACGGTAGGCTTTCGGGGTCAACAGCTGATCGCAAAAACACTCGAATAGCGGGCCGTCACTGGGAATAATTGGTACAGGCCTTGGGAAAATAAATATTAACACAATGGGTTTTAATTAAAATGTATTTATTAATATTTTCATTTATTGATCAGCCTTTTTCGTCAATCCATTATTGTCCCACTGCTGCGCACGGGTCTTCTCTCAAAATGAGAGAGTTTAGACCATAGTCCACTGCGCTGGCCAAGTGCGAATTGGTGGACTTCACACACCTCCGAGAACTTTTGTTTTAAAGAACTCTCGGGTGTGTAGGTTTCCCCACGTTTTTCTTCACCGAAAAGCTGTGATAATTAATTTCCAATCCGCACAAATCAGTGGTGCGTGCCCTGGGTTTGAACCTTAGATCTCCCGCTCGAGAGGGCAAGTTTCAACCATTAGGCTATCACTATCGATCAGTCTACTGAAGTGCATATTTGGATAAAGACCTTGCTTAATGAGGACATTTATGGTTTCTATGCCAATGAATTTAAGCCAAAAGTTTGGCTTACCAAAAGTGTTCAGGTAAGCGTGCTGCAGTGGGTGTTGATATTACACATAAGACGTTGCTGCCTATCTTCTGGACATTGTTACTTAATTGCCTTCTGCAACATCCAGAGAAGAGCTCTGGCATGCGTGTTAGTGGGTGTCGCATCACTAAATAAAATTTGAAAGGGAATATAAATTGCAACTAATTATTGCTCGTCCACCAATTCGCACTTGGCCAGCGCGATAGACTATGGCCTAAAACTCTCTCATTATGAAAGAAGACCCGTGCCCAGTAGTGGGACAATAATGGGTTGACAGATTACAGACAGAATTATTGCTGGCTATATACAATTTTTTTGTTTCGATTTAATTTACTTGCATTTACATAGACGGGACAGTTTCCTAAAAATTTTAGGTGTGGTCATATGACATACCACGAAATTGATTATCAGAACATAACAAATTATGAATTTTCCCATAATTTCGACGCGTGAACAACCAAAACGTGAAACTATACTAAAAATCTAGCACCAAGATCTATAATAATCGTGATAGCGCAACGCAAACCAGCTTTAGCGACCAGTTTTGAGAAAACGTACAACAGTCCTCCGTGAACCGCCGGACGAGACTGACGTCAATCAAAAAAATGTCTTAAAACCAAATCATATATTCGAAGTGTTTAAACACGCGTTGAAGTCTTTTGTACCGGCAGTGTAAAGTTACATTACAAAAAATAATTACACTTTAAAAAATCACCGCCAATCCTCGATTGAGACATTTAGAAGTGTTTTGTGGAGTGAAAGTGTTTTAGATCTAAAAGTGAAAGGTGTAATGTGAGTATTTATACAGAACTTAAAAGCCTGTTCGTATAATCGGGTTAGGCTGAGAGGTTTGAATGAAGATAGGTAGCTTATGACCTAGATATTTTATAGCATAACAATAATGAGCCAAAACTCAAACGAGATCCTTTTAAAATTCTTGACAAACATCAAAATATCTGATACAAAAGCGTGAACAAAAATTCTGTCTATAGCTGTCTATCTTTCAACTTTACTGAACTGTAAGGCAAGATACTGGAGCTAACTTTCATTATCATGTAAAAAAACATGATTGTATTATATTAAAAAAAAATGGTTATAAATAAGAAAAACGACAAACCCGCTGAGTTTCTTGTCGGATCTTCTCAGTTGAGGTCGTATTCCGATCCGGTGGTAGTGTAAGAAAAAAATGTAACTGACAATTTGTAAGTGCCCCCGTAGGCCTATACAAAATAAAGACATTTCATTTCATTTCAACGTGAAGTGATGGAATACGCCCCAGGCCGTTTCACGTAGCAGCGTTTTGCTGTCGGTTTGATAACTAAGCTATTTTATTTGCGATAAAGTAAACGTGCTACCTGATTGAAAGTAATGCCTGACATTTGAAATACTAAAAGCGTCAAATCCTGACTTTGAAAAAGTCTGCATTTTTTGAAAAAGAAATATATTTTTCGTAGAATATCTCACGAAAGTATTCGTTATATATACATATTATATACGGAGATTTTTACTATATTCCAGTAGTCTGTTTTAAAGGGTGTGCTAAATAGACCATAATAGACCCGAATATATGAAGCGTTATATCCGAGTCCTCTGGAGTAGTATCGCATCTATTGCAAGAATGTTATAAGAGAGTGATTTTTTTCAAATATTAATCTTCAATTTAATGCTCAGATTAGCAAGGTATAGGTATTATTACATAAGGTTATTTATCCCTCTTAATATTGTATAGTTTTGTTTTTTTGTTTTTGTTTCTCCTGTGTTGTATCTTGTGTATTTTCTTTTTTTTTATCTTATAAGCTTATGTGTTGTAACTTATGCGAATAAAGGTTATTATTATTATTATTATTCTGTATCGACTCGACTAATCTAAGTAGCGACTCTACAAGTTTACACTATGTATTTTTGAATATAGTACTAGTTAAATTCATAATCAACCTATATACCAAAAATATTTCACGTTTATAATTTAAAAGTAGTTACTCTTAATGTGTCGTGATATACAAAATGATCACATATATTCAAAGCAAATGATTTGACGGAAATTTTGTTCCTTCGTATAAAATCGCGGTACTTTACAATAAACTAGATATTTAATTGAATACTATCTCATAAAGATAATATAAATATTATATGACTTAATTGCTGTAATTCAAGTCGTAAAAATAAAATAATAATAATAACCAAAAGACAAAAAACTATGCATGAGACAGGGCTCTCTTTTACTGAACTGTAAGGCAAGATACTGGAGCTAACTTTCATTACCATGTAAAAAAAACATGATTGTAATAACCATTAGGCTATCACTGCTCGTCAAAAATAGTAATCAATGTGAAGTGATAGCTTGTTGTTGTTTGATCCTACGATTGATTGATGTCTTCGATTTACGATCGAATGGACTTCGGGGGGGGGGGGGGGGATCGTCCTCGGTGCTACAAGGACTCCAAAGGAACGCAACCGGAATCTTCTGAGAAAGTTACCCCATCGGGCTCTTCCCAGATCGGCAGCTGGGCCCACCGCTCGGTCTATGTCTTTACGGTGGTATGCAACCCCACATACCGCCGTCCTTCCCGGGATCGCTTGGCCGGACGGTTCGAGCTCACACTCCTCCCGCCCGTAACCCTGGAGGTCCCTTTTAGATTACGACAGGCAGAGGGCACCGTAGTCCTATTCTGGTCCCGGAACTACAGAGACAAAGGCTTTTGTACCTAACATCCGGTTATAATTTTCATAATTTTGAAGTAGCAAGCGAGCACGCAGTTCACCTGATACTTTTTTTATCTGGCTGAAGTAGCAAACGAGCATGCAGTCCACCTGATGGTAAATGGTCACTGCCGCCCATGTTCTTAACTTTACTGTTATCAGGCAGAAGTGGCATAGGCTATGTAATTTTCAATTATAGCGCGTGCAGTCAGAGAAAAAGGGAGCAAAAGAGGGACGATTACATACATACGGTCATCGATATAGAAATACACTAGATACACAGTCTCGAACAAAAATGACACCTAAAACTGTCGTCAAATGTACGTAGTTATTTATAGATGGTCATAACGTACATATATTTTTGCAATATAACCTTACGTCCATGATCTAAAGTTGTATTTACAACGCTTTAAGCAAAAAGCAATAAAATTTTACTACTTAAATGAGCGCTCAATTTTGAAATAGAGCGCTCTTTTTCACCGGACAGTTTTGAGACGCTTAATGTGTATTTTGGGTTTTTTGAAAAATATTAAATGTTAGTAAATAGTAAACAATAAAAATGTTAGTAAATTTAAATTTAGTAAGAACTGTTAGAACTTAAAAAAATACTTTGTAGTTGTAAAAGTAAATATAGTATAATTTATATCATTTTGTAATGTAACAAATTAAGGCATAGGGCCAATTACTAGTGCATGATGTGATTACTTGTAATTGTCAGATCAGTTAGCAATAGTCCATATATGACATTCTGTATTTAAAGATTGATTCTTGCGTTAGTAATCCAATAAATAAATAAATTACCCTCCGTCTAACGCAGTCCAGTAAAAATAAACGTTTTTTTTAAGTACTGTGTTTAAATAAAATGAATAGTTTCATTCATTTCTTTGGAAAGCACTTTACGTTCTTTCACTAACATTTCAAAGGCTTGTGCGCGTTACTTTCGCTCTTCTTTTAATATTTTCTTATTATAATGCAAATTTAAGTGAACAGAGAGATAATCGTGCCTTGGTTTGTTAAGTTTAGAATATGTTTAAACATAAGTAATTTTTAGAGCAGTGATAGCCTAATGTCAACCATTAGGTTGCCCATTTTAACCATTAACTTGCCCTCTCGATCGGGAGGTCTGAGTTCGGGGTTCTAGATCGGGAGTTCCAAGGTTCAAATCCCAGAAGTACGCACCACTGATTTTTCTAAAATAATGTGCACATTATAAATTATATCACTGCTTTACGGCGAAGAAAAACATCGTGAGGAAACCTATACACAAAAAAATAGTTATCGGAGGTGCGTGAAATCTACCCATCCGCATTTGGCCAGCGCGTTGGACTATGGCCTAAAAACACTCTCATTCAGAGAGAAGACCCGTGCCCAGCGGTGGGACAATAATGGGTTGTACATACATACAAGTAATTTTTCCGTCAATTTCTGTATTCTCAGTCACCCGTCGCAACGGTTAAAAATCGACCGTAATTTAAATTAAAAACTAAACTTCATATTGTCTAAAGTAGAACCAATATTTTTCAAATTCATATCAATTCTTATAATTTTCAAGTCATTTTGAATGCATCCGTTAAAGGATAAAAGGAGTTTGATTAGCTAACCTGCATTTAGCAATAGTGGGTATTTTGACAAAGACATCTGGCACTTTGACGTTATGTGTTTTCATAGTAAGAAATTGAATGTTTTATTTCGTTTATTATGTATGTGTTTCTGTCAAATGCAAGGTAGTGTGTGTAATGTGTTTTTTATGTATGTTTTACGCACTTTTTGAAAAAAATATAAGCATTGCGTAATCGTTCTCTAAACCAACTATAACCGTACGTAATGTCATACTCCTTCGTCTGCGGCAAGTATCTTAAAAACGAATCACAAGTTTTTGCTTCACGTATTAATATATCTGTATATTATTTAACCCAATCTCTCCACCGTACCTTAAGCAACATTTCCAATTTCTTCACCTGTACCATGACCGTCTTCTTCGTTCCACTAAAAATCTTGCTCTATATACTCCTTCCCATTCTACTTCCTTTTACAAGAACTCCTTTACAATTTTAGCTATCCGTCTTTGGGACTCCCTCCCTGTATGTATTAGAAATGCTTAGTCGTTATACTCCTTTAAAAACCTAGTTAAATCCCATTATCTCCAGTCCCATCCCTAAAACTTCGTCTTCTCTCTTCATCATATCTCTTATAAAGTTTTTGATTTATGCCACCTTTATCCTACCTCTCATTGCTCATCATCTTTGATTCATTTACCGCTTTTGTTATATATATATTTTAAGCTATATCTAAAATTAATCTATTGCACCTTACCTATTCTTATATTTATTATTACTTTAACTCTATACCCAAAGGTTGCCTGGAAGAAATCGCCGTTTAGCGATAAGGCCGCCTTTTGTATCGTTCTTTTAATTTGTAACTTCTTTGCTAGATATGTATATTTTATGGGTACAATAAAGAATATTATTATTATTATTATATCTACTATTTTTTAAAAACAATACAAGTAAAATATCAATGAGTTCAAGCGAGGAATTTCTTCTACAACATGGTACATAAAAGGTCTAATAAGGATTTCAGAAAATCTAATTAAACGTGAAATTGTGAGCATGTGTCTGTGTAGCTTTGTTGCTGTGTAGCGTTGGTGGAATAGTTTAATTATTATTACACTTAGCTTTTCCGTATTGTATAATTGTGTTATTTTTAATTTTTTATTTGGTGTAAACTATGTAGGTGATCAAAATAAATAAATAAAATAAATTACAAGACAGTTAATGGAATGTACACAAATAAAGCGAACGCGTAGCGCAGCAGTTACCATACCGGTCTGATACGCAGTGGGTCCCGGGGTCGATTCCCGGCCAGACAGGTATCTGAATGATAAGTTTAGATTCATGTTCTGGGTCTGAGTGTTTGTATATTCGTCTTTGTGTGTGTCCATGGCACCCACGACGCAGGAGAAAATCATACTGTGGAGCTATGAGTGTAGAAAGCGGTTTAAGTTTTAAGTTTTTTTAAAAGCAGTGATCAGTGATAGCCTAATGGTGGAAACTTGCCCTCTAGATCGGGAGTTTCAAGGTTCAAATCCCAGAGGTACGCACCACTGATTTTCCTAAAATAATGTGCACATTAGAAATTATATCATTGCTTTACGGTGAAGAAAAACAGAGGAAAGACGGAGGAGTATGATATTACGCACGGTTGTTGTTGATGTAGAGAAGGATTACTCTACGACAATTTTTTTTTCAAATAATGCAAGGTACATAAAATCGACTAAAAACACATTACACACACTACCTTGCATTTGACAAAGACACATACATAATAAACGAAATAGAACATTCGCTGTAAAACATAATACTATGAAAACACATAACGTCAACTCTCAAACTCTCAAACTCAACTCTCAAACTCTCTCGTTCTGAGAGAAGACCTGTGCCCAGCAGTGGGACAATAATGGGTTGGCACCACCCGCTATTGCTTTTAAATGCGGCTAATTAAACCTCTCTTTACCTTCACAAAACTTCGGCACACCTTCATATAAGGCTAACTCAGAAATAACTACGCAACTCTGATAGACTTTATATAGAACCCCTCCTCTATTTGAAGTCGCTTAAATCTTTAAGCAACTTTGGCAAGCAACGAGGTGGTAGAACCAGTCTAGTTTGACCGGGGAAGTACCACCGCCACACCTATTTCTAGCGTGAAGCATTTATTGCTTTTCGATGGAAGGGTGTGGTTGCCGGCACACTTTCACACCGACCATCATAGTCCTCAGGAGTAGCAACGCATCTGTAATCGATTTTAAATGGAACTCATGTTCTGTATGTAGTTGATTACAGATGTCCATGGGCGGTAGTGACCACATACCATCAGGTGGACTGCATGCTCGTTTGCTACTTCAGTCAGATAAAAAAAATCGATTACAGTCAACTGTCAGAAGTTGATTCAAATAAAATGAAAAGAAATGAAATCTAATTAACTGTTTATTAAGTTGATCGTTTTCGCGTTAACGATGGGGTCATGTACCCGAAAGGCTGTGGTGCGTGCGACGCTTTCCCTCCGCTAATTGTTGAAGCCTTCAGACGTGATTATATGACACCCTCAATTGAGACTCTCGGAAATGTCGGGATTACAATACAATGCATTGGCAGTGAAATTAAATTAATTAAATCAAGATATTGAGTGGTTGAACTGTAGAGAGATAATTAATTACTACAATTAAAAATAATTGAAATAAAATTTCGCACGACTCAAAAAAAGTGTAGTACGGGAGCGCTCACATATCTTCATTTATTTATTTTTGATTATCTTCATAGTTTACACCAATTATAATAAAAACAACAATAGTCTACAATAAAGATAAGCTAAGTGCAACTACATTTATAGGCGAAGGCTTGCAAAAAAGAGCGAGTAACATGTAAGTTAAATAATAATAATGATAATAATACAGAAAAGAAACATTTTTTCTGGAATAAAATTAAAATTAAATTATGTTAAAATTTAACAGATTTTATATGCCAATATTGTTTATAATAAATAAATTTATTAATTTTCAACTTTATCATGATCTGATACACACGCGAACACACACACAAATGCATCACACACGAACTCACATGCAGGCTCATACACACACACATACACATACGAGCTTATGTTTTCAAGTCAGTTATGTATTCGAGAATATCAGGCTCTACAAAATACCAGTGTTGCAGGTGACCACGGTTACCTGCAGATATAAGTTGAATTGACTTTGAGCGAGACCTTGTCGGTCCATTTTTGACGACCTGCATGGCGGAGCGGTTACCATACCGGTCTGATGCGCAATGGGTCTCGGCTTCGATTCCCGGTATCTGAATGATGAGTTTAGATTTATATTTTGGGTCGTGGTGTTTGTGTATTCGTCTTGTGTGTGTCCATGGTAGCCACGACACAGGAAAAAATCCTAGTGTGGGACTATGAGTGTAGAAATGGAATTTAATATCGTAAAAAATATATATTTTTTAATATTATTATCTTTTTTTGTTATTTTTTATGTTGAAGAAGCAAACATTGATTATCGGTAATAATCTATGTTTGCTTCTTCCTTATTTAACTAGAATTTTAGAAGTAATTGTAAGAAATATTTTTATTTTTTTTCAGATTGTAAGAAATATCATCATTTGTGAATTTTTACCGCTATGTCCAATCACAATAATACAATATTATCGCCATGTCAACGGTAAAATACGTCAATCGAACGAAATGGATACATAGACAAAAACACAGAGAAAGAAGAAATAGAGATATCCATAGAGACAGAAAAAAGAGAAATGTGTTTAGAAACGTGGCGAGAGTGACAAAATGGCCGACAACAAGATGGCGGCCGAGGTGGCGATCAAAATGGCGGATGTTGTTACCGCTGATGATTTTAAATGTTACTGGTCAAGTGGATGGAGTTGAAGGTAAATAGCTAAATATAATCCACTTCAAATAAGATCGTCTGAACTTATTTGAGGTTAATTACAGGAAACTCTATTAAGACTCTGTCTTACCCGTGGTTAGCAATACATGCTACCCTTGAGGATTAACATGAAACGCCTCGTAATTTTGTTTCCCTTAACCTTTCGAATCAGAACACAATAGCTCTTAACATTATTATAATTAGTCAGAAGTAGGAGCAACTTTTGAATGTGGTAGAACCAGTTCGACCGGGGAAGTAACACCGTCACACCTATTTCTAGCGTGAAGTATTTCTTGCGTTTTGGTGGAAGGATGTGGTTCCCGGTAGGTACACTTTTATATGAGGCGATCATCATAGTCCTCGAGAACAGCAACGCATCTGTGATTAACTTCAGATAGAACCCATGTTCTGTATGAAGTATATTACAGATGTCCATGAGCGGCAGTAACCATGAGATGGACTGCATGCTCTCTGGCTATTTCAGTCTGGTAAAAAAAAAAGATTATCGTGCTAGAACCAGTGTAGTTCGATCGAGAACTTGCGTTTTAGAAGGGTGTAGTTGCCGACTCGCTTTTATGAGAGGCAACCATCTTATTCGTTGGGGCAAAGCATCTTTCATTGACTTCAGATAGAACCTCTGTGCTATCTTAACACTACGTCATCATTTGAGATTTTTATATGGCACAACGTAAGATGACGTTCAAATATTAGTTACGACAGAACGTTTATTCTTGATGAACTTTCAAGTTAAAATCTTATTGGATGCACCTTGTGTCACACCATGTAAAATACTAGAAACTTTACTGTCATGATTCTGTCATGGCGTCTTTAAAACGTATGATATCATTGGACTCTACGTATTTATACGTCATGTATGGAGATTTACTGTGTCATTCTAGAACACCGACTCAAGCGGTACCGTCCGCGAAAGTGTTAAGCCGCTTACAGTTGTCCATGGGCGGCACTGTTCACTTACTATCTTGCAGACTGCGTGTTTATTTGCAACTTCCAGATAAAAAAATATTCAGAGTCGAATCAAGATTCTACCATTTTTATAACGTATAAAAACCATATCAATTCCAGTTCTTTCCAGCCGAGTGCTGGCATCATTCCTCGGGTATCCTACATCCTGTACGATCGGAGCTGAAGTCAAGCCATGTACATTGTCCTTGACGTGCTGGCTTCGAGGTGGAACCAGGGTCAGAGGCTGCGGCGGCAGCTGGCTCTTCTCTTGCTGTGTACCGCCTCAGCACGAAAGAAATGATTTTGATAATACGTAAGTTGTCAATAATCATAATCATCATAATCATTCTTTATTACATCATGCGTCATATTACATTTGATGTTCTTATAACTAATAGCCCAGCATGAGACCCTGTAAGGGCGCAGCAATGTCATATAGTCATACAATTATTATATTAACACTAATATTAAACACTTAAATTGTAAATTAATTTAAAATTTACTTTACTGAAAATTTTATATAGATTCGTCGCATATATAGTATTTAAAATTATTGACAAGTGTTTTTATTGTGGCTAATGATATTGCAAGTTATAATGTTATAAGTATAGACAGACAGAGTTACTTTCACATTCATAATATTAGTAGGGATTGTATTTTATTTAGCTAAAATTGTCAATGTTTATTATTTTCAATGTCCGATTTAATATTCCAAATTATGTTTATTTAATTTTATTCTATATCTATGTAATTTTGATGTTTTTAGGGGCCATCCATTAATCACGTGATGGTTTTTTCGCATTTTTTGACCCCCCCTCCCCCTTGGTGATACATGGTGAGGTTTAAGACTACCCCTCCCCCCACCCTCTATTTCACGTGTTATTCGTACCTGCAAGGAATCTATTTTTTTTATTTGTAAAAAATCACTGGTATAAGTATCATCTAATTATATTTTATATATTGTACGCGTTTGACTAAAAATAAATACATGTAACGCCGCTTTTCGGTTGAGTATCGCGCGCTTGCCGAAAAATAAGTACACGTGATATATTACATTACCCTCCCTCCCCCCTTGTGACATTGTGACATTTCGTGATTTTTTATGGACCCCTCCCCCCCCCCCCCCTTTGGAGCCTCACGTGATTAATGGACAGCCCCTTATGATTACAATTTATAAATTTTATTGAGTCATTTATGACAATCAATGTTATTTCTTTTTTCTCATTTTTTATTTATTTTTGTTATCCTCAATGGATTGTTGTTTGCGCCTATAATTAAGGTAACATTTGGTTTTGTGTCTATGTTTATATTGTCATATGTCATATTTATTGGTGTATTCCTTGTTGGTGCAGCTTTTAAAAATAAATAATAAAGTAGACATCGGATTATAATATGCATTTGCATATTTGCTTATGCAAAAGCATATAATGACAGTTTTTAAGCGATATTGCATATTTTTGATACTTTTGCATTAGTTTTGGGAAAAATAGTTCGCAGTTACTTCTTTTAGTTGGCTAATTCCTATCATAGTTCAAGCTTCACGACCAAAATTGTAGGTTGACGACCAAAAAAAAAAGAATAAGTCATCAAATCTATACTAATTTCAGTTCGATGACCAAAAAAAATAAAAAAGGGCATTAAATGTACACCGATTTCAGTTTCACAACCAAAAATAGTGTTTAGATAATGCATATGTTTTATTATATTTATTTAATTCACCAAAGATTATATAACATTTAAATTTAACATAAAAACGTAGAACATAGTAACTTAACAATAAATGAATAATCACTTACAGGTGAACATTGCTAGCTATAGTAAAATAACTTTGTAAACGAAAAAAAAAACATAGCATTAGTAAATAATTAACATAAAAGCATATTTTGGGTATATTTACCATTTTTGTGCATATTTGTCCCTTTATAGTGCATATTTGCATGCATATTTCAGCATTTTGATAGTGCATATAATCCGATGTCTAGTTATGAGTAATGGTATTCTTTATATTAATTATTCGATTTTAAATTGGCAGTTGTTGCAGATTGTTTATACTTAATAATTTCATGGTACATATACTTTAGAGATCTAAGATAGCATGTAATCGCGCAATTATTTTGTATTTTTCACTTAATTGTTGCAAGGAAACAAATAACTCCATTTTAATTAAACTAGTCACCCGTCGCATCGGTCGAAATTCTACCGTAATTTAAATTAAAAAAGTAAATATTGTAAAAAGTAATACGAATATTTCTCAAATTCAAATAAAATGTAATAATTTTCAAATAATTTTGAACGCACAACAAAGACACTGGCATTACTAACGTTATGTGTTTTCTTAATATGACATTAAATGTTCTATTTCGTTTAATATTTATGTTTTTGTGACAAATGAACGGTAGTGTGTGTATTGTGTTTTTAGTTAATTTTAAGTATGTTTTATTCATTATTTGAAAAAAATTGTTACAATCTACATTCTTTCTCTATGACCACTATAACCGTGCAAAATTCATCCGCGGCATATTACTTAAAAATGCACGACAAGTTTTTGCTTCCCGTATTAATATATGGATAGTCTTTGACATTGAATATTGATTTGTCGACACTGTGAATTTTCAACCAAATCAAAAATTGGTATTTCAAGTATTTTTTTGACGACCCGCGTGGCGCAGCGGTTACCATACTGGTCTGACACGCAGTAGTCCCGGGTTCGATTCCCGGCCAGACAGGTATCTGAATGATGAGTTTAGATTCTTGTTCTGGGTCTGGGTGTTTGTGTATTCGTCTTTGTGAGTGTCCAGGGCACCCACGACACAGGAGAAATTTCTACTGTGGGAGTTATGAGTGTAGAAAGCGTTTCAAGTTTTTTTTTTAATAGATTTCAGTTGCCGCTTGGATTATTGATAGGGGAACTCCTTATTAACTTATAGTTGTTTGTTGCAGTATACCTTCATCAGAGTGGCGATACAAGGTAGTACCACCAAAGTTGCGACAAGTACCACAGCGCAGTGTGGTACCCACCAACGTGTTCAGACGAAGAGTGGATGATGACGTCACTCAGGTGAATATGAAGAATATCCCTTATAAGCAACGCATTCTTATCTTGTTCCCAACATAACATCCGCCAAGTTCATAAACATCCAATTTTTTTTTGATTTCGAAGGTGAAACCTTTTAAAGGTACCCGACGCCGTAGGAGCGACGTCGGGCTATGTGGGGTTTTCACCTTACTCAAAGCCCTCGGTGGCTATCCTCAGCGCTGCGTGGGGGACTCCGGGATCTCCAACGGAACACAACCGGAGTCCTCCGAGTTGCCCCATTCGGGCTCTTCCCAGGGAGCATTTGTACTTACTGCGCCTCTTGGCGTTTACGACGGCGTGCGGCCACACATGCCATCGTCCTACCCGGGGTAGCTTGGTTAGACGGTTCGACCTCCAACCCTAGCCGCCCACAACCCCGTAAGCCCCTTTTAGTCGCATCTTACGAGAGGCTGGGGTTACCGTAGCCCTATTCTGGTCCCGGTACTATAGAGACAATGTTCATAAATCGCATCTTCATTTACTATTATTTGGATGTTTTACCAAGTGGTACCATTGTGTGTACCAATTTTACCTTTCGGTGCAAGAATATGGTTGCTGGCTCACTATTATACGAAGCGAGAGATAAGATAAATTGTGCTTGGCTTCCGATGGAACCCCTGTTCTGCATTCGCTAGCTATCTCTAAAAAAATAAAAAGGCAAAAATCATTGTTTACTTCATCAAGGTTAAATAGGAAATACTCATTACAAGTTTCGCTAAACTTTCTACAATGTAGTCTTTATAGTGTCATTAAAGAACATTTAGCGCTCTATACTATCATTGTGCAGACTATTAGTGGTGGAAAATGCTACATTATGCTGCATAATGGGTTTATTATGTACTATCATTAAAACAATATCTGGTTGACTGGGCTCTATTAGTTATGAATACCAACGCAGATGTGGAATTCAATAGAGTCCTATTATAAGTATTTTTCGATCTATTGCTTTTATAAGACTGAAGTAGCTAACGAGCTTGCGGTTTGGGTGCCAACCCATTATTGTCCCACTGCTGGGCATGGTTCTCTCGGAACAAGAGAGTTTTAGGCCATAGTCCACCGCGCTGGCCAAGTGTGAATTGGTGGATTTCACACACCTCCGTGTTTTTTTTTTAAAGAAATCTCGGGTGTGTAGGTTTCCACACGATCTTTTCCTTCACCGAAAAACAGTGATAATTAATGTCTAATACGCACATAAATTAGTGGTGCGTGCCTGGGTTTGAACCTCAGACCTCCCGATCGAGAGGGCAAGTTTCAACCATTAACCTATCATTGTAAAGCAATTACGTATCTGCATTCGTTCCAGTTTGTTAAATTGTGGCGCTTGCTTAAAACCGTCAGTCAGAACTTCGGTCTATATTAGCCGAAACCGATGATTTTGAATAGATATATTTGAAGGTGGTAGAACCAGTGTAGTTCGACCGGGGAAGTATCACCGCCACTCCTTTTTCTAGCGTGAAGCATTTCTTGCGTTTCAATAGAAGGGTGTGGTTATCGGCACACTTTCACATGAGGCGACCATCAGTCCTCGGGAGTAGCAACGCATCTGTGATTTTCTTCACATGAAACCCATGTTCTGTATGGAGTTGATTACAGATGTCCATGAGCGGCAGTGACCACTTACCTTCAGGTGGACTGCATGCTCGTTTACTACTTCAGTGAAATAAAAAAAAAGGTGCCGACTAGTGTCCAACCGAAGTCGAAGTTTCGGTTGGACACTAGCTATTACTACTATTGACGACCCGCGTGGCGGAGCGGTTCACCCGGCCTGACGCGCAACGGGTCCCGGGTTCGACTCCCGGCCAGACTGATATCTGAATGATGAGTTTAGACTCATGTTCTGGGTCTAGGTGTTAATGTATTCGTCTAGTGTGTGTCCATGGTACCCACGACACAGGAGAAAATCCAAGTGTGGAGCTATGAGTGTAGAAAGCGTGTTATGTTTGTTAGTGTCAAACATTTTTTTGTTTTTTTCAGGTGGACTGTGGTCTACCGGCAACAAGAATATTGCAGAAGAGAATCATCGGAGGCCGAGAAGCCAGATTCGCGGAGTTTCCTTGGCAAGCTCATGTGAGGATATCGGAGTTTCAGTGTGGTGGTGTACTGGGTAGGTTATAGTAAATAGCGCCATCTGTTGTGGAGTCCAAGCAATGGTATCTTATTATTCTTTAAAGTGGCGCTAGATGGTGCTTAAATGAGTAATCATATATGCGTTATTTTATAACTTTTAAGGAACAAAAGAATATATTGATAAAAAAATATTTGCATCATGTGTTAAATTTCGTAAAGATTTTACTTGACAATAAATGTAAAATAAGTGAACCAAATCTACCGTCTAGCAAGCTTTTTATTATTATTTATTATTTTTTATTGTTATTTTATTTATTATATTTGCCAATAGTTACATCATCTACACACACATCACAATATGTTTTCTAAGCACTTACAAAACAAGTACGTGTGTACCTTTTAGGCAAACACAACATGCATTAAGTATCTAATTGACAAGTGTTAAATATTAAATTAATCGCATGGCACCACTGATTTATGTGCGTATGAGAAATTAATTATCACTGCTTTTCGGCGAAGGAAAACATCGTGAGGAAACCTACACCCGAGAGTTCTAAAAAAAAAAGTTCTCGAAGGTGTGTGTAGTCCACCAATTCGCACTTAGCCAGCGCGGTGGGCTATGGCCTAAACTCTTTAATTCCGAGAGAAGACCCGTGCCCAGCAGTAGGACAATAATGGGTTGACGATATAGTTTAATCCAATGTTTTTTTTTACACAAATTTATTTATAAATTTCTAGTTTCAAGATGGTTTGTCGCCACCGCCGCTCACTGCGTCTCGCGCGCCCGCCCTAGAGACATAGCTGTGTGGCTGGGCGCCCTCGACACCACCGCTGGGGCACACACTGCTAGGAAACTCGGGTATGTTAGGTTCTATTTTTCTTATTTATTTGTTTGCGTGTATAATGTAATAATAGAATGGATAGGGTGTGGTCGCCGGCACACTTTTATATGAGGCGACCTTCATAGTCCTCGGGAGTAGCAACGCATCTGTGATTGACTTCAAATAGAACCCATATTCTATTTGAAGTTGCTAACTGATGTCCATGGACGACAGTGGCCATTTACCAGATGGACTGTGGTGGACGTTTGCTCCTTCAATCAGATAAAAAAATAAAAGTAACTGTGTATTTTATTCTTAACTACTCTTTAAATAGTGATATATAAGAGCATAGAAAACTACCTATTAGTGAAATAGATGAAAGTTAAGTAGAAAATAATATAACAACATTTAATAAAAGTATACTAGTAACCCGTCGCAACGGTTGAAATTAGACCGTAATTTAACTCAAAACCTATGGTAGGGATAAGGTAGGCAGTAGTGACCATTTATTTCATGGTAAGTCCACTACCGCCCTTGGACATCTGTAAGTAAGGTCATATAGAGCAGAGCCTTCTACACTTAATCACAGATACGTTGCTGCCCCTAAGACTAAGATGACTAAGGTGCCTTATATGAAAGTGACTTGGCAACCACACTTTTCCTCCACAAGAACTGCTTCGCGCTAAAAATAAGTAAATGTAATTATAAAAAATCTTCCGCAGGGTCGTCCAAAAAATTCTCCACCCACTTTTCCAATTCCGGATGACGCAACCGGATCGTTACGATATCGCGTTGCTGAAACTCTCCCGTCCAATCACCTACACGAGTCATATTCTACCGATATGTCTGCCTGAGGTAGACCTGGAGCTTCGGGGGAAGTCTGGGGTCATAGCCGGCTGGGGCAAGACTGACGCTAGTAATGGACACACTGGGACGAATCTGCTGAGGTCTGCAACGGTTCCGATTCTCAGTAAGTAAAATATCTAATTTTTTTATTTGCATAAAGTAGCAAACTAACATGCACCTGATGGTAAGTGGCCACTGTTGCTCATGGTCAACAGTAATCAACTTCATACAGAACATGGGTTCCATCTGAACATGTGTTCCTTATGTGAAAGTGTGCCAGCAACCACACCCTTCCATCGAAACGCAAGAAATGCTTCATTGGTTCTACCACCTTCAAACGTGAAGCATTCATTGCGTTACGTTGGAAGGGTGTGGTATCAGGCAACAATCCTAGTCCTCGGGAGCAGCAACGCATCTGTGATTGACTTCAGATAGAACCTATGTTCTATATGAAGTTGCTTACAGATATCTATGGGCGGCAGTGACCACTTACCATCAGATTGCATGCACGTTTGCTACTTCATTATTATAAAAAAAGCCGGATACACTCATACGTTCGAAGATCTTTACCCACCTTCTGAGGCTGTCAGATAATTGTTTAATATTTTCAGGTACAGAGCAGTGCATAAACTGGCATCAGAGCAAGCAGATATCCGTTGAAATACATTCCGAGATGATCTGCGCTGGTCACTCCGATGGGCATCAGGATGCTTGTTTGGGTAAAGTCTTGCTTTTTCTTCCTTGTCAAATTAATGTAGCAAAGTAGCACTAATATTTTTTTTCGACCGGGAAACCTTCAAAGGGTACCCGATGCCATGTGCGCGACGCAGGGTTATATGGGATTTTTACCGCACTAAAACCCCTCGGTGATTGGTCCTCGGCGCTGATCTCCAAAGGATCTCCAAAGGAACGTAATCGGAATCCTCTGAGCGCGTTGCCCCATCAGGCTCCTCCCAGATGGGTGGCTGGGCTCACCGCCCCGTCTAGTCTTTACGACGGTATGCGACCACATATACCGCCGTCCTTCCCGGGATCGCCTGGCTGGACGGTTCAAGCTCTCACTCTAGCCCTCAACCCCGGAAGCCTCTTTTAGTTGTCTCTTACGACAGGCAGGTTATACCGTAGCCCTATTCTGATCCCGGAACCACCGGGACGGTCACTATTACTGTCTACGGTATTTAGTCATGTTATCGTTGCATTGAATTAAAACATCGAACCCTATTTAAGGGCAAATCGTCGTCAACCCATTATTGTCCCACTGCTGGGCACGGGTCTTCTCTCAGAATGAGAGAGTTTAGGCCATAGTCCACCGCGCTGGTCAAGTGCGAATTGGTGGACTTCACACACCTCCGAGAACTTTTTTTTTTTATAAAGAACTCTCGGGTGTGTAGGTTTTCTCACGATGTTTTCCTTCACCGAAAAGCAGTGATAATTAATATATAATACGCACATAAATCAGTAGTGCATGCCTGGGTTTGAGGGTTTGAACCTCGGACCTCCCGATTGAGAGTGCAAGTTTCAACCATTAGGCTACCACTGCTCAAAAGGGCAAATGCAAATTCGCAATTCAGTACTTGAGAACTAAGATTGAACATCTCGTACACTTCTATTAGCTTTACGAGATCCACTTCTGGACTGGTTTCTGCTAAATAGCGCCACTCCAAACGGTTCTTGTCTACCAATTCACACTTGGCCAGCGCGGTGGACTATGGCCTAAACTCTCTCATTTTAAGAGAAGACCCGTGCTCAGCAGTGGGACAATAAGGGGTTGACGAGAGAACCGGTCCTATATCTTAAAATCCAATGGTTTCCTGTTATTTTCTTCAGGTCACCGGTCTTTGGTAGCGAGGTGATCTTTCTCTATATTTACCGGCCCTTATATATGCAAATCGATTCTTATGGAGTAAACTCAAAAAATAGTTTGTTTTATTGTTTTTTCCAGGCGACTCTGGAGGACCTTTAATAGTCCTGGACAGCGGGCGCTACTACTTAGTGGGCATCACGTCAGCCGGCTTCGGCTGCGGCGTCGACCACCAACCGGGCATTTACCACAACGTGCAAACCACTGCTAGCTGGATACGAGCCGTTATTACTCCGATCACGAACTATATTGATTTTAAATAGAGCGTGCCGGCAGCGGCAATATTGCCGGGCGAGAAGAGCGGCAATATCTAGCTGGATAAGAGCCGTTATTACTCCGATCACGAACCATATTGATTTTAAGTAGGGCGCGCTGGCAGGGGCAATATAGCCGGGGGTTTCCTGGCGGGGCGGCAATATATTTAATTTCTTCGGGCTATATTACCGTGGCCCATAGTGGCGGAATAATTTTAATTGTAGCAAAAAAGATGATCTATTCAATGAGTTAACTATGTAAAATAAAATGATTGTCCGATCGAAAAAGAAGGCTTTCAATTGGACAGGTTTTTTTGTTTGGTTTTCAATACTCGCTTATGCACTAGTTTGGATTATTATTGGATAACCTGTTTTTGTTTTTTGAAGACTAAATATCAATCCTAAGAAAACATGGAAAAATTTTAATAGTCAACTAGTTGTCAAAAATATTTGGATCATTAAATTTTAATTGACTGTATTTAGTATATTTAAAATCACCATTAAAAATGCTATTGAGCAACCGCTTATGAAAAGTAAAACTGATTTATGCTTTCTTTTTACGACTACATCCGCGGGATTTTTTTTTGATTAGGGTGGCGCGCTGTACTTTTATAATGGAAATAATAATGAAAAATAATAAATACTGAATAATTATCTCAATAATAAGTAAGCATTCGTTGCAGTCGCGCGGCTGACGCGCTGCGGCCGCGCTAATCGCGACGTAATGTGAAAGCGCTCTTATAATTAAACATACAAAATATATTTTCGGAAGACAAGGTCAATTTGATTAGTCATACATACAGAAAGTTATATTGATCGCAGCTGTGACAAATCCCAGGTTAGACAAATCTTATCTAGGTTTAATAGTCTACCAAAACTAGCAGTGGCCACTGCATGCTCATAAACTGCTTCCAAATTATATAAAAAGTATGTATCTATCATAATAGACCTTCCATTTTAAGAAGACATTAAAAAATATACTCTTCAGTGTATTATGAATGTATTCTGAAATTGGAGGGATTACCACCTCGTGTGTAAAAAATATATAATAGATTTTTATTACTTATATATTTTTTAAATAATAAGAAATTGTCGAAACGTACAAGAACTGACAATATGTATTAATTTAATTATAGTTATGATAATGAAGTCATTAGTTAATTGTTATTTATTATCTTCAACTTAATTGCTTTCACGGAACCGATTCTCACAATAATTTGTTTAGGTATAATTTGTGGAATGAACATTTGTAGTACAAATTATTAATATGCTTTTAATTAAAGTGTGCCCTTAGTGAAAACACGTTTAAGTCACATTTTTTGGTTTCCGTCTGTCTAACAATTTTGTTAGAAGTCAATTTCGCAAAAATCAGACTTATACACAGTTTCACTAGGGGTACAGGTTATTCTGCCCTGATATAGTTTAAAAGGCATGCAATAGAAAGTCAAATAGGAAACTTTCCAAGCCTTAAGTAAAGTGAAATTACATATTGAATATTGATAAAAACTAAGGCCATCATAATTATTATGAAATTTAAAAAAAAATGTTTATGTTTTTAAATCTTATTAGAAAAAAGAAACGTCTCATCCATCTCAGAGAAATAAAAATTAAAGAACTACCACCTTAAATGAATAGACAGAATTATCAATTAAAAGTTTTATAAATAAAATATTGGCAGCTGCGCTTTTTTTCCGAAATCAGTCCATAATTTTTAATAAGGTCAACTTAGATTTCAAAAAATGTTAGTCTTTTAACTGTTGGGAGAAAATACGATATATTGTGAGCACAATTAATGTTAAGTAGATTGCTTATAATTCTAACCTATCCTAACCAAAACAGGATTATTCAAAAATATATGATTCCACATTAAAATAATAAATGTGTGCGTGTACTAGCGTACACTCGTAAGAAGTGAAACTTCTTTATGACGTTATTTTTCAAAAAATAATTTACTATATGCAACTTTACAGAAATTGGTTAAATAAAGTTAAATTAGATAAAGTTTAATAAAAGGCTTTTATTAAACTTTATCTAGTAATCTAATCTATAAAATAATCTATCTAATATCACGCGTGGTAGGGATAAGAAAAAGATGGCGCGTAACGGAAAAAAAGATGGCGCGTAACAGAAAAAAGATGGCGCGTAACGAAAAAATGTTACACAAAATTTTTATCCAACCCCGATAAAGAAGTTTCACTTCAATATTATGCCACAATTTCTATTTGGCTACAGTATTTCAATCTTGCCAATCATTCTTCGCGATGTCTTAGCTAATTTGATCTCTAATTTATTTATTTATTGTTAAATTTAATTGTTGTGAAATAAAGTAATTAAAAAAATATGTTTTTTATTAAAACCCTAAATATCACTACACAGTTTAAAACAAAGTCGCTTCTCGCTGTCTGTCCCTATGTATGCTTAGATCTTTAAAAGTACGCAAGAAATGCTTAACTTATGAACCAGTATGGTTTGTCTGGGGATGTACCACCGCCACACCTATTCCTATCGTGAAACATTTCTTGCGTTTCGATAGAAGGGTGTGGTTGCCGGCACAATTTCACATGAGGCGAACATCATAATCCTCGGGAGTAGCAATGCTTAGGTGATTGACTTCAGATGGAACCCATGTTCTGTATGTAGTTGATTACAGATGTCCATGGGCGGCTGTAACCACTTACCATCAGGTGGACTGCATGCTCGTTTGCTACTTCAGTCAGATAAAAAAAATGTCAACCACACACATCAACTCAATTTCGCAAAAAACATCGATTACTGCGTTTTTTATCAGCGATATCGTGGAACATCACTAGTTAAAAAAACAACTTTCTTTGAAGTTCATCAAACTATGTTTTTATACTCTATACTTATTCGCTTTTATACGTAAACGCTTAGTGTCTTTGTTTCCGTAACTTTCAAACGAAAACCGTCATGCTAGTCATCAAACCAGTTTCACAAACACAGCAATCTATTTTCACCCCTATTGCGAAAGAAATTGAGGTCACAATTGCGTAGGTAATGCTCGCGAGATCAATCAACCGGTTAGAATAGCGTTGGCGAGTTACTTTAGACTTTGTGGAGTAAGGAATTAAAGTGAGATTGCAATGAAGGATGGAATACGGTACTTTATAACGTGTAAGAAATGTCAAAGAGTAGCGGTGGGTTATACTAGGTACTTGGTACCTAGTATTAGTATTGTAAAAGTATCTGTTACTTTTGCATGAAGGATTTGAATACATATTATGTCAAATATAATTTATAAATACTAATATTTTTAAATATCATAAATTTTAGACCGACTGAAGTTATTAGTTGCTGTAATGTGAGTAAAATGCCTTAATTTCTTTTAGCGGAATCATCTGTCGGTTGTAATATTTTTCTTATATTACTATTACATTGGAATACGACCATAACTGATTATCCGATAAGAAAATCAACAGTTTTGTATCTTTTATTCAAAATCAATGAAGGGGTAGCATTTTGGTTCGGATGTATAGTCATACGCCACATAAACATCGTCAGAAAAACTGTAAAAAAGTAGCAATTCACACATGGTCAAAATGATTGAGTATGGCCAAATCCTCTCTCATTATAAGAGCAGACTCGTGCCCAGCAGTAGGACAATAATGCCTAAACAATGTTATGCACCGAACGACTTATTACCGTAAATCACCGTTTCTATTCCAGAAATACTAATTAATATCGTGGATGCAACACAATCATACTGGCTAGTATCTAGTACCAATACCTGTTACCATTACCTGTTCCATTACATGCCTCACCACTAGCAGTTAGTAAGAATGTCGTGGTAGTAACACGACGCGTTCGAATTCTAAATTCGAATTTTAAATTGAATTTTAAAGTATTTATTTTTAAAACAGTGAACAATCAACAAAATGGTGGCCAAGATTTCTTTTGTGTTATTGTTATTTGTTTTGTGTAGTTTTATAAATGTGATGGAAGGACAGACCTTGGGGGGTAAGTGAAAGGCTTTAAACTTCTCGGTGTCCATTTTATGAATCAGAATTGGTATATTTTATTTTTAAGGTGAAATATTTAAAACTTAATTTTAAAGTATTGTCTCTTGTTTTGATAAGTGATTTTTATAGAGGGTACCGGGTTCGATTCCGGATCTGTTTATTGTGTTTGTGAGAGTGTTTAGTGTTTTAAGTATGTTTGATACTTACTTAAGCGACTACCGAAGTATATAGAATATTATAAATGTCTATTTCGGTTTTATTATCATAGAACCAAAATTTCTAATGTGGATTTTAAAAATTTTGAAAATAGGGCCATTTTCAACACACCCTTCTTACATAAAGGAGAGAGGGGGAGGACCAAACCCGAAAATTTGTCATCAAAATTAAAAGGGGTTTTAGAAAAATTCGTTATTTCTGGCCTATAATATAGGATGAGGTCCAGACCCCTTCTTTATCTAAGCCCATGTCCACCAATTCGCACTGCCCACCAAATCGCACTTGGCCAGTGCGGTGATCTATGGCCTAAAACTCTCTCATTCCGAGAGAAGACCCGTGCCCAGCTGTGGGAAAATAATGGGTTGACGATATAAATGCCCATGTTATTTTTCATTCAACTTACAAAGTTGCCTCATTTTGTGATATTTATTATCCTCATAGTTAAAAACCGACTTCTAAATTTTGAAGGTCGTCGGTTCAAGTTATGTTATCATTTATAAATAACTCTGTTATCCGACTTATTATTAACTTTGTTATCCAAACTTCCCGTAGTTATTAGGCACTCGTCACTACATAGTATAAAACAAAGTCGCTTCCCGCTGTCTGTTCATATGTATGTTCAGATCTTTAAAACTACGCTACGGATTTTAATGCAGCTTTTTTAATAGATAGAGTGATTCAAAAGGAAGGTTTTTATGTATATTACATTCATAATATAGCAAAGGAAACTGATTTTTTTTTTATTTATTTTAAGGCGTAATGAAGTACGCTAGACATTTATAAATCTTCTATATAAATAAAATTCTCGTGTCATAATGTTCGTTCCCGTACTCCTCCGAAACGGCTTGACCGATTCTCATGAAGTTTTGTAAGCATATTGAGTAGGTCAGAGAATCGGCCAACATCTATTTTCCATACCCTTTAGTGACAAGGATTGTCCACCCTTAACATTTTTAATTACTTAGAAATAATTTATATGAGCAGTGATAGCCTAATGGTTGAAACTTGCCCTCTCGATCGGGAGGTCTGAGGTTCAAACCCAGGCACGCACCACTGATTTATGTGCATATTATAAATTAATTATCACTGCTTTTCGGTGAAGGAAAACATCGTGAGGAAACCTACACACCCGAAAGTTCTTAAAAAAAAGTTTTCGGAGGTGTGTGAAGTCCACCAATTCGCACTTGGCCAGCGCGGTGGACTATGGCCTAAACTCTCATTTTGAGAGAAGCCCCGTGCCCAGCAGTGGGACAATAATGGGTTGACGAGAGAGAATTTATATGGCAAAACAACGTTTGCCGGGTCAGGTAGGGTAAAATAAAATGTACACAAAATATCACATTTAGAAGAAAGTTATCATTATTACGAGATAAATTGACTTGTAATTATATAGTTAATTGAACAAAACCGCACATATTTACCGCAAAGTAATTTTAAAACAGCTTACTGCCCGTTATCTAAATGCATCGAGTTATTTCCATTAAGTAAGTTATAATTGAATTTATAATAAATACACAGATATAAAAATACTATTTTATTTCCGTGGATTTGTCTGCTCACGTCAGGTTCGGTCATGTCTTTTTTTACGAGGGTTAACCTGCTGAAGGTACCCGACGCCGTGAGAGAGACGCGGGGTATGTGGGATTCTTACTGCACTAAAGCCCCCTCGGTGGCCGTCTTCAGCGCTGCTAAGGGGACTCCGGAATCTCCAACGGAACACAATCGAAGTCCTCCAAACACGATGCCTATTTCAGGCTCGTCGCTGGTGATCGAATACGCTCACCGCACCGTCTGTGATTTACGGCGGCGTGCGACCACACATGCCACCGCCCTTCCCGGGGTCGCTTGGCGCTGGACGGTTCGAGCTTCCACTCCAGCCACCCGCAACCCCGAAAGCCCCTTTTGGTCGCCTCTTACGACAGGCAGGGGATACTGTAGCCCTAATTTATTCCCGGGTCTACAGGACCACCGCGCCGGGGGGACGCTATCGGTGTCCCCGGCGCCTCCTTCGCGTGGGATCAGCGCGCTCCCTGGCCCGTTCGGCGTCTTTTGCATGCATAACATGGTCGCAAACCATGATAGCTGACCACACTATCCCACGCTTCGCCTGAACGGACACGTCTACCACGGTAATAAGTATCTCATGTCAAATCAAATTAAATCAAATCTCTTTATTAATAAGGTCGTCAATTAATTATGTCCCATGTTTCAGCAAATACATCCTTAAAAACTTTTTCATTTATAATATTAATAAGATTCTTATACGATTGAAATATAAATATATTAAACAGTCTATTTATTGCGAATTGTAAAACATAAATCCGTACAAATAATAAAAATGAAAGCCTGGCGTAAACACGCGAGGTACATCGCATGTATTAGCAAAAAACATTGAGGACAGTGAATATGTAATAATTATATGTGTGACGGTAAATATTAACAATATATACTTGTACAGGCGTTTCGACAATGTTTTTTTTTTCTTTTTTTTTTTGTTCTCGAGGGGGGAAACCTTCAAAAGGTACCCGACGCCGTGGAAGCGACGCGGGGTTATGTGGGATTTTTACCGCACTAAAACCCCCCCGGTGGCCGTCCTCGGCGCTATAAAGAAGACTCCGGGTACTCGGTCCGACCGCAACCGGAATCCTCTGAGCGCGTTGCCCCATCGGGCTCCTCCCAGATGGGTGGCTGGGCCTACCGCTCCGTCTTGTCTTTATGACGGTATGTGACCACATCCTTCCCGGGATCGCCTGACCGAACGGTTCGAGCTCCCACTCTAGCCGCCTGCAACCCCGGAAGCCCCTTTTAGTCGCCTCTTACAATAGGCAGGGGATGCCGTAGCCTTATTCTGATCCCGGAACTACAGAATAAGATGGTCCCAGCCACGGGATATAGTTTAAGTTCTCTTGTTTGTTCGGAAATGTAAAAATACTAAATTTTTCATTTTGGACAAACATGTGTGTAACATGTATATTTTTCCAAAATGAATTTATATATGTCGACGGAACACCGTGTATTTATCAAAAAACACGTTGCGGATAATAATTATTTTAGTTAGTTTAAAAATCGAAAATTGTTTGTTTATTAAATTAGCAATATTTTCGTGATTTTTGTTGTAAATTACAACCCTCTACCCTCCATAAATGTGTTATTATCAATTCACGCGATTTTATTATAAAAAGCGAGCGAACGCCGGTATTAAAGAATCTTGTTTAACCGTCGAAGCGATCGGACCTCCTCAATTGTAAATAAATCGAATAAGAATAACTCTTGCGTTTTACTTGAAATCTTCAAGAATGGATAGAAACGAAGACTCCTGGCCTTCCTGACGTCACGCCCATTTCGTTATACCTATCTTCAGATGGAACCCATGTTCTGTATGAAGTTGCTTACAGATGTCCATGGGTGGTAGTGACCACTTACCATCTGGTGGACTGCTTGCTCGTTTGCTACTTCAACCTTATAAAAAAATGTATTTTGCTGAAATTTGCCACACAGACAGATTTTTTTTTTATTTCACTGAAGTAGCAAACGAGCATGCAGTCCACCTGATGGTAAGTGGTCACTGCCGCCCTGCGACATCTGTAAGCATTATGCCTAGATTAACACATGGAGTAATCCATACTACCCATACTAATATTATTAATGTGAAAGTGTTTGTTTGTTCCTCTTTCACGTCCCTACATAGATACATAGATAGTTCCAGACGTTGTTATAGAATAGATGGCGTTAGTAAAATTCATTTACAAGTTCTGAATCACGATATCAAATGCTAATGTTAATTACCTTTGACCGTGCGGGCGAAGCCGCGGGTAAGAGCTAGTATGATATAATACATTATCGTGATAAACTTGATAGAAACGAACGGAACCGCGGGAAGGAAGCTAGTAAGCTTATAATACGCATCGAGGGAGGAAACATTACAAATAGCAGGTGGTGAATGATTCATTATTAAAATACGTATCATAATTATGAGTAACATTTGGTTACTACAGCTTTGTTTTCCGGTTCCTTCCGCGTTTAGTAAATGTAACATAATTGCAAAAAATGTCGATAAAGTACATAAATTTAATGAATAAATAAATGTAATTTCAGGATACTGGCTAGATGTATATTTGTAATCCCTTTAAGTTAATTAAGTGGTTTTTGTTTGATTTGGTTGGTTTTGGTTTGATGGTTGGTTTGACGACCTGCGTGGTGTAGCGGTTACCACACCGGTCTGACACGCAGTGGGTCCCGGGTTCGATTCCCGGCCAGACAGGTATCTGAATGATGAGTTTAGATTTTTGTTCTGGGTCTGGGTGTTTGTGTATTCGTCTTTGCGTGTGTCCCATGGACCAACCACCCACGACACAGGAGAATATTGTGGGGCTATGAGTCTAGAAAGCGTTTTAGGTTTTTTTAAGCTTTTGTTTTATTGGATGTCTGCATTTCCTCATTTTTTCAAAATAAGTCAGTATCTTTGGTGATGCTATTTTACACATACAAAAGTCTAAAAACAAATTCTCAACATGAACACGGTACATGCAAAATTTAATATTTATTATATGGATGAATCATGAATCATAATAATTTAGCTGAACTAAACGAAAATAAGGATATTCAGATGCAACTTGTTCTACGTCATTCATTATTTGAATCGTATGATTCATTACTACCGTTCAACTCAATTTTAATAAAAGCTACTGAGGTAGCAAACGAGCATGCAGTCCACCTGATGATAAGTGGCTTGCCGCTCATGGACATCTGTAATCAACTTCATACAAAACATAGGTTCTATCTGAAGTCAATCACAGATGCGTTGCCTCTGCCAAGGACTATGATGGTCGCCTTATATAAAAGTGTACCGGCAACTACACCCATCTTGAAACGCAAGAAATACTTAATGCAAGTAAACATTGTCGTAACTAGTGTTTGTAATATACGGAAAATTTCCACGGGTTCCATCACAGCATCTCAAAACATATGAAACCGGCTATCATATAAGTTGATATAACTTGATTCAATAATTATGTAAAATGGCGGCCTTGGTCTCGTAATAACTTTGTACTCTTTTTACCTGACTGCGGAGAAGGGAAATGTTTATGTATATAATATACTAGCTGTGCCCGCGACTTCGTCCGCGTGGAATAGTCATTTTGGGCATAATTTATTTTTGCAAACAACCTCCTCAGTTTTATAAATTATACCTGTTACCCACGACTTTGTCCATTCCATTTTCTATTATTATTTTATACAAATTAGTTTTGAAAAGAACATAATTATTTTAGAGTACTTCTGCGTAAATTATATTTTTAGTTTTATTTTCACCCCTCTCTCCGCGTCCCTCGCAAGCAACGCCCCTCCTCCTTGCAGCGTCATGTTTTGCACATCATGCAGCGCGGCAGAATTTTATATCGGTGTTAGTTTAAAATTGTCATATCTTCTAAGATGTTCATTGAAATTAAGTGATGTCGAAGACAATTTTGTTCACAATTAAATACTCTTATTCAACAACACATTTATTTGAACAAAGATTAATATTATTACGTTGATACAACTCTTAACTACTTTCGACCGAATTTGATTACCATGAAAACGGTTCTAGTGAGTTAATCTTAAAAGATAGACATATACTGTCGCGGACATTTTTTAGATTATTTCAAGAGAAATAATTCTTTCATACATATATTTTTGGTATCTTGTACCGTTTTCGCAGCGCACGCAACGGAAGCCCTCAAGGATGAATAATTTTCCCCGTTTTTTTTCACATTTTCCATTATTTCTTAGCTCCTAATATTTGCAGCGTGTTATATAGCCTAAAGCCTTCCTCGATAAATGATCTATTCAATACAAAAAGAATTTTTAAATTCGAACCAGTAGTTCCTGAGATTAGCACGTTCAAACAAACAAACAAACAAACAAACAAACAAACAAACAAACAAACAAACAAACTCTTCAGCTTTATATATTAGTATAGATATAGATGTTTCTTTGGTACGCACTGTACCCCTTTTTTTTGGTTTTGAGGGGGAAACCTTCAAAAGTTACCCGACACCGTGGGCGCAACGCAGGGTTATGTGGGATTTTTACAGCACTAGAACCCCCACGCTGGCTGTCCTCAGCGCTACAGAGAGGACTCCGGGATCTTTAAAGGAATTCAACCGGAGTCCTCTAAACGCGTTGCTCCATCGGACTATTCCCAGTTCAGCGCCTGAGCCCACCGCTTCGTCTGGTCTTTACGACGATATGCGACCACAAATACCGCTGTCGTTCCCGGGGTTGCCTAACCGAATGGTTCGAGCTTTTAGACGCCTCTTACAACAGTCAGGGGATGCCGTAGCCCTATTCTGATCCCGGAATTACAGAGCTGTATATACGTCGTATCATACATGCATGCATGCATAGTATAATAATAATAATAATTTATTGTTCACTGTTGGTTTACAATATGGTGTTACAAATCATAATTTACAGTCCACAACAGTCCACCCTTTTTGGGTATACATTTTTTTTGTCAAGTCAAACAAACACTGTCAGCCTAAGGTTACAATTATTTTAAATATCTATGTCACAGTTTATAAATTCGTTGATGTCATAATAAGCTGATGTCAATAAAAACCTTTTTAATGTCACTCGAAACTTATTTTCTGGTAATTTATTTATGTGAACAGGGATTTTATTAAATATTTTTAAGCACATTCCATTTGCATTACGTTGGAGTAATGAAGTAGTATTAGGATTGTCTCAGTTGTAAGAGTGACATAGGCTATTTAATATTGGCTATAGTTAGTCTGAAATTAATCACTGCTTTACGGCAAAGGAAAACATCGAGAGTAAACCTACACACCCGATAGTTCTTTAATAAAAAGTTCTCAGAAGTGTGTCTAAATCGCACTTGGCCAGCACGGTGGACTATGGCCTAAAACTCATTCTGAGAGAACACCCGTGCTCAGCAGATTTACAAAGGGCTGAAGACTACGAAACTTATTGAAAAGTAATCCTTTTTGGGCCTTTTGCTTGTCCTTTGTTCTATATTGTATCATCATGAATTTGATGATACAATATAGAATCTATTCTATTTGACATAGAATGATTATTATTATCTCAATTATATTTATATTATTAGATAAATTAAATTTATTTCTATTGTAATGGTTTAAATGGAATTACTACAGGTTTAAATGTTACTTTCATTATTCAACTTAACTACAGTCAATTTGGGTAACATTGAACAGCGGTGTAACTTTGAACAAAGTTGTGAAAAAAATATATTAATTTATTACATGGAAACTTCTTGTTGTTTCAACATCGTACCTGCGTAAAATGGTTTGCCAAAATGTTGTAATAGCAATGAAAGTAAAAAAAGGTACCTTTCAATGTCATAATTTTAAAAAATACCGCCTTTTCCGTAGTGAAGTTGTTGCAAGTGTTTAATGCTTCATTTTGAAATAGCAATTATAATATAACACTTACCGTAAACAGGTGTGTTTTGGTGTTTATCTTTAAAATGTATATTGTGTATTGTTATTTTGAAACTGTACTATCCGTATCCCATGTTGAATATTGCGTAAAACTGTTAAACTTTTGACGACGTCGAAATTGGATGTTATATGGGTAACTTTGAACGGTTCAAAGTTACCTGTATCATAAAAAAATATTTTTTTCGGAGGCTCAGGGTCGCTCAGCGTGCTATGGAGAGGGTTATGCTCGGAATTTTGCTACGAGACATGATTCGCAACGATGAAATCCGTAGACGAACGAAGCTTACCGACATAGCTCTCAAAATTAGCAGGCTGAAGTGGCAATGGGCCGCCACATCGCTCGTAGGACCGATAACCGATGGGGAAGAAAGGTCCTCGAGTGGCGACCATGTTTAGGCAAAAGGAGTACCGGTCGCCCCCCTACCAGATGGACCGGTGACCTGAAGAAGACAGCGGGAAACCGTTGGATTCAGAGGACACAGGACCGGTTGGAGTGGCCCCATTTAGGGGAGGCCTATGTTATGTCCATGTTCCGTCCATCCTTTTTTTTTTTTTGTTTTCGAGGGGGAAACCTTCCAAAGGTACCCGATGTTCCGTCCATCCTATGGATGGATGGAATAAATAATCAAAAAAAAACTAGTATCTTATTTTACCACCAAATTGATCGACCTTGATTCATATGGCAAGACCAAGTTGTCTATTGTATTTATATATCAAAATAAATGTATTTTTATAGATTTGGTTTTAATTAACAAAAATATGTTAATTAATTTTACTCAGACCTTAAAATATTCGATTAATGACGGATTTTATATCCTCAAAAAATTATATTCAAAGTTACCCAAAACTAAGGATAACTTTGAATTTGAGTTTTAGGGGTAATTGTGGATAGTTTAATTGTTTTCTCCGTAAATTTATTGTGTTAGATTAATAAACCAGCTAAAAAGGACACTATTCATTTAATAAAAACAAGGTGCAATAAATATAAAACAGATTATAATATCACAAATATTGTAAAAAATGTTCAAAGTTACCCAAATCGAGTTTAACGCATTGAGTTCTCTGTAATGTTAGATATAAGTTTCATGAGTTGAATAAATAAATAAATAAATAAATAAATCACTGCATAGTATAAAACAAAGTCGCTTCCCGCTGTCTGTCCCTATGTATGCTTAGATATTTAAAACTACGCTACGGATTTTAATGCAGTTTTATTTAATAGATAGAGTGATTTAAAAGAAAGGTTTCTATGTATAATACATGCATAATATAGTAAAGGAACACTGATAATTTTACATTTTAGACTTTTAGGCTGAACGAAGTTCGCCGATTCAAGTAGCAAAAGATAAAAATGTCTTTTCTTATGTAAATAAGTTTTACCATTTCTACAAAAGAAGTATCCTAACAATTGTGTACCCTATGAGCGGCAGTGACTACAAATCAAATCAAATCACCCAGACCCAGAACATGAATCTAAACTCATCATTCAGATACCTGTCTGGCCGGGAATCAAACTCATTCCGAGAGAAGACCCGTGCCCAGCTGTGGGACAATAATCGGTTGATGATGAAGTATCCTAACAATTGATTACCCCATGAGCGGCAGTGTTTACAATAAAATGGACTTATTATGCAACTGCCTTGTAAAAGACATTTGGATTATACTCTTATTGACTCAAATAATTAAACACGCTCTCACACACGCTTTCTACGCTCATAGGCTCACACTAGGTTTTTCTCCTGTGTCCTGGGTACCATGGGCACACATAAGACAAATACACAAACACCCAGACCCAGAACATGCATCTAAACTCGTCTAATTGATTTATGGGCGTATTAGAAATTAATTATCACTGCTTTTCGGTGAGAGAAAACATCATGAGGAAACCTACACACCCGAGAGTTCTTTAAAAGATAGAGGTATGTGAAGTCCACCAATTTGCACTTGGCCAACGCGGTGGACTATGGTCTAAAACTCTCTCATTCCGAGAGAAGACCCGTGCCCAGCAGTGGGACAATAACGGGTTGACGAAGAAGTATTCTAACAATTAATTACCCCATGAGCGGCAGTGACTACAATAAAATGGATTTAATTTGCAACTGGCATTAGAATTAGGATCTTATTGACTTAAAATATTTGAAATAGCATTAACAGCTTGATGGGAACTCATTATGCGTAGTCAAACGAAGCGACTAACCTCAAGGTGAACGAGTGAGGGGCTATCTGACTTGAGGAATGTCCTAGTTCATTAGTATGCTTGAAGGGACGTCTCAATATTTAATGCAATCTATTGTCCGAATCCACCAATTCGCACTTGGTGTCCACCAATTCGCACTTGGTGTCCACCAATTCGCACTTGGTGTCCACCAATTCGCACTTGGTGTCCACCAATTCGCACTTGGCCAGCGCGGTGGACTATGGCCTAAACTCTCTCATTCTGAGAGAAGACCCGTGCCCAGCAGTGGGACAATAATGGGTTGACGATGACGATTGTCCGAATCGGTTTTCGTCAACTCATTATGGTTCAATTGGGTGTTCAGAATAAGAGTTTCAGGCATAGTTTAACGACCCGCGTGGCGCAGCGGTTACTATAGCGGTCTGACTCGCAGTAGGTCCCGGGTTCAATTCCCGTCCAGACAGGTATCTGAATGATGAGTTTATTCTTGTTCTGGGTCTGGGTGTTTGTGTATTCGTCTTTGTGTGTGTCCATGGCACCCACGACACAGGAGAAAATCCTATGAGTGTAGAAAGCGTTAAAAGTCTAATGCGCTGTCCAGTGTCATTTGGTAGACTTCAGACTTCTTTGAGAACTTTTTTTTAAAAACTCTTGTCTCAATGTGGTAGACCCAGAGTAGTTCGACCAGGAAAGTACCACCGCTATACCTATTTCCAGCGTGAAGCATTTCTTGCGTTTTGATAGAAGGGTGTGATTGCCTGCACACTTTCACATGAGGCGACCATCAATCCTCGGGAGTAGCAACGCATCTATGATTGACTTCAGATAGAACCCATTTTCTGTATGAAGTTGATTACAGATGTCGCAGGGCGGCAGTGACCACTTACCATCAGGTGGACTGCATGCTCGTTTGCTACTTCAGTCAGGTAAAAAAAAACGATATGTAGGTTTCCTTACATTGTATTTCTTCATCGCAAAGCAATGTTAATTAATTTCTAATACGCACTCAATTTACACTACCAATTTCAAAGCAGTTTTTTTTAAATAGTGATTCAAAAAGAAGGTTTTTATGTATAATACATGCATAATATAGTGGAACACTAATAATTTTAGATTTTTGATTTTTAGACGGAATGAAGTTCGCCGGGTCAAAACACCCGCTATTGCTTTTAAATGCAGCTTGGTTAACTACTTCCTTTTACCTTCAACGGGTGTGTTCAAAATAACTTGATAATTATTAAAATTTATTTGAATTTGCGAAATATTCGTGTTACTTTGGACAATAAGGAGTTTAGTTTTTTAATTTAAATTACGGTCGAATTTCGACCGTTGTAACGGGTGACTAGTTAATAATATTATAACTGTGGGTTTTTGAGGACGTACATATATCCCTAAAATTAGGTTTTTTTATAAAAAAAATTAATGTCACCGAGAATTGAATGTACAATTTTTATTTAGAACAATAAATGCCTACGTCCATTTTCACTCTTTCGCGATATCTGCACGTATTTAACTGGTAATTTGTACTAATTAACATCGTATAATTAACATTTTATGCATGCATAGCTTGAGTTTTAACTTGTTTTGCGGATTGTTAGCAATTTTCGTGAGAAATAAAATGAAATGAAATGAAATGTCTTTATTTTGTATAGGCCTACGGGGGCACTTACAAATTGTCAGTTACATTTTTTTTTTACACTACCACCGGATCGGAATACGACCTCAACTGAGAAGATCCGGCAAGAAACTCAGCTGGTTTTTCTTTTTTCTTATTTATAGCCATTTTTTTTATTTTTTTATATATATTAAACTTCGTAAGCTGATTTGCATATCGTCGCTAAGTTCTAACACCGCGTAACTCAAAAAATGTTCACCATATTCATTTATTTATTTATCAATAGGACTACCAACAGAATTACATGTAAAGTAAAATAATTACATGGTTATATTCTAAAACAAAAAAGCAAGTACATATAATTCCACTTATAGGTGGTCACAGCATGCAATATAATATGTGTACAATAACTTTGAGTTAATGACATTAAGGTATATCAAAATTATACAGGAACGTGCTACATTTTCATAATAAATATTATTATAATATGAGTATATTAATCTTTTAAACGCGATATGTTATTAGGTAGTTGTAGAATTATAAATAACTATTTGAGACAGTTTATTTGCTCTCCTGGAAAGTTGATAATTTTGAGATCCGCGGTGTTAGAACTTAAGCGACGATATACAAAATATTTTTCTTCTATTACACACACACACACACACACGCTTTCTACACTCATAGCCCCACAGTAGGATTTTCTCCTGTGTCGTGGGTACCGTGCACACACACAAGACGAACACACAAACACCCAGACCCAGAACAGGAATCTAAACTCATCATTCAGATACCTGTTTGACCGGGAATCGAACCCGGGACCCATTGCGCGTCAGACCGGTATGGTAACCGCTGCGCCGCGCGGGTCAATTACAATTACAATTCTGTCAAGTTCTTTTGGCTGTTATTTTTATACATAAATCTAACGATAAGGCAGAGTAAACACAGATAATATTTTACTGAATTTGGTCACCGAGGCCCATGTACAATGCGGCAACGGAGAAATTACGCTGGTTTACATCGCTGGTTTTGAAGGAGATCTCTTGTATAAAAGTAGCGTTACAAAATTAGTAGAATACTTTTAGTAGAACGGGTACGATACAGCCAGGGAGATATAATCACCACACCTATTTATAGCGTAAAGCATTTTTGCAGGGAAGCGACTATCTTAGTTCTCGGGCGTAGCAACAGATCTGTTTTTAGAACAGAACCCTTGTTCTCCATGAAGCAGCATACAGATGTCTATAGGTTGCAGTGAGTGTTCCTGTAGTTCCGGGATCAGAATAGGGCTACGGTATCCTCTGCTTGTCGTAAGAGGCGACTAAAAGGGGGCTTCCAGGGTTGCGAGTGGCTAGAGAGGGAGCTTGAACCGTTCAGCCAAGCGATCCTGAGAAGGAAGCAGTATACGTGCTCGCATACCGTCGTAAAGACCAGACGGAGCGGTGGGCCCAGCCACTCACTTGGGATGAGCCCGATGGGTGCAACGCACTGAGAGGACTCCGGTTGCGTTCCTTTGAAGATCCCGGAGTACTCTTTGTAACGCCGAGGACGGCCACCGGGGGGGGGGGGGGGGTTAGTGCGGGAAGAATTCCATATAACCCTGCATTGCTCCCACGGCGTAGGGTATATGTTGAAGGTTTCTCCCTCGACAATAAAAGGCTGCAGTGGTAATTATTTGCAATCAAAAGCGTTATTAAGTAAACTTTCTTAACGGTACTGTAATTTATTGTGCCCGAAAACGCAGGAGAAAGTTTAATGACAATGTTATTAAGGGTATTTAAAGAACAAAGAACAATCTGGAGTGACTGGCATAGAACAATGTCACGACGAATCCATTATAGTAGCAACGTATTTATGTTTAGCGTAACGTGACCGTGCAATTATCTTTTTGAGGAGAAACCTTTAAAACTTACACGACGACTTATGTGACATGTATACCGCAGTCCAAACAGTCCTCGGCGTTGCAAGGAATACTCCACAATCTCTGAAGGAACGTAATTGGAATCCTCTAAGCGCGTTATCCCTTCGGGTTTAATCCAAGTAAGCAGCTTGGTCCTCTGCACACATATGGGACCACACATACCATCGTTTATTCCGGGGTCGCTTGACTGCAACGTTCGAGTTCCCACTCTTGCCGCCCGCTACCCCGGAAGCTCTCTTTTAATTACCTCTTAAAACAGGCTGGGAATTTATTTATTTATTTATTGCTAAAACTGTTACAATTTTGACGTCCCGCGTGGCGCAGCGGTTATCATACCGGTCTGACGCGCAATGGGTCCCGGGTTCGATTCCCGGCCAGACAGGTATCTGAATGATGAGTTTAGATTCCTGTCCTGGGTCTGGGTGTTAGTGTATTCGTCTTGTGTGTGTCCATGGTACCCACGACACAGGAGAAAATCCTACTGTGGGGCTATGAGTGTAGAAAGTGTATTTTTTTTTTTTAATTTTGTCACGAACGTTGAAAAAATTCTAAGCTATTTGTAATTAGTAATTTATACAGTGTCAATAACTTATAAATATAACAAATTGAATAATAATACAGTATCTTTTCTAATCCTAGAGCTATTAGAAGGAAAGGTTGAGAGGCCACAAAACCTTTGATTGGTGGCACGCGATAGCGTTAAGCGTGCGTAGAGTTATCTCGTCAAGCAATTATTGTTTCACTTCTGGGCACGGGCCTCCTCTCAAAATGAGAGAGTTTAATCCATTGTCCACCGCGCTGACCAAGTGCGAATTGGTGGACTTCACACACTTCCGAGAACTTCTTTTAAAGAACTCTGGGATGTGTAGGTAGGTTTCCTCACGATGTTTTCTTTCACCGAAAAGCAGTGATAATTAATTTCTAATACGCACATAAATCATTGATGCGTCTGGGTTTGAACCTCGGAACTCCCGATTGACAGGGCAATTTTCAACCATTAGGCTATCACTGCTCTCTCCATTACTATGGCTCAAATCATTAAGCTGGTTTTAAACAAAAGTACCGCGTAAAGTCAAACAACTAAAAAAAAAATTTGTGCGTGTACTAGCGTACACTCGTAAGAAGTGAAACTTCTTTATGACGTTATTTTTCAAAAAATAACTTACTATATGCAACTTTACAGAAATTGGTTAAATAAAGTTAAATTAGATAAAGTTTAATAAAAGGCTTTTATTAAACTTTATCTAATAATCTATCTAATATCACGCGTGGTAGGGATAAGAAAAAGATGGCGCGTAACAGAAAAAGATGGCGCGTAACGAAAAAATGTTACACTAAATTTTTTTCCAACCCCGATAAAGAAGTTTCATTTTTCAACCCCAATAAAGAAGTTTCACTTCAAAAAGTTTTTCCACTTTATCAGGTCTTATAAATGTTCTTTTTGTTTTCAGGTCCCATGCACGGTAAGGTGGTGGTGTGTTACGTCGCCACCTGGGCGGTGTACCGGCAAGGGGGTGGCAAATTCGACCTGGCTGACCTGGAACCGTCTCTGTGCACTCATCTTGTCTATTCCTTTGCTGGTCTGGACGAGAGCACACTCAGTATTAAGAGTTTAGGTAAGAAAGAAATTGTAACTTAGTTCTATTAAATCTATTTAAATACATGTCGCGGAATTCTTTTTTTTATACTTTTTTTATTTGATTCAAGTAGCAAACGAACATGCAGTCCACCTGATGGTAAGTGGTCACTGCCGCCCATGAACTTCTGCAATCAACTGCATACAGAACATGGGTCCCATCTGAAGTCAATCACAGATACGTTGCTACTTCCGAGGACTATGATGGTCGCCTCATGAGAAAGTGTGCCGGCAACCACACCTTTCCATTGAAACGCAAAATAATGCTTCGCGCTAGAAATAGGTGTGGCGGTAGTACTTCCCCGGTCGAACTAACCTGGTTCTACCACCTAGAATATATAATACTTAAAGCTAACTGTAGCACAGACGGAATTGAGGGAAAGAAGTTGCAAGTAATCGCGTTTCGGTTGAAGAGTAAGGTTGTTGGCTGTTTTTCAATTAAGGCGACCGTCTTAGTCCTTAGGAGTTTCAACTCATCTACGAGTATGATTGACTTCAGATAGAACTCCTGTTCATTATGGAATAGCTTATATAAACTACAGTGGCCACTTAACAGCGAATTACATATTTGTTTGCTCTTTTAAGGAAAACAAATGTGCGGCACTCGGGGACTGCCGCGGTAAAGCTATTGCATACCACTTTTTATTAACTTCAAGATTTTTTCTTTGATACCTATATACTTTCTCAAAAACAGCTGCTTGCATATTCGTCCGATTTCCGAGCAGTTCGTCTCGAACTGTGCGGGTTTCGTACAGTCGTACTATATACATACACGTTAAGCGAACGCTCGACCGCGCTACATTGTAGGCGGAGAGGGAGGTGTTTGGTGTTTTCGTAACGGAATTTCTCGATTCGGTCACCGCACTCAAAGCCCGCCGCACTCAAAGTCGCGCAATAGCATAAAAATGTAACTTATTGTTTGTCTAAAAGTCCAAAACGGGTTTATACATTTTTCTATACTTTGGTACTTACAGACGAGTACAGCCACTAAACATGTTAATATATGTGTAAACATGACGCTGATATTCTGACTCTCTCGTCATTTCATTATTGTCCCAATGCTGGGCACGAATCTTCTCTCAGAATGAGAGAGTTTAGGCCATAGTGCACCGCACTGGCCCAGTGCGAATTGGTGGCCTTCACACACCTCCGAGAACTTTTTTTTAAATAACTCTCGGGTGCGTAGATATCCTCACGGTGGATCCCTTCTCCGAAAAGCAGTGATAATTAATTTCTAATACGCACATAATTTTAGAAAAATCAGTGGTGTTTGGGTTTGAACCTCGTACCTCCCGATCGAGAGAGCGTTTCAACCATTAGGCTATCACTGCTCTACATATTCTTGCTAGAAGGGTGTAATGTGTGGGCGAGAAAGTTCTACGTAAAAGAACCGGTCTATTAATCTTATATTAATAAAATATAAATAACTAAATGTTGATAATGCCAATAAAATTAATCTTGAGGTGGGCGGCAGTGAACCTGAATTAAGGTTGACTTCTAAAAAAATTTGCAACCTTCAAATATTTACGTCATTCGTTTATTGATTACAAACGGCTTAGGAATACATAACCGGATTGTATTGTCATTATTTTTAAAAATCAGTGGTATGTTTTTTTTAAGTAGCAAACGAGCATGCAGTCCACCTTATGGTAAGTGGTCGCTGCCCCACATGGACATCTGTAATCAACTTCAGTACATGGGTACCATCTGAAGTCAATCACAGATGCGTTGATACTGCTGAGGTCTATGATGGTCGCCTTATGTATAAATGTGCCGGCAATCACACCCTTCTATGAAAACGCAAGAAATGCTTCACGCTAAATAGGTGTGGTGGTGGTACTTCCCCGGTCGAACTACACTAGTTCTACCACCTTGTATATGCCTAGGACTTAGTCTTCCACTGAAATGTAAGAACTGTATTACCCTAGAAATGGGTGTGGCGGTAGTAGCTCCTCGGTCAAATCATATAAAATGTATACTATCACTATAGAAAAAACTTTTACAATTTTATTCTTTTATTGAAGTGAAACTTCTTTATCAGGGTTGGAAAAAAATTTAGTGTAACATTTTTTCGTTACGCGCCATCTTTTTCTGTTACGCGCCATCTTTTTTTTTCCGTTACGCGCCATCTTTTTCTTATCCCTACCACGCGTGATATTAGATAGATTATTATAGATTAGATTATTAGATAAAGTTTAATAAAGGCCTTTTATTAAACTTTATCTAATTTAACTTTATTTAACCAATTTCTGTAAAGTTGCATATAGTAAATTATTTTTTGAAAAATAACGTCATAAAGAAGTTTCACTTCTTACAAGTGTACGCTAGTTCACGCACACATTTTTTTCTAGACCGATGGCAAGACATAAATATGTATTTTTTTACTTTATAGATCCTTGGCAAGACCTGGAGAAAGACTACGGCAAAGCAGGCTACAAACGCCTGGTTTCCTTGAAGGAACGCTACCCTCATCTCAAAGTGACAGTCGCCATTGGGGGATGGAATGAGGGATCCGCGAAATATTCCAAGATGGCTTCCACTCCCGAATCGAGAGGAAAGTTCATCAAAAGTGTTATGTATTTTTTGAAGTAAGTAATTTGATAATATTAGATTAAACTTTAGAAATCTTCTTTTAAATTCTTTCTATAGACTACTTTATTGTATTAGGACATTGTATAGTATCCTGTAATATTAGATGTAGTATGTTCGTCCCTGTAGTTTCGGGATCAGAATAGGGCTACGGCATCCTCTGCCTGTCGTAAGAGGCGACTAAATGGGGCTTCCGGGGTTGCAGGCGGCTAGAGTGGGAGCTCGAACCGTTCGGTCAGGCGATCCCGGGAAGGACGGCGGTATATGTGGTCGCATACCGTCGTAAAGACTAGACGGAGCGGTGGGCCCAGCCGCCCATCTGGGAGGAGCCCGATGGGGCAACATGCTCAGAGGATTCCGGTTGCGGTCGGACCGAGTTCCCAGAGTCCTCTTTTTAGCGCCGAGGACGGCCACCGGGGGGGTTTTAGTAGTACAATTTCAAGTTTAGTTTTTGAATTGAATTACGGTCGAACTTTGACCGTTGCGACTGACTAAACTATTAACCCCTAACTATGCATCTATAAACTTTAGTTAAACTGTACGTATTAATATTTATAATGTTCTTAATACGTTTAAATCATGTTTACCAATTATTAATCCCACTTCAATTGCTTTATTTTCCAGCCTGTACAAGTTTGATGGTTTGGACCTGGATTGGGAGTACCCCGCGAAGAGGGGCGGGAATCCAGAAGACAAAGCCAACTATGTTGCATTAGTTAAGGTAAATATTACACGAAAAACAGAAAAAAGAAAAAAAACAAATCTATATCTGGACTATGTTTTTTTTCGAAGCCTCCCGTTTTGGTGAAGATTACCACGATAAGACACTTCTTATCGTGCTTAATCCTTGCATATTTGATATTTTAGGCATTAACTATTTGTGTGCTAAATTTTACCCCAATTCAATCTTATTTTTTTGCGAGAAAGAGAAACAAACATACAACAATACAAATGGTAAATATTACACGTAAACAAGAAAAAAGAAAAAAATTAACAAATTTATATCTGGACTATGTTTTTCTTCGACTCTTACCGATTTGGTTAAGATTACGTTAAGATAAGAAGTGTCCTTGTGTTAATCCCTACGTATTTGTTAATCCAGGCATAAAGTATTTGTGTGCTAAATTTTATCCTAATTCAATCATAAGTTGTTGCGAGAAAGAGAAACAAACATTCGGTTATTCGGTGAAACTACTAGATACATAGGTAACTTACCATAATTTTTTTTCAGGAACTGAAAGAAGCTTTTGAATCACATGGTTATATCCTCACGGCGGCGCTCGGAGCTGGCAAGGTATGTTGTCGTAAATCCATTGTCCTTCACTTAGGATGAGAGAGTTTTTAGGCCATAGTCCTCAGCGCTGGCGAAGTGCGAATCGATAGACGTAGAGGTACAACACAATACAATACAGAACATCTTTATTGTACACCAAACAGAAAAATATAACAAACAAAAAAATAAAAAGACATAAAATGTAGCGGTAAGACAGGCGATCTTATGACGACGAGGGGGGGGGGGCATTTACGTTACAACAGTTGTACGGACTGTCCCACGAACTAATGTCGTATGCGACAAGTTCGACCGTAAATGGCTTGGTCTTGAAGCGGATTGGACGACTAAGGTCCAAGGACCAAGGTCCAAAGCTTATAAATTGAAGTAGCAAAGAAGCACGCAGTTTTCCCGATGGTAAGTGTCAATTGTCGCCCATAGATATCTGTAAGCAATTTTATACAAAACAACTAAACTCTTTGAAGTAATCATAGATTTTTTGCTAAGGACGAAGATTGGTAGTGGTAGCCGAGGTGGTCACCTCACATGAAAGTAAGACGGTAGCCACACGAGTCCACCGAAATCCAAGAACTGCTTTACGCTAGAATAAGATATGAGAGGAATGCCTGAGAGCTAAGGCGTAGATACATAAAGAGGGGAAGCCATTGACATATCTATAGTTTAGACAAGGCAGTGTCTAACAGGTTGGGAAAAAGGTCGGCTAGTCTGAAATTTCTCTAAGAAAGAAACTATAAGAATCAAAAGTAAATTAATCGAATTTAATTTAACACCTGCCACACATTTTCCAGCCATCCAGGGTTGACTGGTAGAGAATGCCATAAGGTAGTTTACCCTATTGTAACTTTTTTTGTTAAGAGGTGAAATAAATTTATAAATAAAAAATAAAAAAAAGTAATTAATGATAACTCACGTTTTTCCATCAGTATTTCGAAGTCCACTGCTGGACATGGGCTCGGAATGGAGTTTGGCAAATAGTTCTTGCGCTTGTTATGCTTGATAAAAGCCTGGAATTAGAAGGTGGTAGAACCAGTGTAGTTCGACCGGGGAAGTACCACCGCCACACCTATTTCTAGCGTGAAGCAGTTCTTGCGTTTCGATAGAAGGGTCTGGTTGCCGGCACACTTTCACATGAGGCGACCATCATAGTCCTCGGGAGCAGCAACACATCTGTGATTCACTTCAGATGGAACCCATGTTCTGTATGAAGTTGATTACAGATGTCCATGGGCGGCAGTGGTCACTTACCATCAGGTGGACTGCATGCTCGTTTGCTACTTCAGTCCGATAAAAAAAGCCTCTCCTTATAGGGGATTTGCCAATATTTCCCTCAGTTGGCATGCGTGGTGGTGATCGCAGTGGGAGTTAAAGTTGTACTGGAAGACGCTGTTGCTCTCCTGGATTCTCTCCCCTAGTTACCTTCTACGACATCCACAGAAAGGAGAGGAGTGGTACCATTCAAAACTGGTACAAGTGTGGGGGTACAACCCATTATTGTCAAACTGCTGGACACGGTGCTTCTCTCAAAATGAGAGAGTTTTTAGGCCATAGTCCACCGCGCTGGTCAAGTGCGAATTGGTGGACTTCACACACCTTCGAAAACTTTTTTTTAAGGAACTCTCGGGTGTGTAGTCCTCACGATTTTCTTCACCGAAAAAGAGTGATAATTAATTCATAATATTCACATAAATCAGCGGTGCGTGCCTGGGTTTGAACCTCGGACCTCGCGATTGAAAGGGCAAGTTTCAACCATTAGGCTATCACTCTTACAAGTATGTACAAGCTCGGCACAAGTGTATCACGAGTATTTTGTCGTTCCAGGACACAATGGACGCTGCGTACGATCTGATCAAGCTGAGCCGGTACCTCGACTTCATCCACATGATGTGTTATGACTACCATGGAACCTGGGACCGCGTGGTCGGCGCCAACGCACCACTCCGCGGTACTGATGAACGGGATGTTTTGAGTGTGGTAGGTACTAATTATATTGTCCCTGTAGTTCCGGGACCAGAATAGGACTACGGTACCCTCTGCCTGTCGTAAGAGGCGACTAAAAGAGGCTTCCGGGGTTGCGGGTGGGAAGAGTGGGAGCTCGAACCGTCCGGCCAAGCGACCCCGGGAAGGACAGTGGCATGTGTGGTTGCATGCTGCCGTAAAAACCAGTAGGTGCGGTGAGCAGTTCACGCCCACCAGGGAAGAGCCCGATGGGGCACACACTGAGGACACCGGCGGCGGTCAATCGGAGTTCCCGGAGTCCTCTTCGCAGCGTCGAGGTCGGCCACCGGGGGGATTTTAGTGCGGTAAGAATCACACATAACCCGCGTCGCTCCCACGACGTCGGGTACTTTTTGAAAGTTTCCCCCTCGAAAACAAAAAAAAAAGGTTTTAATTATATTATCTTCTAATTCTAATCTATACTAATTCTTCTTCTACGACTACCTGGGGGTTTTAGTGAGGTAAAATCCACTGGGGGGGTTTTATTGGGGTAAAAATCCCACATAACCCGGCGTTGCTCCCACGGCGTCGGGTACCTTTTGAAGGTTTCCCCCTCGATACAAAAAAAGGGAATTAATTCTTATTTTATATCAAATTATTACGTAAGACTTTGGAGTGATGGGGAGGGTTTCTTCAAACCTCATTCAATGTCACGTAGTAAAGGAGGACTTGGGTTAATTTGTGTTTTATTCTGACGTGTAAAACCCGTGTACAATATTTAATTTGTGTTTAGATACGACAAATAGTTAGTTATAGTGTAGATTAAGTAAAACAATAGTAATACATTTCTATCTCCTAATTTGAAACACGTTCTGGGACGCAAGATAGAGCTTTTGTTATACCAGGAACGCAAAATTCCGCACCAAAGTTCACAGTTTGATTGACTCGAAACATAGAAGACAAACATACAAACACGGAAAGTTAATCAATACAAGTATCATTATGTACACACGCACACAAACGCATAAAACCATACATACATACAAAACCAACCTTTATTTCGCACTGTCACCAAAATAAATTGAATTATACCTAATACGTAAGTATCTCGTTGTAAGTGACAATGTATTTTTTAGTTTTTTTTACTGAAGTAGCAAACGAGCTTGCAGTTCACCTGATGGTAAGAGGTCACTGCCGCTCATGGACATCTGTAAGCAACTTCATACAGAACATGGGTTCCATCTGAAGTCAATCACAGATACGTTGCTACTTCCGAGGACTATGATGGTCGCCTCATGTGACAGTGTGCCGGCAACCACACCCTTCCATCGAAACGCAATAAGTGTTTTACGCTAGAAATAAGTGTGGCGGTGGTACTTCCCCGGTGGAACTACACTGGTTCTACCACCATAAAATGTATTACTATAAGTATATCTATTAGGATAGTCTTTAAACCGGAATCGAGGACCGTTTTGTTTTATATAAATTTATTTCTATCGACAGGAATACACAATAAAATACATGTTGTCCCAAGGAGTCAGTCCCTACAAGATGGTGCTCGGTCTCCCGATGTACGGACGCAGCTTTATCCTGCAGAACCTTGGGGTGAAGGAAATACAGTTCGGAGTCACCCCGGTGAAGGAAGCTGGCTTCCCTGGGCCTTGGACTAAGGAGAATGGGTTCTTGGGGTATAACGAGGTAGGTTTTTTAAGCTATTGCATAACTTTTATCGCGGGCTTTGAGCGCGGCGACCGAATCAGGAAATTCCGTTACGAAGAAACAAACCTAACACTCCGTAGGTAGTAGCGCGGACAAGTGTTCACTTAACGTGTATATGTATGAAATGAAATGAAATGAAATGTCTTTATTTTGCATAGGCCTTCGGGGGCGCTTACAAATTGTCAATTACATTTATATATTTTTTTTTTACACTGCCACCGGATCGGAACACGACCTCAACTGAGAAGATCCGGCAAGAAACTCAGTGGGTTTGTCTTTTTTCTTTGTATATCTTTTTTTTATTTTTTTATTTGCCATCTTGTTTTTACATGGGTAACAAAAGTATATGGTACGACAAGTATGACACAGCACGAAGCTCACACAGATCGAGACGAGCTGCTCGGAAATCGGACGAATACATATTCGTTAATATATAAACAGCTGTTTGTGAGAAAGTACATAGAATCAAAAAAATATATATATATTAAAGAAAAAAAAAATCGGTTGCCTGTATAGTCGGTTTATTGACGATAGTTAGACAGATTAATGACGTGACAACGTCATAAAAAAATACTGAGGGAGTGGCATTTTTGTATAGCAGCTGTCCACGCGGACGCATCGCTCACTCAAGTAGTAGTGATGTCGAACGCTGCCGAATGCGGAGGCCAATTGTGCCTGTTTGTCGCTCGTTCCGCGCTCTCGCTTGCACTTCAAGCCTTAAATGGAACGTCTCAGAGCGAGGTAACGCCACATGAGTCATGTTTTTTGGTGCGTGCAACCGGCTCCATTGAATTATAAGACGTTGTCACTTCAAAAATACTGCATAAATAAATATTATATAAGTTGATAAAAAATGCTATGCTAAAGTCAATTTTTATATGTTTTATTTTAACTTTTGTCAACAGATTTCTTTGAGGTCTGGGTATTTGTATTAGTCTTTATGAGGGTCCATTTCGACCACGACGTAAAAAAGGTCAGGTGCAATGAGTATTGATTGCATTTATTACTATTGTTATTATCTTATAAGAAAACTGGTATTACAGATTTGCATGGAAATCACCAACAAGTCATCCAAATGGACGCACCACTGGCACGACCAGTCAGCCACGCCCTATCTTCGCGACGGAAACCGCGTCATCTCCTACGATAACCCGCGGTCCATCGCTATTAAAGTGAAGTGAGTAATTTTGACTGAATTAACGATACTAGTCATTCGTTGCAACGGTCGAAATTCGACCGTAATTTCAATTAAAAACTAAACTTCATGTTGTCCAAAGTAGCACGAATATTTCTCAAATTCAAATAAATTGTAATAATTTTCAAGTTATTTTAAACGCACCCGTTAAAGTTAAAAGGAGGTTTAATTAGTTAAGCTGCATTTAAAAGCAACAGCGGGTATTTTGACATCGGACATTTTTATCGTTATGGTTTTTTATGTATGTGTTTCTGTTATTATGCCCGAGGAAAGTATCTTAACAACGAATGACAAGTTTTTGCTTCGTGTATTAATATATAGAAAGTGTGTGTATGTAACTAACTCATGTATACTAAAATAACAAATAAATCGTGCACCTGATGGTAAATGACCAATGCTGCCACTATTACCTAGTAGTTCATGTCGCTTGGAAGAGAAGTTAAATTCACCGCGCACCCATTTAAGAATTTAATTGCCGAAAAAAAGGCGAAATTTAATTTACCGATCAAAACAAGGTCCAAAAAATACAAGCCACAAAATACAAACAATGAAATTTTGCCGCTCCTCAAAATGTGCCGCCTAATGCCACATATCCTAGGTAGGCCAGGACACCGGTAGTAGTGGGATTAACACCGTCAGTCTCTAGCGGATACGGAAGGTCTAGAAATCAGGCAACGGAGGCCAAAACCATCCCTTCCAGTCCATGTATGTCCAAGTGTGACTTCGTTATCAAATCCTTAAATGTTCAGAGTAGCAAATTACGTGATGAAGCTAACTTGGATGTAAAATTGATCGGCCATTGTAATAGCATCCTCTCGGATACCTTTTCGGAGGATGCTAAGACATTATTTAAATAGTTTAATACAATACAATACAATACAATACAAAATTTCTTTATTGTACACCAATTTATATGTAACAAAAACAAAAGATACATAACGTTATGTACAAAAGGCGGTCTTATCACTTAGATAGTGATCTCTTCCAGACAACCTTTGTGGCTAAAGGAAACATTTAAAATGCAAGAGAGGGTAGGGGTGTACAGAAGAATACATAATTATCGACTTAATAGAAACGTAAATATATCAGCAGCTAGACGTTAGAGAAATAAAGGATAGAAATAAAAGAAGAAGTGCAGGGACAGGGGAGATACAATAAAATAAAGAAACACGAAGATCAATAAAATAAGAAGCAGATTATGGAAAGATAGAAGTCCTTTACTTGTTTTTTAAAAGAATCAAGTGATTCTTTTAAAAAACTAGAGTTAATAGTACGTAATGTAGCTGTGATATCTGCAATGATTGTACCAAGGTGCAAAAAAATCCTTAAAATCGGAACATAGGTTTAAAACTGGTTTTGTTAGGCAGAAAGGACTTTGTGCTTTACTTACATATGACTATGCTAGTCTTATGGAATATTTCGCTAATTTTAATTTTGCTTTGATATTGACAGAAGCTTATCCCAAAAGCATTTAGGATTCGTTGAGCCAAAATCCTCGAAAGTCCCGCACATATTCTCAATACTTATGCTATTTCCAGATTAGCAGTAGAATACGGTCTCGGCGGTCTCATGGTGTGGAGTATCGACACGGATGACTTCAAGGGTGACTGTGAGGCGGAACCCGACACCTATCATGACTTCGTGGAGACATACAATGAAGTGGTCGACACTCCGGTGCTGCAAGAAGCGTTGAAGACTTTGAACCTTCCTGATGGTGAGGATTGAAGTGAACTTCTGTTTAAAAATCACTGATAAGTCAAAGTTTGGTGCGAAAGGATACAGCTAGTGTTGGGTGTCGTAAAAAGAACGAGCTAGACATAGGATAGGTAGGTTAATCTAGGTCTAGGCAACTCTATTTTTTTAAATTGATGTGGCAGGTTACCATGCAGTTAAACTGGTGGTAAGTGCCACTTACTAAGTGGTCACTGTTCCTGTAGACAAAGGTTCTTGCGTTTCAATGGAAGGGTGTGGTTGCCTTCACACTTTTATATGAGGCGACCATCATAGTCCTCGGGATTAGCAACGCATCTGTAATTGACTTTAGATAGGATTTCATGTTCTATATGAAGTTGTTTACAGGAGTCCATGGGCGGCAGTGACCACTTACCATCAGGTGGATTGCATGCTCGTTTGCTACTTCAATCTTATAAAAAAATTGAGTTATCAAAAACAGTGCAACGTTCTAGCACCTTAAATTTGGTTTCAGAGGAATTTGATTTTGAAAACCGACCAACGCCTTTATGGGCTGTTTTAAATAACACTAGTCACATCGGTCGAAATTCGACCGTAATTTGAATTAAAAAACTAAACTTCATATTTCTCGAAAGTAGTACGAATATTTCTAAAATTCAAATAAAGTGTAATAATTTTCAAGTAAGTTTGAAGGCACCCGTTAAATATAAAGGAGCTTTAATTAGTTAAACCGCACTTAAAAGCAATAGCGGGTATTTTGACAAAGACATTGACATTTCTGACGATATGTGTTTTCATAGAACATTGAATGTTCTATTTCGTTTATTATTTATGTATTTGTGTCAAATGTACGGTAGTGTCTGTAATGTGTTTTTAGTTGATTGTGTATGTTTTAAGCATAATTTGAAAAAAATATTAACATTCTGCACTCCTCTACGTCCACTATAACCGTGCAAAATTTCATACTAATCCGTCCGCTGCATATTACTTAAAAATGCTTCACAAGTTTTTGCTTCACGTATTAATTATAGATTTCCTTTTTCAGCTAACCGCATAGAAAACTTAAGCAGACGTTCATCATATGTGATATCAAACAGTAAGCTACATCTCCGTCTCCCGGAGCCACAGTTCTCAAACTTTCCCCTCATGAGGACGATCAACGATGCAGCAACTCTCGCTATAGAGGAGAAGAGAATATTGGACGAGATGAACAGAGTCACGAAGGAGAACGAGATAGATGATGAAAAGCCTAAGTCTGGATCTAAGGAAGTGAGAGGTGTTGTAACAGGTGTATTTCTTGGTGTCTGTTTAGCGTTGTATTATGGTATGAATTACATTATATTCTGATACTATTGTTAAATTATAATAATCATTTTTAGATCTTAGTTTACTCAGGTTGAGATACGCTGTTTAAATAATTTAATTGCCGCTGCTGTTTTTTATGTTTTTTTTTACTTATATCGTAATCTCCTCAGAGAAACGCATTTAAGAAATTTTACTGCCACTGATATTTTTAAAATGCTTTTTACTTGGATTGAAATCGTCTTGTCAGGTTGAGAAGCGCTGTTTAATTGATATAATTGCCATTTAATATGATTTTTTTCCGAAAATTTAAAAATTTTAAATATGATTTTTTACCTAGGTTATAAACTCCACCTTGGTTGGAAAACGCTATTTAAGTAAATTCACTTCCACTGAGGATTTTTTTTTAATTAGGTCGTAATCTCATCTTCAGGTTGAGAATCGCTGTTTGAGTAATTAAACTGCCATTGATATTTTAAAAAATATTTTTCACTGGCAACTCTTGTAAATACCTTGTTTTTTAAATACTACAATCTATACGTAATTAAAATTATGATATATTAAGTTTAATTAATATGTTCGTGAGTCCATTTAAAAAAAAACATTTTACGCTGTTAAGTTTGTTTGCAACTTATATAGTTGAATCTATAATTCATTAACAATTGAAATAATTATAAAAGCTCATTACTCATTTTGAACACGACAAAATCCTAATTAAATAAGTTCATATTAAAAATCCGTCCAAGAAAATCATCCGTCTAATTTAAAAACACGAAAATGTAAAAGGTGGGCATTCACGTTACAACGGTCGCCAAGGTCATGTCGCAGGTCCGTTGAAGTATTCATCGACAGTCCGTGCGACCGGTGTAACGTGAATACACCTTAATATGTTTGACATTTACTTACTTTATGACAAGAATTTATTTTTACGAAGATTGCTATTGAACACTACTTAATTTTAAATTTTAATATTGATTTTAGATTATTGCCTTACTTTGTAAATAAATCCGTAATACTCTGTGATGTGATACTTTATTGCTTATTTTTATTTGGTTTGACAATAAAAATGATTTTTAGTAAGTCGTTTTATTTAATATTAGTAGTAATTACAGCTGAGATATGAGTTCCATGTGTAAAGCCAACTAGCTAAATTAAAAAAAACGCTTAAAACACGCTTTCTACACTCATAGCCCCACACTAGGATTTTCTCCTGTGTCGTGGGTACCATAGACACACACAAGAGGAATACACAAACACCCACACCCAGAACATGAAACTAAACTCATACTAGCTGTTTTAGCGTCTAATACGACAGACAGACATCTGAATGATGAGTTTAGATTTTTTTTCTGGGTCTGGGTGTTTCTGTATTCGTCTTTGTGTGTATCCATGGCACCCACGACACAGGACAAAATCCTAATGAAGGCTAAAAAAAAAAGAAAAAAGTAAAAAAAATTCTCACTACCCCATTCCCTTCCACTTTTCCCCACACATCACCGCTGCTAGGAAAATATATTTAAATATTTCGATAATAAATATAATATAATTGCAATTGTACACGTATGTATAAATAATAAATTAATTGAGATTAACCTATTTACAAATTTTTTTTGAGAAATATTTACAAAATAAATTAAATTAATTTATTTCAAATCTTCGTACGGAGAACCACAGCGGACGTTGTAAAAGTGATCGCATACCTGAAAATAAATAATAGATATTATATTCATGTATCGCTAAATAAATTAACACCTATTTCTAGCTCATTTTTAAATTCATCGAGGCGACCATTTTAGTCGTTGAACTCAACGCATCTTTAATTGATTTCAAATATAATTCTTGTTCTATAAAAAATTGCTTACAGATTACAGTTCAAGGACGGTGACCACTCGTCATGCCAGTCCACCTTCTTTTTGTTCGAGGGGGAAACCTTCAAAAGATACCCGACGCCATGGGAGCGACGAAAGGTTATGTGGGATTTTTATCGCAATAAAACCCCTCGGTGGCCGTCCTAAGCACCACAAAGAGGAGTCCAGGATTTTTCAGATAGGAGGAAGAGCTTTCATTCATAGCCGGCGATGCAGTGCCGACTCCTCTGGTGTTGCGGATGTCCATAGGCGACGGTGACTACTTTCCATCAGGTAGCCCGTCTGCCTTATCGTTAGGTTTAAGTATAAGAAAATAACCAAACCGTGGAACAGGTATGAGGAACAGGAATAAAAAGTTTAAAAATCTTACTAGCTGAATCCCGCAGCTTTGCTCGCGTTGAAAAAAATCGATGTATCGATTGTCCCGTGGGAGTAAAATATTTTCCCACAGTAAAAAGTAGCGTATATGTTAATCCAGAGTGTCAGCTAGTTCCCTACCAAATTTTACGAAAATCGCTCCAGCCGTTTAGACGTGAAGAAGTAACAAACATACACACTCACATACTTTCGCCTTTATAATATTAGTATGAAGTATGATAAAATTAACCAACTTACTTGGAACTGTTCGTTGAACAACGTTCCATTGGTGCACAGGTCAGTGCTGACTAGACGTTGATGCCAGCAGAAATGGTACACCTGGGAAAAGTTATGATCGGATGTCAAAGTTTCTTCGTAAATTTTAATGTTCTAAAAGTAGTAAACTTTTTTTCTGATTGCAACCGATATTTAAATATTATAAAGCCTGTATAACTCTGTGAGCCGATTCAATTTCAATGATAAGCCGTTTCGACTGTAGTGCACGCAAAAAACAACACGTACATACATACATAGACAGACATACATACATAGTATGTATGTCGGTCTGTCTCCCAACAGGTGGATCTGTCTTGAAGAAGACAGCGGGAAACCGTTGGATTCAGAGGGCACAGAGCCGGTTTGAGTGGCGTCATTTAAGGGAGGCCAATGTTTAGCAGTGGACCTCAAAGGGCTGATGGATGAATTGATAGATGGAAAGAACGACATGAACTCGTTCCTTTTCATTATTCTTTATGAAGTTTTCCTAAGATATCCATTATCTGTGTAGCGACCTCCCGCAAGTCATCAAGAGATTGCGCTACTAGTATTCTGAAACACGCTATCGAAGTATTCTCAATACCCGGCATATACAATACAAGTTCCAACAACAACTGTCGGAGCACGGCCACTCCCCAGGCATGATCACCTAGCCTGGCGGGAGATCTCCCTTTGCCAAAGCTGTATTGACCACTTATCATGTAGTGTACAGTAATCTATAATACGTAAGTTTATAAGAAAAGTAATATTGGTCACCTGACATCCAGCGAACACATCTGCATAGTACCCCCTACTCCTTCCAGCGCAGCTGAACTGCGTGGGGGGTGCGTGGTGGAACACGGGGTGGAGTGGCGGGTCGTGGGGTAGATGGAGATCGTGGTAGTAGTCGTGGGGTAGCTGGCAGAATACAGCTGCTAGCACTGGAAAGGGAACACTTTATGAAGGTAGATCTTTATGAGAAGAACACACACGCTTTCTACACTTATAGCCCCTATTCTCTCCTATGTCGTGGGTACCATGGACACATACAAGATGAATACATAAACACCCAGACCCACGCTTGAGTATGTGTTCTAGAATGACACAGTAAATCTCCATACACGACGTATAAATACGTAGAGTCCAATGATGACGTTTTAAAGACGTTTGACAGAGTCGTGGCAGTAAAGTTTCTAGTATTTTACATGGTGTGACACAAGGTACATCCAATCAGATTTGAAATCTCATCAATATTAAACGTTCTGTCGTAAATAATATTTTATATTTGAACGTCATCGCACGTTGTGGCACGACGTACAATCACGTTCTGTCCGTGAACGTGAATTAAAATTGACATTAAATAAATTTGTTTTAAATTGGTAGTGAAATGGTAATTAAATTAATTTCTCTTCGTAATATTATCTAAAGTGCTAATTCAATGCATCAATTTAATTAGACTAAGGATTTTTTCTATTGTAAAAGGCGGCGGATACCTAATTCCGCACAACAACTGAGGGACAAGGATATGGCTGAAAATCAGCGATGCACGGGATCTCTATCCTGTGTCAGCAAACGCTGAGCCACCTCCTTTTGCCTTTCGACGAGTATAACAATTTATTGAAGTGAAACTTCTTTATCGGGGTTGGAAAAAAATTTAGTGTTACATTTTTTCGTTACGCGCCATCTTTTTCCGTTACGCGCCATCTTTTTTTTCCGTTACGCGCCTTCTTTTTCTTATCCCTACCACGCGTGATATTAGATAGATTATTATAGATTAGATTATTAGATAAAGTTTAATAAAAGCCTTTTATTAAACTTTATCTAATTTAACTTTATTTAATTAACCAATTTCTGTAAAGTTGCATATAGTAAATTATTTTTTGAAAAATAACGTCATAAAGAAGTTTCTCTTCTTACGAGTGTACGCTAGTACACGCACACATTTTTTTTTTACTTTATAATTTTTCCAACCTGATGTTTTAAGGAAATAAAGTATTATTATTATTATTTATATTTGTTTTGAAATTTTTGTTGGTTAATAGGCTCAATTACGCGGGCATTACACCAAACGTTAATTGAGAGAAAAATGAAGAATTAAGTATCAATAGAGAGGAATTTTCTAACAATTCTACATGTATTTAAGATGACTGCTTTTTGGATGGTAAGAAAAGTAAGTGGATGAATCTGTAAAATTTTAAAACTGGAGTGAAGGTTTTTAGGAATAATCCCGGTGGAAGAAATAACCATGGGGATAGTTTTAACTGTATCGACTCTCCATTGTGTTGTGAGTTCAATAGTGCGATCAGAGTATTTGGTGTGTTTATTGGTGTAGGCGGATTGTAGATTGTTTGTGTTGGGAAATGCTATATCAATAAAGTAGACGGTTTATTTATTTATTTATAAGTTTTTGTACACAGAGACATTACAGGAATTATACATTTACAAATTATTTAGTACAAAGGGCTACTTATTTCAAAATGTAATTTCTTCCAGCAGCCCTGTGATCGGAATATGTATGTGAGAAGCAAATCTAGCGTGCACAAAATAAATAGGTACATACGTAATAAATATATAAGAATATATATATAATAATAAATAAATGTAGTATAAAGTATAAATTATGAAAGCGACAAGAAATGCTCTTTGACTCTTCGTTTAAATAAAGCGATAGTTTTAGAGAGACGGTTATTATTAAAGTGTTAACATATGAGACACTAATTGCCGCGGTAAACGTGGTCAAAGCAGACAGAGCTTTGGGATTGAACTAGCACAGAATATAGCAATACAATTTTGGTACAAGGCAAGGTAACCCAAACATTCGAGTCGTGCTGATTTTGTTTGTAACTAGAGTAATGACCAGTCTACCCATATTTGTAGAGGCGATAACTTAGTGCTAATTTGACATCAAAAATCGACCAAGATTGACTCGAAGTCCCGGTGTAAAAGTTTCTTACAATTACACTAAATGTATTAGGTAATAGAAAAAAATCAGCAAAAATACTGCTTAAAAATATTGTTTCGAAGTAAAACAAGTACCTATTTTTTATGTAAAAACTTATATTTACTTATAGAGCAGTGATAGCCTAATGGTTGAAACTTGCCCTCTCAATCGGGAGGTCCGAGGTTCAAACCCAGGCACGCACCACTGATTTATGTGCGTATTAGAAATTAATTATCACTGCTTTTCTGTGATGTAAAACATCGTGCGGAAACCTACATATCCGACAGTTCTTTAAAGTTCCTTAAAAGGGGTGTGAAGTCCACCAACACGGTGGACTATTGCCTAAAACTTTCTCATTCCAAGAGAAGACCCGTGCCCAGTAATGGGACAATAATTGGGTAACGTTATCTTATATTTATTAAGCTTATGTAAAAAATATATATCAACTTATTATAAGAGGTTCTATCTACGGTCAATTACAGCTTGCTACTCTCGAAGACTATGATGGTCGTCTCATAAAAATGTGAGCCGGTATCCACACCCTTTTACTAAAACGCGAAAACTGTTTAGGAATGGGTGTATAGACAGATGAACGACTGAAGTAGGTTACATTGATTCCTTTCTACAGGACATTCGCCACCGCCACACCTATTTCTAGCGTGAAGCATTTCTTGCGTTTCGATGGAAGGGTGTGGTTGCCGATACACTTTCACGTGAGGCGACCATCATAGTCCTCGGGAGTAGCAACACATCTGTGATTGACTTCAGATGGAACCCATGTTCTGTATGAAGTTGATAACATCCATGGGCGGCAGTGACCACTTACCATCAGTGGACTGCATGCTCGTTTGCTACTTCAGTCAGATTAAAAAAAAAAACCTCTTGTCAACAGAGCCCTAAAAATCTAGGTCACACTAAATAAATAAATAAATAAATAATAAATCACACTAAATTAATCTAAAAAAAAAGGTCACACAAGCATTTTTCCACGGGTTTTCCCGCTTGTGTTACGTTTACTACTGTAAAGGACATCCTATGTAAAAAAAGGTCTTGACCTATTTTTATGTTAAATTTCAGCGAAATCCAACTGGTAGTTTTTTACGTGATAGACTTACAAACATACTTCCTCACAAACAATCGTATTATAAATATTAACTAGCAGAATTCACGCGACTTCGTTCGCGCAGACTATAATGTAATCTATCCGACCATTATACATTTGAGATCCACACCACGGCATGTCCCACCCCCATCCGTAACAGGGATTTGGTGAATAGTCACCGAGCCAACTTTTTCGAAGAAGTTAATATGTTCTCATAATATCGTATATTTTTTTTTTATATATATCTATTATCAATAGGTATCGCAGCGTATGCAATGAAAGAAATTTTAAGCAAAATTTTTTACACCTTGATTCACATTACTGAAGTCTTAGCAAGGAAGCGTTGTGTTCTAGTAATAAAAAGAGTTAGTATGTTTCTCGGAAAAAAGTAATATAGCATTTTAGTGATGAAAGAATTTTTAAAATCGGTTCAGTAGTTTTAAGTTAATTCATAACAAACATACAAAAATACAAAGTTTTCCTCTATATAATATTAGTAATAAAGTAACAGATAATAGATATAGATAAAAATAACTTACCCAATAGGAACACAGCTATGCTTTTCAACATGTTTAAATTAATAATTAATATTAAAAATAAATAATGACTTAAATAAATAAGTGCGCAAGCGTTCGCTTGGCGCACACGACAGGATTAAACGAACTAATCGTTCAAGATTAGCTCTGAATTTAGAATGCGTTAACGATGTGATCTGTGGCCGGTGTTATGCAGTAATGCAGAAATAATTTAAGTACTTTTTGAAGTGAAACTTCTTTATCGGGGTTGGATAAAAATTTGGTGTAACATTTTTTCGTTACGCGCCATCTTTTTCTGTTACGCGCCATCTTTTTTTCCGTTACGCGCCATCTTTTTCCGTTACGCGCCATCTTTTTTTTTCCGTTACCGCCATCTTTTTCTGTTACGCGCCATCTTTTTTTTCCGTTACGCGCCATCTTTTTCTTATCCCTACCACGCGTGATATTAGATAGATTATTATAGATTACATTATTAGATAAAGTTTAATAAAAGCCTTTTATTAAACTTTATCTAATTTAACTTTATTTAACCAATTTCTGTAAAGTTGCATATAGTAAATTATTTTTTGAAAAATAACGTCATACTTTATGACGTTATTTTTCAAAAAATAATTTAAGTTTCACTTCTTACGAGTGTACGCTAGTACACGCACACATTTTTTTTTATTTGATTGAAGTAGTAAACGAGCATGCAGTCCACCTGATGGTAAGTTGCCGCCCATGGACATCTGCAAGCAACTTCAAACAGAACATGGGTTCTATGGGTCTGTCGTCATGGCCTATGAGACCCTCAGACAGTTTTAGCACGTTGTAGATTGTTTCACCTGAAACACAAAAAAGCGTGCTAGAAATAAGTGTGGCAGTGGTATATGCCCTGTCGAAATACACAGGTTCTACCACCTGCATGTTTGTTTGCTACTTTCATATTTTTTCACTGCCGCACACACCTGCCACATGGAAATCTGTAACCGCCTTTCTATAAAACAAGGGTATTGTCTAAAGTCAATCACAGATGCGTTGCATCTCCTGGGGATGGTCGCCTCACATAAAAGGGAACTGGCAACCACACCCTTCCACCACGCGCAAGATCGGCTTTACGCTAGAAATAAGTGTGGCGGTGGTATTTGCCGGTCGAACTGTCTCTACCACTTGGTAGAAAGTGTAGTTAACATGATCAAGAAAATTCTTAGTGAAATAAAATAAGAAAAAAAATAGAGGTGCAGTGTGCTCTCTAGCATAATTTTGATGACAAGAATTTTTATTATGATTATTTTTTCATTATATTTTTGTATTTTATTGGTATTTAATTGTATTTTGTTTTAACTGTATATTTGGAATGTGATGGTTTGGAACTGTAGAACAGTATTCGTATTATATGGACATTCTGATTTAAAATGAATAAAAAAAATAATACCACAATACTATCCATTGAATAGATGTATCGATTTTCGTATAAGGTCGCGCGTTGCGGGCTTTGGACCACTGGGTTGCAGCCGAAACCTTAGCTACAGGACAAGGCTTTCGGGGACTTCTATACTGTTCTATAGTATATTTATAGTTATAGCTATTACCAGCTGCTTCGCTCATTAAAGTCAGTAGTCGGCACGATATTAATTTGATATTTAAAGTTTTTTTTTATAAGATTGATGGAGCAAACGAGCAGGCAGTGCACCTGATGGTAAGTGGTCAATGTCGCACATGAAAATCTGTAAGCCCCTTTCTATAGAACACGGATATTGCCTAAAGTCAATCACAGATGCGTTGCATCTCCTGAGGATGGTCGCCTCACATAAAAGGGAGCTGGCAACCACACTCATCTACCTCGCGCAAGAACGGCTTTACGCTAAAAATAAGTGTGGTGGTGGTATTGCCCGATCGCACTACCCAGTCTCTACCACTTGGTAGAAAGTGTAGTTAACATAATCAAGATTTTTTTTTGTGAAATAAAATGAGAAAAAAAAGAGAAGTGCATTGTACACTTGCATAACACCATCCATTGAATAGATGTATCGATTTTCGTATAAGGTCGGGTCAGCCGCGACCGCGTTGCGGGCTTTGGACTACTGGGTTGCAACCGAAACCTTAGCTATAGGCCAAGGCTTTCGGGGACTTCTATACTGTTCTATAGTCTATTTATAGTTATTACCAGCTTTTACCAGCTGCTTCGCTCGTTGAAGTCAATAGTGGACACGACATTAATTTGATCTTTGAAGTTTTTTTTTATAAGATTGATGGAGCGAAAGAGCAGGTACTGCACCCGATGTTAAGTGGACAGTTACCGCCCATATAAATCTTTTAAAAAAATGCTGAGGCCCTTGAGCACACAAGAATGCGGGGCCCTTTTGGTAGTGACCACTGTCAGGTAGACCGTAAGCTCGTTTTTTACTTCCATCGGATGACAAAAAATACGAAAAATTGTGATGATATATGTGTTGGTTACTCTTTCACGCAAAAAATACAGGTCTTAATTCGTTCAAGCTTGTCACAGACATAGTTTGTGGCCTTTTTTTGTTTTTTTTTTTTTAAGTGGGTAATCCGTATGGTTACCCAGCCACCCGGAGCAGCAGCTGGGTTATGCCGGACTCTTACCGGCTAAACTCCCACTATGTATTCTCCTTGCACGGAACGGCCGGAACACGGGCACGCTTTCATCCGCGAACCGGTGCCTAGTCGCTCTCGCAGACACCCCCCCATGTGGAGCATGAAGCTCCCCTCGAACAGCAAGGCGCGCCAGAAAACACAATGGCTTTAACTCCAAGGCCCCCATCCGCAGGGCGACGACCAACCCCTAGACCGCCACCCTATAGCCGTGGCCATGGGCAAGTTATAATATATACATGGTGTAGTTTATAACCTAGTTTTGCTCATAGGATACTCATTACGACTCTTTTGACGACTCGGCGGAGCGGTTACCACGGGTTTGACGCGCAATGGGTCCCGGTTTCGATTCAGAAGATACAGAAAGTATACGTACATATATAGAAAGTATCTAAAAAAAATTCCCAGATTAAATCCAAAAAAGTTTACTAGTTACAGTTTTGTTTTATTTAATACCCTTACATAAGGCGTTTCTATGGGCCTCCTGTCAGAATTTGCTACAGGCTCCGCGCTGGCTTAATTCGGAACTGAAGTTGCCGAAGTGAAGAATAACCTATATATTAACATAATAATAATTTCGATTTTGAGACGGATATATAATTTGCGAAGAATAATGTCAAGGATGGCACAGAATACCTTCGGGAAGTCACGAAATTGAATCGAAATAACTTTTAAAGCACAAGGTTAGTTGTAATGAAATACATATGTAGGTATTAGGAGCACTTGTTATTAAAAATATCTTACTGCTTGAAAGAAGTTGTGGCTCAGTTGAACTATTTTTTATTTATAGTTAGGAGACATATAGCTGCTTGTAAGCGGAAGCGTCCGACGGTTAGAAAGAAGGATAAGGATTGCGTTAACCTGTCTCTATTGCAAATGCGAGATAAAAGAGGCACCCAAATTCTTCTCTCTCTTTTAAACACTTTCACGGACAGAACGTGATTGTACGTCTTAATTTGAGATTTTTGATATTGCACAACGTACAATGACGTTCAAATATAAAATATTATTTACGACAGAACGTTTATTCCTGATGAAATTTCAAGTTAAAATCTTATTGCATGTACCTTGCATTACACCATGTAAAATACTAGAAACTTTACTGTCACGATTCTGTCATGACGTCTTTAAAACGTATGATATCATTGGACTCTACGTGTTTATACGTCATGTATGGAGATTTATTGTGTCATTCTAGACACAGATTAAGCGGTACCGTCCGCGAAAGTGTTAAGCGATGGACAGTTCGAAGCCTGGCTTTCTGCTATATCCATAATACCTCTATGTATAAAAAATGTGTGCGTGTACTAGCGTACACTCGTAAGAAGTGAAACTTCTATAAGACGTTATCTTTCAAAAAATAATTTACTATATGCAACTTTACAGAAATTGGTTAAATAAAATTAAATTAGATAAAGTTTAATAAAAGGCTTTTATTAAACTTTATCTAATAATCTAATCTATAATAATCTATCTAATATCACGCGTGGTAGGGATAAGAAAAAGATGGCGCGTAACGGAATAAAAAAAGATGGCGCGTAACGAAAAAATGTTACACTAAATTTTTTTCCAACCCCGATAAAGAAGTTTCACTTCAAATATCCAAAACAACCTCATTCAAATTGCAAAACATGACGATTGAATAGCAAAAAATCATATACGCCCGACCTCGGTAAATGATTCGCTGGTATGTGACCGTTCACTAAGAGAAATGTACTTAACTTTGACATGTGATCATTAATTTGTTCATTATGAAGGAACAAGGTTCGCCTGTCAGTGCTTCATTCAATTGAAGTAGCAAACGAGCGTGCACTGCAGCGTGCTCTGCATCTGTCGTCAGCCCATTACTGTCCCAATGCTGATCGGGGTTTTCTCTGAGAATGAGAGTTTTAGGCCTTAGTCGCCGGACTGGCCAAGTGTGAAATAGTAGACAATTGACAGTATATCAGTATGAATTTTTTTTTAAATATTTGTACCTAACGATAAGGCAGACGGGCCACCTGATGGAAAGTGGTTACCGGCGCCTATGGACATTTGCAACACCAGAGGAGTCGCCAATGCATCGCCGGCCTTGAAGGAGAGCTCTTTTTGCACCTTTCTTGAAGAGCCCCATGGCATAGCGCTCCGGGAATACCTCAGGTGAAAGCTCATTCCACATCCATCGGATGTCCATTTTTAGGGCACGCACCACAGCCGAAAAGGCTTGACGGATTATAACGGTTTAATTTTAAAATTCTTTCGTTTTATTTTAGAAAAATCATTGGCGCGCCGGAGGTTTGAACCTCGGAAACTCGAGATTCGACCAAGCTACCATTTACATACCAGGCTTTTTTTCTCCATTAATACAATTTATTATATAACGTGCAAAAGGAGTGCAGGCCGCCCCCCGACCCGGTGGACTGATGACCTGAAGAAGACGGCGGGTAACCGCTGGATTCAGATGGCTCAGGACCGGTCGAAGGCGCAGATTAGGGGAGGCCTATGTCCAGCAGTGGACTTTCAAAGGCTGATGGATGGATGGATTATATAACGTGAATAATACAAAAGCTTGTTTTTATTTGATTTTTCATTAGCAAAAACTATTGTCTAAGGTAACGGTACCCTAATTTCTCTGGCGCCATGTTATCGTTAAACAATGGTTGTCAATAATGTAAGCCGTTGACAAGTTGACGAGACAAAGTAATTAATCATTTAACAGTATCAGTGAGTGACCAATGGACTGTCAGCTTAAATGATGTCGCTTGAGTTGCGAGAGAGTGAACTTAAAGTATTTAGGGTAGCTGGTTCGAATCCCAAGATAGCTTTATAGATTTTTTTCAATAATGTATGTGTTAAAAATTAGCTATCACTGCTCTGGGGTACAACCCATTATTGTCCCACTGCTAGGCACGGGTCTTCTCTCAGAATGAGAGAGTTTTAGGTCATAGCCCATCGCGCTGGCCAAGCGCGGATCGCTGGGCTTCACACACCTCCGAGAACATTTTTTAAAGAACTCTCGGGTGTGTAGGTTTCCTCAGGATGTTTTCGTTCACCAAAAAGCAGTGATAATTGATTTCTAATACGCACATAAATCAATGGTGCTTGCCTGGGTTCGACCCTCAGACCTCCCGATTGAGAGGACAAGTTTCAACCATTAGGCAATCACTGCTTTGCGGTGACGGAAAACATCGTGAGGTAACCTACACATATCTGATGGAAGTAGCAAACGAGCATCCACCGGATGGTAAGTGGTCAGTGCCGCCGATGGACATCTGTCAGCAACTTCAAATAGAACATGGGTTTTATAAATCACAGACGCGTTGTTTCTCCCAAGGACTAAGATGTCCGCCTGATATAAAAATGAGCTGGCAACCCCACCCTTCCACCGAAACGCAAGAAAATATCTACGCTATAAATGTTATTGTGGTACCTCACCCATCGATAAAGAAAAACCCAAGATACACATTTAACGCGTCAAAACTGTCCGCTGAAAAAGAGCGCTCAATTTCAACATTGACACTTAGGTACACTCACATTAATATCAATAGTGATTAGTATAGACCAGCTATACTCTAAGTGTTTTCCGCGGAACCCTAGGGTTCCGTGATACCTGGGTTCCGCAAGAATTTAGAAAAAAAAAGTTTCATGCCTCCCACTAGTTTGATTTCTTTTTTTATGTTTTCTATTATTGTCCTTGCCAAGTGGTGAAGTAAATAATAATTAAATAGTAACTGTTACAATCTACTTTTGTTATGCTGATTATTAAAAAATACACTTAAAAAAAATATTTTAGGGTTCATCAAGTATTATGCTTCCCGAAAGGGTTCCATCATTCGAAAAGTTTGAGAATCACTGGTATAGACTGTTTTATGTAGGCAGTACAATTTCAACTCCTCTCTCCATTACCATGGCTTAAATCAGATTAAGCTTGTTCTAAACACCAATGGTTATCGATCAAGTGGTAAGCGACCTTCACACGACGTTTCAATACCACGTGCCACTATCATTCAATGAATTCCTCTTGTTGGTCGTGATTTTTGATATTTTAGGCTACAGAACCCTTCAAATGCAGGGCCAGATGTAGAAGTCTGGAGGCCTCGAGGAGAGCGTAGAAACCTCCCCCCCCCCATCAACAATCCCCAACTAATACCCCCCCCAACCAACCACCCCACCAACCAAGCTCCCACCAACCTCCCACCAACACCATCAACAAAATATTTTCCAAATAAATAAAAAAAAAACAATCGCGTTTTTTAATAAATCATTTATTGTGAAACAAAGTAGATAATTATTCTATGCCCATTATTTCTTGTGATAAATGGCTTATCATAATCAAGACGGTGTTTGTTACTTTTTATATCATGAATAATAAACGAGCATGCAGTCCACCTGATGGTAAGTGGCTATTGCCGCTCATGGACATATGTAATAACCATAAATAAGATCTCTTACCTGCTTATTTTTATATGAGGAGGCCAGCTTATATCTTCAATCAATCAAGTCAATCTTTGATTGACTTCAAATAATAAAATATGTACTATGTACATTTGTACGAATATATACATATATATACATGTCACAGAAAAGTGCACGCGCTACTACCATGTTTTAGCCTGTATCCAATCTCAGGTCTGCTGGAAGAGATTTCTTTACAAATAAGCAGCACCTTTGCACTTATAGTCAATTGTATAATATCTTTTGTTTGATTTCCTTGTGTGTGCATAAATTATTTAAATAAATAAATAAATAAAATTTGTAATCGACTTCATATGAAAACGAGGTTCCGTTTTCATATGAAGTCGATTACAAATGTCATTTGGAAAAGATTCGTTTAAAATTCAAAAAAATATAAATTTAAAGTGCTCTATACATAATACCAACATAATAGAGATAAAAATAAAAAAAAGTCTTATCATTCGCAGATGAACAGTTTTGATAAATTAAATGAATAAAGGTCACCTTTCAAATTATAATAAGTACAAGTTCAAAGCAACACCTACTTACAAGTCTATATACCACTAGTTTAGCCCTGCAGTTTTACATGCGTTTAATTTTCTATACTTTAACCTAACGATAAGACAGACGGGCTATCTGGTGGAAAGTAGTAACCGTAGCCTATGGACATTCGCAACACCAGAGGAGTCGCCAATGCATCGCCGGCTTTGAAGGAGAGCTCTTTTCGCAACTTTCTTGTAGAACACCAAGTCATAGCGCTCCGGGAATACCGCAGGAGGAAGCTCATTTCACAACTTGCACGTCCGTGGCAAAAACGAGCGTGCAAACCGAACCATGGAGGACTGTCACGAGTCCAGTTGGTGTGGATGGAACTTCATCTTTCGGCTAGTGGTGCGGTGAAGAAAAGGTGACGTAGGCATCAGTTCAAAAAGTTCCTCGGAACAATCATTATTGTAAAGCCGGTAGAACACGCAGAGGGAGCCTATGTCCCTCCGTAAGCTTAAAATACAATTTAACAATGTTGTAATATTTTTATACGGTAAGTGGATACATTTAAATAAGTAGAACGCTTTTTGGGTCTATTTCCTAGTTAGTTTACTATCTTAATATTTAAAAAAAAATATAAAAAACACATCATCATCATTTAAACACATATGCATACACAGATAAAATGAAAAAAAAAAATGAAATTTAGATTGTTACTTATTCTCAGTCCCCAATATTGTATTTTGCAAATATATTTCACATACAAGCGGAACGTACATTTTATTGTATGTATGGACTTACTTATCTAACGATCAAGATAAAATTATGTGCCTACATGAACGTAGGCGTATAAAAAATGCCTGACATTCCGAGATTGAAGAAACTATTATAAGGTATGCGCTGCTGTGTAACCTGCTAGGCGATAAGCGTTAGATATTTCTTACTACTGGAACCACTGGAACACAGTGTACCTAAAATAAATGTCACATGGTTAGATAATTGTTAGTGAAAAGTACTGTTTACTTGCATGTTTTTGAAATATAATATCTGAAATAAGCCGTGGTAAGTAAGCACTGGCTTGCAGACATACTACAGCGTATTTAGATGCTTTTCCGAGCTTAATTCTACCCATAATTTATAATAATAAAAGCACCTAAGCACATCATCCAATCATTTTTTTTTCTGGAAGGTAAATTCCAAACGAGAGAAACCGTTTTTCCTATTTTTATAGTTTTTCGTCAGCGGAATTTTTGATAGTCTTCTTTCGTCTAACGAAACCCCCCTAAGCAAAAGTCCTGTTATAATAAATGACAACAAATTTTAATCAGGTATAAAACAACAAATAACAAATTTAGACATTCTCCGCATGACCCGCACGCCCTATCATATATTTGTAAATTATTAAATGTTTAAAAACCCCTTTACTAGGATATTAGGTATTGTGCGAGCATGTACTTCATTTCGCAATGACAAAAATACAAATATCCGGACTGAAAACAGAAATTTAAACATATTTATTGTACTTTATAAAAACCAAATGACCAGGGATCGGACTAAATTTTAAAGTTATAGACCTGACAGCCAGGGCAGGCCAGGTTAGAACCCAAATCTTTCTAATAGAGCGACCTCTTTGTCATAATAGCCAGTAATAAAAATCTTTATCGCTTCTAATGCGACAATTGGTTAAACAGCGACCTCACATAGGTCACGCGAAATGGGCGGGAAGTGTATCATAGTTGCTTGTACTTTTGTGTAATACGAGGCTGTTCAGAGGAATGTAAGGTGGAACCATAGTTATCATAAACTTTATATTGAATTTGTTTCCTCTAAAATATTGTATCTCTTTTAATTTATCGGCAAGTTCTGATTAATTATCATGTAGTATTCAGCCTTGTATCCATTGTTTTACTTGTATTAAAATTTGTAAAATAATTTTGCAAGCAGAAATAATATCAAATACTTAAGGACTTTGGAGTGAATAAAGATTGTTTTCACTGCTTGTAATTTTTCATCTTTATTTTAAATTCCCGCCAATATAATGTACCGCCACTTTAAATTATTTACACAGATCAAATATTCTAAAAAAATATAATCTTTCTATTCATTGCTTTTAATTTACTACTAAAATTTACGTAAGTTAATAGAAATACTAGTGATAATTATATGTATAAAATTAAATGTAGGTAGTATGTGTATCATGTAAATCCTCGAGTCATTTATTTCTAGCATGGTAAATATTATCCTGAACGCAGGCTTTTATAGTCTATAGTGATTTGACATCTGTCTCTTTTGAAACTAACGACATTGACAATGACATACCTATCAATTTAGTTGTGTTTTCAACTTTGCAGTATTTACCTAAAGAAGTTTATGAGTTTTAATTGAATAAACTGACTTTAATTTCATCTAAAGTAGTGATGATTTAAGTCCATTACGTGTTGTTTGTGATAAAAGTTGTGAATAACGTGGTGTTTTGATTAAAAATGAGTAATATTTACATACAGGAGCCCCCAGCTCTTGGCAAGGTAACCTTTTTGAAAAAAACCTTACTGTTGCGGGCCAAGTACTATTAACTACACCTTTAAATAAAAACATCAACATAATTATTGACATACTTAGGAAAGTATAACAGTAATTTAATAAATTACCCCAATCTTAGAATGGTTTCATATAATAGATATTATTTGATCTGAGTTTAAATTTCATTTAACAACATGAGATACTAGTACAGTAATACCCCGCTTTACGCGAGGGAGACGTTCCGGAAAAAATCGCGTTAATTGAAATTCGCGTATATCGAGGCTTAAGATTAAACATAGTCAAAATTTAATACGTACAAAAAAATAGGAATCATTTTAATCAATCACTCTAATTCTAATAATTAATGCAATACATATTATTAATTATTTTTTACGGAAAAATACATCAATTAAGTTTTGGGTAGCGTTTTTTTCCGTTCTTGTAAAGTACTTTCATAACACCCAACAGCTTGTAATTGTTTGACACATGGTCAGGACACGGTCATCATTATTGTCTATACTCTGCAATATGTCCAAACCTGAATAAATTTTTCAAAGAGCATTTTGTATTCCACCTGAAGTTAAAACTTTCTCTTCTACTTGTTTTTCTTCATCATAGCTAGGATTATTCCGTAACTCAATCAGATCTACATTGCTGGGAGGATTGTCGTGCATTGCTACAAGTTCTACGAAATCTCCTACAGTGACATCTTCAATTCAAATTCAGACCCCTCAATCGTGAAATTTGAATTTCACGTTATAGTTACACCACGCATAACGGGGTCCCGTAAAGTGGGGTATATCTGTACTTCATTTAACATGAAAGTTACAAATTTTTAAATGGTTTTTTGCTCTGGTATAAAGTTGCGTTTTTCCATGTATCACAAGTTTGCTTTCCTGTGTTGTCATGTATAATCCTCAAAACCAATTTCCAAAGAAATATTTCTTAGTAATCGAATCTAAGACATGTCATGCAATTTAAATTAATTCTGTAGATTTTCCTCTGAAATAGAATCTAGGGATTAAGTTACATGTCGACAACTGAATGTACTTTAGGAGCAGGAAGTTCAAAAAAAGGAAATGTAAGGAACATAATATAAATTGTAATTAATTTCAGGTGTTGCTCAAAACAACGGCAGGTGAAATTGACATAGAGTTATGGACTAAAGAGACACCGAAAGCTTGCCGTAATTTCATACAACTGTGCTTGGAAGGCTATTACAATGGTAAGTCAACCGGGGAGGTACTACCACCACACCTATTTCTTTGAAGGTGGCAGAACACTGGTTCTGATCCCAGAATATTGTTCCAGTGAGGTACTACCTCCACACCTTTTATAGGTGGTAGAACCAGTGTAGTTCCACCACCACACCTTTTTAGCGTGAAGCATTACTTGTGTTTCAGTGGAATAGTGTGGTTGCCATCACACTTTTATATGAGGCAACCATCTTAGTTCTTGGGAGTAGTAACAAATATGTTACTGACTTCAGATGGACCTATGTTCTATATGAAGTTGCTTACAGGTCAGTAATCAGTGATCAGTAATAATTTATATAATCAGATACATTAATGGTGTAAACCAATTGGTATTATTGTCTCTCTGTTTTTGCCTACAGAGGCATACAATAATTTAATATGAAGATACATGTCAATATTTATTAAAAACAAAACATAATTTAGATCTAAAATTTATTACATGGTGTATTCTACATCAAATACTTTTAATTAGATGCCATATAATTAAAAAATCCCACAATCGATTTGAAAAGTGTTGTATCTGTTACAATTGATTTGTGAATGTTAGTGTAACAATCTAACTCATCTCGATCCGCCGACAAATTTTTTCCAACTTGCAATAATGAAGCCACCAACTAGCCCGACGACAAAAAGTTGCCGACATAGGCCCGGCGGGTTCAGTGTGTATTGCGCCTTAAATCGAAATTCGAAGTTATAACAGTGGCGACTAGTAAATCTAACAATGATGGCTACTTCTATGGAAATGCTTCTTATTAAAGACAGGTTCTTCACAAAATTTGATATTATTAGCCTGAGCAATTTTTCATTTCTCTTATTCCCTTTTACAATTGTTCATTGTTTCAGGAACAATCTTCCATCGGGTGGTCCCAGGTTTCATAGTGCAGGGCGGTGATCCTAACGGGGATGGGACTGGTGGTGAATCTGTGTATGGAGACACTTTTAAGGTATATTAATATAACTAACCGAATTCCCAAAGGAAAGGTTTTTCGTCACACATAAACGTTAGCCCTTTGCTGCTTACATATTTGTAAAAGATTACTACGCAAAAACATATGATGCAAAATTTGACCTTCAACTCCTCAACCCTGATGCAGAGGTGATTCAAGCCTAAACCGTAAGCGTTGGCCATAATGGTGTTACAAACCCGTAAGGGTTTGTGTGTGTGTGCGCGCTCGTGCATGTGTTAGTAAAATCACAGATTTGCTACTTTCGAGGACTAAGATGATTGTCTTATATAATGTTTACGACGACCCGCGCGGTGCAGCGGTTAACATACCGGTCTGACACGCAGTGGGTCCCGGGTTCGATTTCCGGCCAGACAGGTATCTGAATGATGAGTTTAGATTCTGTTCTGTTCTGGGTCTGGGTGTTTGTGTATTCGTCGTTGTGTGTCCATGGCATCCACGACACAGGAGAAAATCCTACTGTGGGGCTATGAGTGTAGAAAGCGTTTTTTTTACCGGCGCGAAAACTGCTTTACGCTAAAAATAAGCGTGGTACCTCCCCGGCCGATTTACACTGCTTCTACCACCTGTTAAACGGTTCTTCTGTGCACAACTTTGTCTCTACAGGATGAGTTCCACTCCCGTCTCCGTTTCAACCGACGTGGTCTGGTGGCGATGGCGAACGCTGGCAAAGACGACAACGGCTCGCAGTTCTTCTTTACGTTGGCTGCCACTCCAGAACTACAGAACAAACACACCATATTTGGGAAGGTCACTGGTAAGATCATCATTAGTAAAATTAATAACTTTGTTATCATATGTAATAATTGGTGGTTCTATGATAGTATTTTTTATAAGGTTGAAGTAGCAAATGAGCATCCACTTCATGGTAAGTGATCAGTGCTACCATGAACTAAAACTACTTCGTAACGTAAGCGACTTCATATAGATATTTTGAAGGTGATAGAACTAGTGTAGTTCGCCCGGGGAAGTACCACCGCCACACCTATTTCTAGCGTGAAGCATTTCTTGCTCGAGATGGAAGGGTGGGGTTGCCGGCACGCTTTTATATGAGGCGACCATCATAGTCCTCGGGAGTGGCAACGCATCTGTAATTGATTTCAGATAAAACCCATGTTCTATTTGATGTTGCTCACCGATGTCCATGGGTGGCAGTGAGCACTTACTATCAGGTGGACTGCATGCTCGTTTGCTACTAAAAAAAAGAATAGTTGTTCTCTCTGAAGTCGGTCACAAAGGCGTTGATCCTCCTGACGATTAAGATGGTCGTCTCATACAAAAGTGCGCTGGCAACTACACACTGCCATCGAAACGTATTTCTTTTTTATGCTAGAAATAGATGATAGCCGCGGTCTTACTACACTGGTTCTTCCCTTTGGAAAACTGGTAAGTGTAAGTAACCACTGCCGCCCATGGATATCTGTAACCAACCCCAGATAAGATCAGTCTTGTCTGAGAACCATAGTTGCGTAGCTACCTCTGAAGACTAAGTGGCCTTTGATAAGTACGGCTTTCTTAACACACCTTTTAGATCAGATAGCAGCGCCTTTTTTTTGTTTTGTTCTCGCGGGGGAAACCTTCAAAAGGTACCCGACGCCGTGGGAGCGACGCAGGGTTATGTGGGATTTTCACCGCACTAAAACCCCCCCGGTGGCTGTCCTCGGCGCTAAAAAGGAGGACTCCGGGATCTCGAAACGACTTCAACCGGAATCCTCCGAGCGCGTTGCCCCATCCCCGTCCTTCCCGGGATTGCCTGACTGAACGGTTCGAGCTCTCACTCTAGCCACCTGCAACCCCGGAAGCCCCTTTTAGTCGCCTCTTACGACAGGCAGGGGATGCCGTAGCCCTATTCTGATCCCGGAACTACAGGAACGATACAGCAGCGCCTACCACTGACGTTGTTAGGCGGACACATTTGTACCTTTGTTGCTTCCAGAGTCAAATCACGAAGGATTTTAGCACCTTCATAGCTTGGATCAAATCTATTTTCTTATCAAAAATGTGAAAGTTTGTGAGGATGTTTGTATGTATGTATGTTACTTTTTCACGCCAAATTTTCTGGTCGGATTTCGCTGCAATCTGGCATACTGGATAGTTTATGTCCTGGATTAGAACATAGGTTACTCATTACGGTGGCAAACGCGGTCAAAGCCGCGGAGTTTAATGATTCAAAGATTTCAAAGATTTTTATTGAACAAATAAACGATTTCACAATTTGCACATAACAACTGCAATAGTTATAATGGTTGAAACTTGCCCTCTCGATCGGGAGGTCCCAGGCTTGAACCCAGGCGCATACCACTGATTATTCTAAAATAATGTATGTATTAAAAATTTATTATCACTGCTTTTTGGTGAAGAAAAACATCGTGAGGAAATCTATACAGTTCTTTAAATAAAGGTGCTCGGAGGTGTGTGAAGTCCACAATTCGCACTTGGCCAGCGCGGTGGACTATGGCCTAAAAAGAACTCTCATTCTGAGAGAAGACCCGTGCCTAGCAGTGGGACAATAATGGGTTGATGATACATATATAAATATTGTTACTTTTCAGGTGAAACTATCTACAACGTGCTGAAACTCGCCGAGGGTCTCATAGGCCATGACGACAGACCGGAGCACCCTCACAAAGTGATCAGCACCGAAGTGTTGATCAACCCCTACACTGACATCGTGCCAAGAGTCACCGCTAGGGTCCAGGAGGCACCTAAGAAGAAGAAGGAACGACAGGGGGTTAAGTTAGTTTAATGATATTACTAGTATCCCATCGCAATGGTCAAAATTTGGACGGTAATTCAGTTCAAAATCTAAACTTAATATTGTCCAAAGTAGCGTGGATTACCGTGGCAGTCCCCGAGTTCCGAACGTTTTTATATTTGTGTTTGTGTCAAATGCATGACAGTATGTAATTGGTTTTATGTGATTTTATGTATGTTTTATGCAATATTAAAAAAAATAGCATCCCTTCTCTATGTAAACTATAACAGTGATAAATTTACTTAATTAATTTATTGCCAATAAATAATAATTAACCTCCAAACAAAAGTGGTGTTAGTAAATAAATGCTTTGATTTTTTTTAGGAATTTCGGTCTCCTCTCCTTCGGCGAAGAGGCAGAAGAGGACGAGGGAGAGGCTATGGAGTACCGCGGGAAGCCGAAGTCCACGCACGATCTTCTAGAAGATCCTAAACTAAGCAAGAAGACCGCTGCAGGTAAGTTGCCGTAACTCACCAAGAGATGGCGCTACTAGTATTCTGAAACACGCTATGGATGTTCTTTAAACTTATACAAGTTTCGTGACTATCTACTGGGAGGAAATCTTAATAATAAGCATGAAGGTGGTAGAACCAGTGTAGTTCTACCGGGGAAGTACCACCGCCACACATATTTCTAGCGTGAAGCATTTCTTGCGTTTCGATGGAAGGGTGTGGTTGCCGGCACACTTTTATATAAGGCGACCATCTTAGTCCTCGGGAATAGTAACGCATCTGTGATTGTCTTCAGGTCAGAACCCATATTCTGTATGAAGTTGATTACAGATGTCACAGGGCGGCAGTGACCACTTACCACCAGGTGGACTGCATGTTCGTTTGCTACTTCTGTCACTTCGACAGTTTCGACCGATATGTCCGACCGATATGACCGATTGTCCCGTGGGAATAAGATATTTTTCCACGGTGAAACGTAGCGTATATGTTAATCCAGAGTGTCCGTTAATTCCCTACCAAATTTTATGAAAATCGCTCCAGCCGTTTAGACGTGAAGAAGTAACAAACATACACACTCACAAACTTTCGCCTTTATAATATTAGTATGATTTAGTAAAGCATTACATTTACAGAATTGGAGCAGGACCAAGAAGACAAAGAATTATCCCCAGAAGAATTAGAGAAAAAGAAGTTGGAGACGGCCGCAACTGTGACCAATATTCGGGATAAGCTCGGCAGTAGAAAGAGAGAGAAGAGTCCGGAACCAGGCGAGAGTAAGAGAAGGAAAGAGACGGAAGATGAAACTAAGAGCGAGTCAGAGGAAGAGTACTATTTGGGGAAGGAGAGGGATATAGAGAGACGGAAAGAGAGGTTGGTATTTTAGAATTTTTCAAGATAGAACCATTGTTGGGAGTTACCACCGCCACACCTATTTCTAGCGTGAAGCAGTTCTTGCACGAGATGGAAGGGTGTGGTTGCCGGCTGTTTTTGTTGAAATAAAAAACATATATTGCTGGAGTAAACTGAGTACTTTATTATTGCTGACGTATTACACTAGGAAGTGACAAGAGGAAGTGACGTCTTATAAAAAAGGTTAACTAAATCTAGCATAGATAAAATAAAATCAGTTTGCGTCTATGAAAATATAATAGATGGCGCTATGAGTATCAACATAGATAACATAAGATTAATAATATTTACTAATATTACAACAGCTTTATATGAGGCGACCATTTTACTCCTCGGGAGTTTTAAAGGTGGTAGAACCAGTGTAGTTCGACCGGGGAGGTACCACCGTCAACTATTTCTAACGTGAAGCAGTTCTTGCGTGAGATAGAAGGGTGTGGTTGCCGGCACACTTTTATATGAGGCGACCATCATAGTCATCGGGAGTAGCAACGCATCTGTAGTTGACTTCAGATAGAACCTATGTTCTGTATGAAGTTGCTTACAGATGTTCATGCGCGGTAGTGACCACTTACCATCAGGTAGACTGCATGTTTGCTACTTCATTATTATAAAAAAAAAGCAACGCAGCTGTGATCGACTTTAGACAGAACCCATGTTCTATATGAAGTTTCATACCCACATCCATGCGCGGCAGTGACCACTTACCATCAGGTGGACTGCATGCTCGTTTGCTACTTCAATCATTCAAAAGATAATAAAAATCAGTACTACAGAGATCAAAGTGATGAATCCTAGAGGTAAGTTCACTGTGTCATGCGCCTTAAACAACAACAATATTTGTCTTTGAATTTTGTACCTAGTTTACTTTAATAACAATCTTATCTACCCACAACTCCACTACGCTAGTTAATCAATATCGTTTGTTTTAATATTCATATTGTAATTTCTCTGTAAGTGATTTTGTGTAAAATCTTTTGAGAAATAAATGTCTTTAAACGTAAGTTAGTATCAAATTATTGTTTAAAGAAATACAGATATGAGTATTTTTTGCAGAGATCGAATAAGAACCGAGATAAAGCAACTGAAAAAAGAGATGAAAGGTTCTAAAGAAGAGAAAGTTCCAGAAGAAAACGCAGAAGACAGCAAAACGAAGAAGATGGAAGAAGATAACGAGATGTACAAGAAGTATGTGGAAGAGCAGGAGAAATATAAGAAGATGAAGGAGAAGATTCCTAAGAAAGGGGCGGCCAGGTTTGTTGTAATATTTTGTAATTTTTATTGTTTTTTATTGTTTAATTACTTATTGAAGTGAAACTTCTTTATCGGGGTTGTTGAAGTAAAACTTCTTTATCGGGGTTGGAAAAAAATTTAGTGTAACATTTTTTCGTTACGCGCCATCTTTTTCTATTACGCGCCATCTTTTTCTTATCCCTACCACGCGTGATATTAGATAGATTATTAGATAAAGTTTAATAAAAGCCTTTTATTAAACTTTATCTAATTTAACTTTATTTAACCAATTTCTTTAAAGTTGCATATAGTAAATTATTTTTTGAAAAATAACGTCATAAAGAAGTTTCACTTCTTACGAGTGTACGCTAGTACACGCACACATTTTTTATTTCATTAAGGATTAATACAGAACAAATATTAATCCATACCATCCGTACTAATATTATAAATGTGAAAGTGTGTTTGTTTGTTCCTCTTTCACGTCGCCACATAGCTATTATATGATATGTTTTATATGCTGGGAGATAGGACGGAGAGTGACGTAGGCTTTTTACCGCGCTCTCTCATTCCCATGAGAATATCGATGTTTTGTTAGTCGATACACATTTAGTAGTTCCAGACGTTGTTAATAGATGGCGTTAGTAAAATTTATTTGCAAGTTCTGATTTCCGCTATAAAATTCTAATGTTAACACCCTTTGACCGAGCGGGCGAAGCCGCGGGTAAGAGCTAGTACATAAATAAATTTAAAAAAAGAAAACAAAGAGAAATTAATTATTACAAATAAAATAAACCATTACTTATTATAAGTTTAACAGAAAAAATGGTTAATTATTAAACGGTTAATATTAAACTGCATATATTCAATACTAGTTGACCCGGCGAACTTCGTTTCGCCTAAAAGTAAAAATCTAAAATTATCAGTGTTTTTCTACTACATTATACATATTTATGATACATGTATAATACATAATTAGAAAACTTCCTTTTGAATCACTCTATCTATCTAATGCAGTTTGCATTAAAATCCATATTGTAGTTCTAAAGATTTAAGCATACAAATGGACAGATAGAATATAATTAATTCGACTTATTTTTGGATAATTTTTTTTTAATTTAAAACAAATGTAATTACTGTTTAAAATGAAGATTTGCCTTGTTATAAATTTGCGTTAAGTTGAAAATATAATTTATGACTGAAGAATTAAAACAATAATATTTTTTTAACTAGTAAACTAACACTACATAGTATAAAACAAAGTCGATTCTCGCTCTCTGTCCCTATGTATGCTTAGATCTTTAAAACTACGCTACGGATTTTAATGCAAGTTTTTTTAATAGATAAAATGATTCAAGAGGAAGGTTTTTATGTATAATACATGCATAATATAGTGGAGGAAAAAAATTTTTGATTTTTGATTTTTCTTCGTATGAAGTTTGCTGTGTCGGTCAATTGTGTTTAAGTATTATAATTATTGCGGATCTGATACATTTTAGTGTAACGGGTAATCATGATATGCGGTTATCTAATTCGTTATGATTTTGTTTTTACTTTAAATTCAATTTTATGCGACCCGCGTGGCGCAGCGGTTACCATACCGGTCTGACACGTGGGTCCCGGGTTCGATTCCCGGCCAGACAGGTATCTGAATGATGTTTAGATTCTTGTTCTGGGTCTGGATTTTTGTGTATTCGTCTTTGTGTGTGTCCATGGCACCCACGACACTGGAGAAAATCCTACTGTGGGGCTAATGAGTGTAGAAAGCGTTTTAAGTTTTAATTTTAATTTTAACTGTGATACATATGTGATTAGTGACCATGAAGCTAACTCAAGAGAGAAACGGTATTTTCAGAAGCGGCTGGACGAAATTCACCCGTAAAGGGCCGAAACGGAAAAAATGGACGAAGAATTTGTACGAAAACCGCGACTATCCGGACAATTACACGGATTCGAAGTTTCTAGAGGATTTGAAACGGAACCCGTTTGCGGAAAAAGTTACTTTGACGGAAGCTGTACTAGGATCGTTTCGTGTTGTATTAAGATTATGTTTGTGTGTTTTGTACGCTGTGCTGTATGTTTACATGTATAATGAGTGGGTGAAAACATACGTGGTGATATACGCGACGTTCACGACGACGTGTACCTGTTACGTTTTGTACGTTTGCGTCGAACGCGCCGCGTTTTTACGGCACATAAAAATAGTGTTAGTTTATTTAGTAATCGGGTATATATTATCGCCGATTTTACATACGTTGACGGATACGGTCAGTACGGATACGATTTACGCGTGGGCGGCTTTAATGTTGTTCGTGCATCTGATTTTCTTCGATTACGACGTTCCCGCTGCGTTTGTTTCGAAAAGTCTGTCGATAAACGCGGCGATTTTTGCGTCAGTGTGTTTAGTATCTAGGTTGAATACGCCGTTTGATGCCTTCATACTTTTGACAATATCCGTTATATTCTTTGTATTAAGCCCGCAGTTGTTTCAAGTTATATTACATAAGAATATATTTTTGGTTTTGTTTTTTATTATATTAATATTGACTCTGGTGTCATTATACGCGGTTTCTATGACGTTATTGTGTTATTTTGTCCTGTCTGTGTGTGTGTTGAGTGTGTACTGTCCGGTTATGTTCGTTAAGTGGCAGAGGTATAAGGATAATATATACGGGCCGTGGGACGAAGCGATAATAGACAACGCTGAAGAACTCGATGATTTTATGTAGACGTTGCATACGTTAAAGATTTTGTACAGTAGAAGCTCTTTATTCGCGGATTCCGTATTCGCGGGTTAAATTTTTGTACCATTTGTTTTCGTGGCTTAAAATTAATTCGCGGATGTTGTGTACAATGTTCCAGAAATAGGACTGGATGGCCAAAGTAAACGACACATTATGTAGAACACTGTTATATTTTC